>CM042152.1:47440781-47478281 GCA_023376005.1 Doryteuthis pealeii
AACGAATTTAAGGGTATTTCATTTTATGTCAATGGGGAAAACTGATTTGATGGATAAGGAAATTGTGTTACGAGACTGGTTGTATTTTACATAGTGCTAATATACTTGGTAAATGTATGAATCCAAATATCCTCCCTCCAATAATTAATAGAGTAGAGTGGACTCTTTAACCTTGATCTAGAAAAAGGAAAACTCTTACTTCATACCAGTTAAACGCTGCTAAAGAATTAGCCTGGTGTTATATTTTACACGAGTGGCAAGGGTTTGTTAAATACATAGATATGTTATAAGAAAATATACTATCCTCTCTATGATTATTATGTTTAGGCGGGCGTTGGCCTAGCATAACTATTGAACAAAGGATCCTCCATCCAGTAATGGATAGGGTTAACTGGGCTTTTTAACCTTGGTATAGAAACTAGTCTAGGAGAATGATAACACTGAATTCTGAATTCAAACCCCGCTTAAAATTGACCTTGTGTCACATTCTATCGAGTGAAGAAAAGTGGTAATACCATAGATATGTTAAAGAAAAGATACTAGCCTCTATGTTGACTTTTAAGCCTGTTGCGTAAGGAGAAATCTATACATTTAAAAAGCCTAGCATAAGTTTAAGCAAAGTGATCCCTCCACTAATGCGTTAGTTAGACTGGGCTCTTTAACTTCTTGCTATAGAAACTAGTTTAGGAGAAGGAAAACTCTGAATTCATACCAGTTAATCTACGCTTAGAAATTGACCTCGTGTCACATTCTGCTCAAGTGGTGGGTGGTTTGTTAAATACATAGATATTATTAAAAGAAAAAGATCTATCCTCTCTATACTTTTTAGGGTAGACTGGACTCCTACCTTGCTATAGGAACTTAGTCTTAGGAAGAATTGCATTAACTGAGTTTCCATACCAGTTAACAACTCCTCTTTAGACTGAAAAGTTGACCTTGTCGTTCACATTCTACTCGAATGAAGAAAAGTTAGGTAAATACTAGATAGGTTAAAAGAAAAGATACTAGCCTCCTATATGATTTTTTTTCAGTTTGCTGTGACGGAGAACGAAAAGAGCCAAGACTTTTCTTGCCTGCCGGGATCAAACCACATCCGCCCACATGCAAAAAGACAAATGCAATCTAGGTACTGGATGGACGCGAGGTTCGACATGTGCCCCGGATGGGTTTTTGTGTGTACTTAAATAACCAAAGCGAGTGAGGAAAAAACGGTGTTCTGTTGAAGAGAAGATTGGAAAGTGAGGTCTGAGATTATTTGAAGTTTCCTTACAGTTGGGAGAGACATTAGAAGTAATATAACTTTTAATTTTTTTGGCGCCCCCTTGCGAAAGAGTTTGTGTGTGAGCGGGGAAGTTGTAGGGTTTATGGGCTTAGCATAACAATCCTCCCCAGTAATGGATAGGTTGCTTGGGCTTTTAACCTTGGTATAGAAACTAGTCTAGGAGAAGATAAACCTCCGCTTAAAAATTGACCTCGCTGTCACATCTGCTCGAGTGGTGGGGTTTGTTAAACTACATAGATATATTAAAAGGAAAAGATATATCCTCTCTATACTTTTTAGGGTAAGACTGGGACTCGTTAACCTTGCTATAGAAACTAGGTCGTAGGAGAATGAAAACTCTGAATTCACACCAGTTAACCTTACGCTTTAAATTGACTCGTGTTCAACATTCTGCCTCGAGTGGTGGGGTTTGTTAAATACTAAATATTAATAAAGAAAGATACTATCCCTCTACTACTTTTAGGGTAGACGGGACTCTTTAACCTTGGCTATAGAAACTAGTTAGGAGAAATGTAAACTTCTGAAATTTCACACCAGTTAACCTACGCTTAAAATTGACCTCGTGTCACATTTCTGCTCGAGTGGCGGCGTTTTTTACAATACATAGATCGTTAGAACCCTTCCTTCTTATAAAAAACCGATGGCGTAGTATCCATTTACCTGCCAATCTGTTGCGAGGTCGCTGAACGGTCCAATTTTGAATTTGGCAATCTCTCGGTGCCGTGACTGCCAACTACACAGTGGGTTGCTGAGTTTGCTGTTGTCTCTCCTTTCCTTCTTGCTCACTTTTCCTGAAGCGGCTTCTTTCTCTTTTCACTCTTTCGCGCCTTGTTTGATTAAGGGAGGCACCATAAAAGTATAGGAGAGGCTGTATCTTTTTTCTTTTTAACATATATGTATTTATGGTCCTGCTTTTTAAATAGATAGACTATATTAAACAAGAAAATATACTAGGCCTCTCTAACTTTTAAAAGCTTTAGCATAAGATTAAACGGTCCTCCTTCCCACTAATAGGAAGGGTAACTGGGACTCTTTAACCTTGCTATAGAAACTTAGTCTTGTAGGAAGAAACTCACGAATGCATACCAGTAACCTCTGGCTTAAAAATTGACCCTTGTGTTTCCACTCTGCTCGAGTGGTAGGGGTTGTTAAATACATAAGTAGTATTAAAGAAAGATAAGTATCCTATCATATTACTCTGTTGGGTAGACTGGTCTCTTTAACCTGCGTATAGAAACTAGTCTAAAGGTAGCGAAGAAAACCCTGAATTCATACCAGTTTTAAACCTACGCTATAAAAATTGACCTTGTGTCACATTCTGCTAGGAGTGGTTGGGGCGGTTGTTAAATACATGGTATATTAAAAAGAAAAGAATAATATTCTATCTATACTCTGTAGGGTAGGACTGGACTCTTTAACCTTGCCTATAGAAACTAGCTCTAGGAGGAAGAAAAACTCAGAATTCATACCAGTTAACCTACGCTTAAAAATTGACCTGTGTCACATTCTGCTCGATTGGTGGGGAGTTGTTAAATACAAGGTATATTAAAAGAAAAGATAAATCCATTTATAACTTTTGGTAGGGTAGACTTGGGCTCTTTAACCTGCCTATAGAAACTAGTCTAGGAGAAAGAAAACCTGAATTCATACCAGTAACCTACGCTTAAAAACTTGACCTTTGTGTCCCACATTCTGCTCAAGTGGTGGTGGTTTGTTAAATACATAGGTTATATTAAAAGAAAAGATAATAATCCTATCTATACTCTGTAGGGTAGACTGGACTTTTAACCTGGCTATTAGAAACTAGTCTAGAGAAAGGAAACCTGAATTCATACCAGTTAACCTACGCTTAAAAATTGACCTTGTGTCACATTTCTGCTCGAGTGGCGGGAGAGTTAAAAATACAAGATATTGTTAAATTGAACTAAATAGGCTTCTATACTTTTTATGCAACATAGCACTTAAGATAAACAAAGAACCTCAAGCTACAGGGGTAACCTAAAAAAGACAGAACCCAAATAAATTTTATGTATCTTATCAACGTCTATAAACATTTCAAGAAACTGTGTGGACTTAAACTTCTGACATTGTACAATCGCCTCAAAGTTTCAGTTACTGAGTTGCCTTTGCTTTAAAGCCATGGTTCCGTCGAAGTGATTTCTTTGACTCCACGCCACTGAGTCCCGGTTCAGCATCCATGTTTCTTTCTGTCCAAGCACTCTCCATAACCAGGAATAAGTTTCTCTTAGGACCTTTAGAATTAAGATTTTGCCCGTTCCAAATTCTCTGAATTTCTTGTACCCAGTCATATATCCTACTTTTGCTGAATATGTCAGGCGCTATCGGCGACATCGAACTTCCCCGAAAATTGGCATAGGCCGGTTTAGCTTCAATCGGTAGAGTTGTTGGGCTAGGAATCATAAAGGTTCTTGGTCGATACGGGCCTTCGCCAACTCAGTGAATGAGTAGCATAGGGGATCTGTGCGTTAAGTGAGGAGCTGATTGTAGGTAGTGGCGCTCCACTCTGAGGCTAAAATATCTCCTTGATCTATATATTTTCCAACCCCTCCGCAACGGCAGGATACGAACAAGGTCAACTTCTTAAGCGGAGTTTAACAGGTTTAATTCAGAGTTTTCTTCTCCTAGGACTGGTTACCTAGCCATGTTAAAGAGCCAGTCTGTCCTGCTATTTACCCATAGCTGGGGGGGGAGAATTGGATTCATACCTTTCCCAAGAGACATCTAGCGCAATGTGAAATGCCAACAGCTCTGTCCAGTGGAATTGAACTCGGGGTCGACGAGCCATTTCCTATGACTTTCTCAAACCTCATTAGACCACGCGCACTTACACTCAACCTTGATCTAGTTGCTAGTGAAAAGGGGATAGACTCCGATTAGGGGCTGCTGCGACGACTTTTCTTTACTTTACAGGCAATGATATATTCTTGGCTTCCACGCCAAAAATGGTTTTGTTTTTTCTTGGTGACCATGACATATTGGGAAAATTTATTTACAATTTTTAAGCAACCAAGTTGACTATATTCTGAAAATAACAAAATTGAAATTAAAATTAAACAGTTTATACAAAATTTGTGTGTGGTTCTGTTTTTTCTGGTTTCACCCCTGTATCTGGGATTTTTCACAAATTTATCCTTGTAAGTTTTGACGTAGGTTGTCAGCGATGACATTTTTAACTGCCAATATTTTGGTGCCAACTTTTCAAAATTTTATCTTTTCTTCTATATTACTATTTGCTTGTTTTTGCTTTATTAAACGATCTCTATACATAAAACTTGCTCTAGATACTTTTATATACTAGATCCAATAACCTGCACAAGTCTCAAGTTTCACCACCCAGCTGAGAATAGATTAAACTACGCAGCTGAAATTTTAGCTTAAGTCGCGACCAGGAGATCTACAGCTGTCTTTGTAAACTGTATTTATTTATCGAATTGAAATTGTCTGCAAATAAAGGCTATAAACCAATAAATGATCTGTTTTATTGGTTGATATATTTAACAATATGTATATTCTCTGCCATTTACGAGGCTGTTTGTGTTACGATTGTCCTGTGCATTTTGGCTTGCAAGTGAGAGCACCGTACCAAGTGGAGATCCCAAAAAGGTTAAGCAGAGGCTGACCCTTTTAAGTGAAGAAATCATTGGTTAGTTCCTCGGTGTCCCGTTATGTTAGGTAGAACTCCTTTGGTTGTTCCTCGTGTCCCTTAGTGTGGGTAGAATCCTTTGGTTGTCCCTTGGTGTCCCTTAGTAGTTAGTAGATCCTTTTGGTAGGTTCCTCGGTGTTCCCTTTAGTGTTAGGTAGAATCCTTTGGTTGTTCCTCGCTGTCCCTTAGTGTTAGTAAGAATCCTTTGGTAGGTCCTCGGTGTCCCTTAGTGTTAGGTACAATCCTTTGGTTGTTCCTCGTGTCCCTTAGTGTTAGGTAGAATCCTTTTGGTAAGTTCCTTCGGTTCCCTTAGTGTTAGGCTAGAATCTTTGGTAGTTCTCGGTGTACCTTAGTGTTAGGTAATGATCCTTTGGTTGTTCCTCGGTGTCCTTAGTGTTAGGTAGAATCCCTTTGGATGTCCTCGGTGTCCCTTAGTGTTAGGTAGAATCCTTTGGGTTGTTCCTCGGTGTCCTTAGTGTAGGTAGACATCCTTTGGTTGTTCCTCGGTGTCCCTTTAGTGTTAGGTTAGAATCCTTTGGTAGTTCCACGGTGTCCCTTAGTGTTACGGTAGATCCTGCTTGTTCCTCGTGTGTCCTTAGTGGTTAGGTAGAATCCTTGGTAGTTCCTCGGTGTCCCTTAGTGTTAGGTAGAATCCTTGGTGTTTCCTTCGGTCGTCCTTTAGTGTTGGGTAGAATCCTTGGTTGTTCCTTGGTGTCCTTAGTGTTGGGTAGAATCCCTTGTAGTTCCTCGGTATCCCTTATGTTAGGTAGAATCCTTTTGGTGTTCCTCGGTGCCCTTATGTTAGGTAGAATCCTTTGGTTTTCTCGTGTCCTTAGTGTTAGTAGATTCCTTGGTGTTCCTCGATGCCCTTTAGTGTTGGCAGATAAGAATCCTTTTGTTGAGCAGAGTCCACGGTTGCGATCCGATTGTCAAGTGGCGAAGACCTGCCAATGTAACGTCTTTCTAAGATCGGTGATTTAAATTAGTTAACTAACACGTATTCAAGCTGTTGAATCGGGCTGGCGTTAAAATCCATGCGTTCCCAGCAGCTCTATAAGTTTAAGTGGTGGGACTTCGACATATTTTATATACAGAAATAAATCAGACAAGCTTCGCATTTCTCATAGCGCTAATACCATTGGGGAAAGGTATTTAAATCTTCCCTCTAGTGTTAAAATAGTAGGTAGGATGGCTCTTTCAACCATGGGTTAGGTAACCAGGCTAGGAAAAGGGAAAACTAATTAAAACCTGTAAACTCCGCCTAAGAATTGACCTGTGTCACATCCTACTTGTGCGATGGGTTTATATATATATATATTTATACCTACCATCAGGCTCCTTTACTTTACCGCACAGATCCCTGTACTACTCAATAGCTGAGTTGGCGAGGGTCCGGTAGAACTAGAAACCTTGTCGGTTTCTAGCTTGAATGTTCTACCGGACTGAAGCTAATCCGTTCCCCCTATTACATGTATACTTTAAATTGTACATGGGTTTCGTGTATGCTTTATTTATTTGATTGACAAGCTTATACAAAATAAATTACTGATTTTTTTAAGTATGAAAGAATAGTGGAAACTAAGAGTTCAAATGGGCTAATATTCAAGAAATACAGTTGACCTTACACCGCTTTGTTCGGATTAATTGTGAAATAATACTGGACTAAGAGATCTAATAGTAGTTGTTTAGACGCAGGCTTCCGTTCTTAGAAAGTATGGTAGCTAATTTTAATTGATATTAAGAAAAACATTTAGAAGTTGATAGATTTGTTTTTTTAGAAAGCTATTTAGAAATTTTATTTACTTGGGATCTAATAAGTGGTCTTGTATATTTTAACTAAAGACAGTTTTCAATGGTATCTAAAAGAATTGGATTATTTCTTAAATATGAGTCTAGGTAATTGGATTTATATATTCTTTTGCATATGAATTGAGGGCAGGCGGTAGATATTGGTGTACTGATACTTTTAGACTTTTTTAGTTGGTATTGTGTTGGGTTAGTGATTTTTAGGGAGAGGGTGTAGGGTGATGGAGATATCACATTTTCAATTTGTCCACCCTTGAACTTCTTTAACGATTTGGAGCCTTAAAAGTGTGGTTATCTTTTTAATAGTACCACCTGGACTCGAAAATTGGAGAACGGATAATGTGGGATCGATTCCAATTAGATTCTTTATCAATCATATCTTGGTTTTGAATGTGGTTTTGGGGATATCAATAGCGGCTACCCAAAATGCTCCAAGTGTATTAGACCTATAACGCAAGTTATTCGGATGGATGTTTTTGGAAAACTACTCAGACATACCAAGAAAAATTTGGTACAGCCGGGGTAAAATTGGTAGACAAAGATTATAGCGACCAACTGGAATTAAAATACAATGTCGATGAAAAAACATGACAAAATATGGTTATAAATGAAAATAAATTGGCTATTGGCTTTTCTGATAGATGTCGATGGTAGATTGCATTTGATTAGAAAAGAGGCACTCAATCTGAAGATTTGGTGGAAATATGAGCCTTTAAAAGCATCAGAACATTGCCTCAAAATCACCTATTTCGTGCAAATCTTAATGTCGATTTTATTGGGCTTTTTCCTTAGATTTTCGATGCGTAGATTAAAATGATATTTAAAGGAGTACTGATCAAATTTGGGGAATTGACGGAGATACTGAGGGTTCAGAGGTCACTAATTACAACTTTAAAAAAGCACCCATTTTCTGCAAATTTTAGTGTCGATTTTATTATTAGAAAATGAATGTTATAAATAGGACACAACAATCCGTTGTTAGTTTCGTTCATTCCTTCTCGACAATTCACATTGTGTCTTGAAAATTTACGTTTTATTGATTAAAGAAAAATGTTGAACGGTTCTTTGTGAAAAGAGAAGGGTAGAAAGTGAAATTTGAAAGTTACAAAGCAGAAGATAGAAAAAGAGGTCGATTGATATTGATTACAAAAGAATAAGAAAAATATTGTAAATATCAATGAAATTAAAAAGAAAGAAAGGTTAAACCTACTTAACGGACATAAATCCCATCGTTAGTCCCCCTCGCGAAAGAAAAAAATACTGAAAATTCAAGAAATTAACCGAATTCATAAAATTTCAATGTTGATATATTAATAAATAACAATATTAATGCATAATTATTATGAAACTATTACATTTTCCACATCAGTTAACTTGAACTACGTATCTTTGAGCGTAACACTGATTCACAAACATACGTGGTTCAAAGTTAATTGACCTTGAAAAATTGTAAAAGTTTTTTAAATAAATACTGGTGCATTATTCTTTTTTCTTAATGTATCAACACTGAAAATTTCATTAAATTCGGTTTTTACTCTGATTTTTAGTATTTTTTCTTTCGGTTGGGTGACATACGATGATTGGAATTTAAACCGAAAGAAAATTATACATAGAGGGAAAAAGGAACACATTATGCATAATCAAAGCAAGAAGGAAGAAAGAGGACTAAGTAATTGAGGAGTAAGCTAAAATATCTAAGGAACGAAAAATGAAGACAGGAAAATTATACAAAAGAAAACGAAAGAAAAAAAGAAGAAGATGAAGATTGTTACAAACCAGTAAATAAGAAAGAAAAAAAAGAAAAGTATGCATAATGGAAGAAGAAAATTATATATAAAAAGAAAATATACGTAACTAACGAAAAAAAGCCAGAAAATTATACATAAAGAAAAACCAAAGGAACAAACAAAGAAAAAGAAAGAAAGAAAGAGAAGGAAGAATGAAAGAAAAAAGAAAAGAAAGGATAGATAATCAACAATAGAAAGATGGATTAAAACGAAAAAAGAAAAAAGAAAGAAAGAAAAAATGAAAGAAGAAAGAACGAAAGAAAGGAAAGAAAAAGAAAAAAGAAAGCCCAAAAAATGATCCATAATCAATGATAGAAAGAAAGAAAGAAAATGATACATGATCAACAAAAAGGAAAGAAAGAAAGAAAGAAAGAAACGAGGGTAAAGAAAAAGAAATTATTCATATCAACGAAAGAAGCAAGAGAAGAAAGAAAGAAAAGAGTAAAGGAAAAAAAGATAATTCATAATCAAACGAGAGAAAAAAAGAAAGAAAGAAAGAAAGAAAGAAAGAAAGAAAATTATGCATAAATTAATAATATAACTGAAAAAGAAAGAAAGAAAGAAAGAACCAAATGATACAAAAGAACCAGGGAACTTTTTGAATAGATTCAAAGGAAACAAGATTCTAAAAGCAAAGAATAAATGTGAAAAGATGGGAAGAAAAGGGAGGTGTGAGAGTGAAAGGAATGGGAGGAAGAGGCTTGTCTGTGAAAGGTTAAAAAGATTTAAGAAGTCTTAGGCAACGGATGGCTGTGAATCTTCATTCTGTCAGCGCACTTGGACAGATTTCAGGTTATTCGCTTTGTGAACTGACAGTCGATTTCCATTGCTGGGATTACATGCATTGAAAAGGAAATGAGACTAAAACTGGTTCTTTGAAGGTTCCTTCTCTTCAAAAATGTGGCAATTTTGATGGCCTTGCTGATTTTCTAAGGGCTATCATTTCTTTACGCGCATGGCGCACCACGGACACACACACACACACCACAACACGCACACAATCACACCACCTGACATATAATAATTTGAGAGTGCACCTTGGAAATTTTTAGAAATTTTTTGATCCCCTAAAAATTATTTAGTTTCTCTGTCTCTTTCGAAAACGTTATTCTGGGGTCTGCCGGGTTAGCTAGTCGGTAGAGGCGTTCGACTAGAAACCACAAGGTTCCTAGTTCTGATACCGGTCCCGCCAACTCACGTGATGAGTAGCACAGGGATCTGTGCGGTAAAGTACAGGACTGAGGTAGGTGTTGGGGCGCTCCCCTCAGACGCAAAACCAATCTCCTTGGTCTAGCGCTAGGGAAAAAGGGATATACTTCCCTCGCTGATGGCTGATACCGACATTAGGCCCCCCGACGGACTTTACTACTTTGTTATATATATATATACTATATATATATATTTAAGAAGTAATACACAAACGATGTGTGACATGGCCTTTTTAGCCGACAATTTTTAGGAGAATATGTGCTTAACTTTGAGTCGTACCATAATTTTGAAAGTTAATTAATATAATTAATTAATTAGGCGGCTATTACCTATTTCAAACGTAGGCTAACAAATCGAGAAAAAATTCACACACATATATATATATTATTTGTGGGTTATATTTGTATATTATCTATGGACTCTCTCGTCGATTTCGACGTGATGGTTGTTCATTCAGTGATCAAACCAACACATGTTTTGTTTATTAGCGGTGAAGGCTTGTGTTTGGACCATTCCGCACTTTTTGCACAGTCCGATTAAGAAAGAATTTGGTGCACCAAGGAATGCCACGGAACCCAACCAACGGACTGACCTCAGGATTAATATTTAATTTCTCAGCAGTTATCCTTTCTCCTAGACTGCGTTACCTAACCCCAGTCTGCCCTATATATTTTACCCAGCTTATCTGGAGGGGAGAGGACATTATGTGATTCATACCTTCCCAAAGGTATTTAGTGCTATATGCAGAACATGCCAAACAGTCATCTGTCTAGGATTTTGAACTCGGTCACACTAAATGTCAATATTCCCACGACTCTAAAAAATTATGCAAACGCGGCCCCATATAGTATATTATACATATCATATATATATATTATAATATGCTCGTTCCAAGGATATTAACCCACATATCTCTATATAGAAACATATCACCCATATATATATATATATAATAATACTATATATATATATATGGAGGCGCGTGCATAACTATCTTAGGAGTCTGGGAAATTTGACCATGTTGACCCGAGTTCAAATCCTAGCAAGACTGTTTTTGCATTTCATATAGCACTAATACCTTTGGGAAAGGTATGAATCCATATAGTCTCCCTCCAGTATGGGTAAAATCAATAGGGCAGACTGGTAGTAAAACCCCAGTCTAGGAGCAAGGACTAACTTCTGGAATTAAAAAATCCTGAGTCTCAGAGTCGTTGGTTTGGTTCGTTGGATTCCTTTGCACCCATTCTTTTCTTATCAAGACTTGTGCCAAAAAGTGCGGATGGTCCAACAGCAAGCCTTCACCGCTATACAAACCAAAACCACTGTGTTGGTTGATCACTGAATGAACACTCATTCACGTCGAAAATCGACGAGAGTAGTCCATTATTTATATACAATATACACCCACACATATATATATACTTGTGTGTGATTTTTCTCGATTGTTTAGCCTTTACGTTTTGAATAGGTATCCCGCCTAATTAATTTAATTATTTAATAATATAACTTTTCAAAATGGTACGGACTTTCAATTAAGCACATATTCTTCCTAAAAAATTGTCGGCTAAAAAAGCCATGTCAAACACACATCGTTTGTGTATTTCTTCTTAAATATATATATATATATATATATTATATATACAAAGTAAGTAAAGTGCGTCGGGGGCGGCCATAAATGTCGGTATTCAGCCAATCAGCGAGGGGTATTATCCCCTTTTCCCTAGCGCTAGCCAAGGGAGATTGTTTTGGCTCGAGGTGGAGCGCCCACCTACCACAGTCCTTACTTTACCCTCAAGATCCCTGTGCTACTCATACGCTGAGTTGGGCGAGGACCGGTATCGAACTTAGGACACCTTGTGGTTTCTTAGGTCGCCGCATCACCGAATCTGAGCTAACCCGGCACCCCAGATAAACGTTTTTCGAAAGAGACGAGAGAAACTAAGTAATTTTTAAGGATCAAAATTTCTAAATTTCCAGGTAGCACTTTCAAATTTATCTATATGTCATGTGTGTTGATTTGTGTGCGTGTGTGTGTGTGTGTGTGTGTCCGTGTGCGCCATGCGCGTAAAAGATGATAGCCTTTAGAAAATCAGCAAAGGCTCAAGATGGCCACATTTTGAAGAGAGGAAACCTTCAAAGAACCAGTTTTAAGTCTTCATTTTCCTTTTAATGCTGTAATCCCAGCAATGGAATTCGACTGTCATTTCCACATGGCGAATAAGCCTGAACTTGTCAAAGTGCCGCTGACAGATGAAGATTCAAGCCTCGTGCCTAGACTTCTTAGTATCCTTCTTTTACTTTTTCAGAGCCTCTTCCTTCCATTCCTTCACTCTCATACCTCCCGTTTCTTCCATCTTTTCAACATTATTCTTTGCTTTTAGATTCTGTTTCCTTATTGAATCTATAAACAATTTCCTGGTTTCTTTTTGTATCATTTGGTTCTCTTTCTTTCTTTCTTTATTCAGATATATTATTAATTATGCTAATTTCTTTACTTTCTTCTTTCTTTCTTTTCTTTTCTTTTTCTCTCGTTGATTATGAATATTCTTTTTTTCTTTACTTCTTTCTCTTTCTTTTCTTTCTTTCGTGATTATGAGATAAATTTCTTCTTACCTCTTTTCTTCTTCTTTCTTTCTTTCTTTTGTTGAATCATGTATCTTTCTTCTTTCTTTTATCATTGATTATGGATTCATTTTTGGCTTTCTTTTTTCTTTCTTTCTTTCTTTCGTTCTTTCATTTCTTTCATTTTTCTTTCTTTCTTTTTTTCTTTTTTCTTTTTAATTCCATCTTTCTATTTGATTATCTATCCTTTTCTTTCTTTTTTCTTTCATTCTTCCTTTCTTTCTTTCTTTCTTTTTTCTTTGTTGTTTCTTTGGTTTTTCTATGTATAATTTTCTGCGCTTTTTTTTTCCGTTATTACGTTATTTTTCTTTATATATATTTTCTTCTTCATTATGCATAACTTTTCTTTTCTTTCTTTATTTTCCTTTTGTATGTACAATCTTCATTCTTCCTTCTTTGTTTTTCTTCGTTTTCTTTTATGTATAATTTTCTGCTTTCATTTTCGTTCCTTAAGATAATTTTTTACTTACTTCCTCAATTACTTAGTCTCTTCTCTTTTCCTTCTTGCCTTTGTTTGCGATAATGTGTTCCTTTTCTCTTATGTTATAATTTCTTTCGGTTAAATTCCATCATCGTATGTCCCCCACGAAAGAAAAAAAATACTAAAAATCAGCTAATAAACCGAATTTAATGAAATTTTCAGTGTTGATTACATTAATGAATAAAAGATATAACTGCACCAGTTATTTTATTTTAAAAAACCTTTATACATTTTTTAGGTCAATTAAAACTTTGAACCACGTTATGTTTGTGAATCAGTTGTTACGCCTCAAAATACGTAGTTCAAGTAACTGATGGGAAAATGTAATAGTTTTCAATACAAAAATTTAGTTTGCATTATATTGTTTATTTATTAAATGATGATTCAACATGAAATTTCATGCAAATTCGGTAATTTCTGTTTTCGTATTTTTTTCTTTGCGGCGGAATCTAATGCCGGTGACATACGATGTTGGAATTTATGTCCGTTAAGTAGGATTTAACCTTCTTTCTTTCTTTTTCAATTGTTATTTACCATATTTTCTTTTTTCTTTTGTTAATCAATATCACTCACCTCTTTTTTTCTATTCTTCTGCTTTGTTAACTTACATTTCACTTTCTACCCTTCTCTATTCACAAAAGAACCGTTTTTCACATGTTCTTTAATCATAAAACGTAAATTCAAGGACGACCAATGTGATTGTTCGAAGAGGAATGAACAGAAACTAACACGGTAATTGTGTCTATACCATATACATTCATTTCTAAAATAAAATCGACACCTAAAATTTGCTACGAAAAAGGGTGCACTTTTTAAGTTGTAATTAGACCTCTGAACCCTCATATCTCCGTCAAATTCCCAAAATTGATCATTACTCTTTAATACATTTTAATCTACGCATCGAAAATCTATAGGAAAGCCAATAAATCGACATCTAAGATTGCACGAAAATAGGTGATTTTTTGAGGGCAATGTCTGATGGGCTTTTAAAGGCTTCATATTTCCACCAAATCTTCAAGAATTGAGTTGCTCTCTTTTCTAATCAATGCAATCTACCATCGCATCTATCAGAAAAGCCAATACCAATTTATTTTCATTATACATATTTTCATGTTTTTCACGACATTGTAATTTTAATTCCAGTTGTCCCGCTAAATCTTTTTGTCTACCAAATCTTTACCCACGCTGTACCAATTTTCTTGGTATTCGTAGTAGGTTTTTCAAAACATCCACCAATAAACGTGCGGTTTATATCTAATACAGCTTGGAGCATTTTGGGTAGCCTATGATATCCTCCCAAAACCACATCAAAACCAAGGATCATGATCTGATATAAAGAATCTTATTGGAATCGATCCCACATTATCCGTTCTCCAATTTCGAGTCCAAGGTGGGGTACTATTAAAAAGATAACCACCTACTTGCCTCCCAATCGTTTAAAAAGTTCAAGGTGGACAAATTGAAAAACTGTGATTATCTCCATCAACCCTGCACCCCGCCTTCTCCCCTAAAAAATCACTACATAACAATACCACTAAAAATACGTCTAAAGTATCAGTACACCAAATCTACCCTCCCATCACTCATATGCCAAAAATATATATCCCAATTACCTAGGACTCTATATTTAAGGAATAATCCAATTTCTTTAGATACCATTGAAACTTTCTTTACAGTTACAAATATTACAAGACCACTTATTAGATCTCCCCAAGTATAAAATTTTCTAAATAGCTTTTCTAAAAAAACAAATCTATTCACTTTCTAAAATGTTCTTATATAGTTTAAATTAGCTTCCATACTTTCTTAAAAACGGGAAGGCCTGCGTTCTAACAACTACTATATTAAATTCCTTAGTCCAGTATTATTTTACAAATAATTCCGAACAAAGCGGGTAAGGTCCAACGTTATGTCTTGAATATTAAGCCCATTTGACTCTTTAGTTTCACTATTCTTCATACTTTAAAAAATCCAGTAACAATTTATTTTGTATAAAGCTTTGTCAATCAAATAAATAAAGCATACACGAAACCTTACATTTAAAGTATACAGTATATAGGGCGGAACGGATTAGCTCTAAGTCGGTAGAACATTCAGCTAGAAACACAAGGTTCTAGTTCGAGTACCCGGACCTCGCCAATCAAGCATTTGAGTAGTACAGGGATCTGTGCGGTTAAAGTTCAAGAGCTTGATGGTAGGTATAAACTATATTATATATTAAACCATCCGCACAAGTAGGGATTGTGACACTTTAGGTTCAATTCTTTTAGGCGGGAGTTTAAACAGGTTTAATTTAGGTTTCCTTTCCCTAGCCTCGGTTACCTAACCATGGTTGAAGAGCCCATGTCCTACCTTACTATTTTAACCACTAAGGAGATTAATACCTTTCCCAATGGTATTCGCTATGAGACAATGCCAAGCTGTCTGATTATTTTCGTATATAAATATGTCGAAGTCCCCACCACTAAACTTTATAGACTGCCGTGGGACGCATGGATTTTAACGCCAGCGATCAACAGCTTGAATACGTGGTTAGTACTATTTAATCCACGATCTTGAAAGACGTACATTGACACGTTTCGCCACTGACAATCGGTCTGCAACCGTGGACTCTGCTCAACAAAAGATTCTTATCTGCCCAACCATAAGGACATCGAGGAACACCAAAGGATCTACTAACACTAAGGGACCGGGAACAACCAAAGGATTCTACCTAACACTAAGGGACACCGAGGAACAACCAAAGGAATTCTACCTAACCACTAAGGATACCGAGGAACTTTACCAAAGGAATTCTAACCCACACACTAAGGGACACCAAGGAACAACAAAGGGATTCTACCAACACTAAGGGACACCGAGGAACAACCAGAGATTCTACCTAACACTAAGGGACACCGAGAACTACCAAAGGATTCTACCTAACACAAGGGAACCGAGGAACAACCAAAGGATTCTACCTAACAACTAATGACACCGTGGAACTACAAAGGATTCTACCTAACCTAAGGGACACCGAGGAACAACCCAAAGGATTCTACCTAACACTTAAGGACACAGGAACAACCAAAGGGATTCTACCTACACCTTAAGGGACACCGAGGACATCCAAAGGATTCTACTAACATAAGGACACCGAGAACAACCAAAGATTCTACAACACTAGGGACACCGAGGAACTTCCACAAGGATTCTACCTAAACACTAAGGGGACACCGAGGAACTACCAAAGGATTCTACCTAACACTAAGGGGACCACCGAGGAACAACCAAAGGTTGTACCTAACCACTAAGGGACACCGAGAACACCAAAGGGATTCTACCCTAACAACCTAAGGGACAGCGAGGAACAACAAAGGTTCTACCTAACACTAAGGGAACACCGAGTGACACTACCAAAGGTTTTTCTACCTAACACTAGGGACCACCAAGGGACAACCAAAGGATTCTACCCAACACTAGGGACACCGAGAAAAACCAAAGGATTCTACCTAAACACTAAGGACCACCGAGGAACTTTACAAAAGGATTCTTCACTAAGGGTAGCCTCTGCTTAACACTTTTGGGATTCTCCACTGTAAGGTGCTCTCACTTGCAGCCAAAAATGCACAGGACAATCGTAACACAAACAGCCTCGTAAATGGCAGAGATATACATATGTGGTTAAATATATCAACCAATAAACAAGACATTTAATTGTTATAGCCTTTATTTGCAGCATTTTCATCGTATACTACAAGTTACAAAAGACACTGTAATCTCTGTCGCGACTTAAGCCTAAATTTTAAGCTGCGTAGTTTATCTATTTCTCACTGGGGTGAACATTGAGACTTGTTCTAGTTAGTCCCAGCGCCGCTCGGATTGTGAGTGCGTGAGGTTATTTGATCTAGATATAAATATCTAGCAGAGCAAGTTTATGTATAGAGGCATCTTTAATAAAGCAAAAACAAAGCAAAATAGTATATAGAAGAAAAATAAAATTTTTGAAAGTTGGCAACAAATATTGGCATTAAATGTTCATCGCTGACAACTACGTTCAAAACTTACAAGGATAAATTTTGAAAAATTCCCAGTCAGGGTGAACAGAAAAAACAGAACCCACACACAATTTTGTATAAAAAACTGTAATTATTAATTTCAATTCTTTTTTTCAGAATATAGTCAACTTGTTGCTTAAAATATTGTAAAATTAATTTTCCCCAATATGTTCATGGTAACCAAGGAAAAAAAAAAACAAAACATTTTGGTGGAAGCCAAATATCCATTGGCTGTAAAGTAAGAAAGTTCGTCGGAGCAGCCTAAATGGAGTCTATCCCCTTTTCACTAGCACTAGATCAAGGTGGATGCGGCGTGGTCTAATGGTTAGAGTCATAGGAAATGGACTCGTCGACCCGAGTTCAATTCCTGGACGAAGCTGTTGGCATTTCACATTTGCGCTAAATGTCCTTGGGAAAATGTATGAATCCAATTCTCCCCCCCCAAGCTATGGGTAAAATAGAGGACAGACTGGCTCTTTAACCATGGCTAGGTTAACCAGTCTAGGAGAAAGAAAACTCTGGAATTTAAACCTGTTTTAAACTCCGCTTAAGAAGTTGACCTTGGTGTCGTATTCCTGCTTCGTTGCGGAGAGGGGTTGGAAAATATTATAGATCAGGAGATGTATTTTAGCTCCAGAGGTGGAGCTCCACACCTACAATCAGCTCCTCACTTTACCGCACAGATCCCTATGCTACTCATTCACTGAGGTTGGCGAGGCCCGTATCGAACCAAGAACCTATGATTTCCTAGCCGAACACTCACCGATGAACAGCCTAAACCGGCCTATTGCAATTTCGGGGAAAGTTTCGATGTCGCCCATGCTCCATCAAAAAGTAGGATTATTGACTGGTACCAGAAATTCAGGAATTTTGAACTGGGCAAAATTCTAATTCTAAGGTCTAGAGAACTTATTCTGGTTGAATGGAGAGTGCTTGGACAGAAAGGAAACATGATTGCTGAACGGGATCAGTGGGCTGGCCCGTTCAAAGAAATCACTTCGACACATTATGCTTTTAAAGCCAAAGCAACCAAGATAACTGAAACTTTGAGGACGAGTTGCTACAATGACAGAAGTTTAGTCCAACAAGTTTCTTTTGAAATGTTATAGACGTTGATAGATACATAAAATTTATTTGGGTTCTTTTTTTAGGTTACCTGTAGCTTGAGGTTCTTTGTTTAATTTTTGCTATGTTCATTAAAGTTATAGAGAAGCCTAGTATAGTTTCATTTAACATATCTATGTATTTAACTCTCCCCGCCACTCGAGCAGAATGTGACACAGGTCAATTTTAAGCGTAGGTAACTGGTATGAATCAGGGTTTTCTTTTCTAGACTTAGTTTCTATAGCAAGGTTAAAGAGTCCAGTCTACCCTACAGAGTATAGATAAGGAATTATTCTTTTTCTTTTAATATACCTTATGTATAACAACCACCCACCACTGAGGCAGAATGTACACAAGGTCAATTTTTAACGTAGGTTAACTGGTATAATTCAGGGCTTTTCTTTTTTCCTGACTAGTTTCTATACGCAAGGTTAAAAGAGCCCCAGTCTACCCTACAAAGTATAGATAGGATATTATCTTTTCTTTTTTAATATACCTATGTATTTAACAACTCTCCCACCACTCGAGGCAGAATGTGACAACAAGGTCAATTTTAAGCGTAGGTTAAACTGGTATTGAATTCTGAGTTTCTTCTCCATAAGACTAGTTTCTATACAAGGTTAAAGAGTCCAGGTCTACCCTTACAGAGTATAATAGATATTATTTCTTTTCTTTTAATATTATACCTATGTTTTAACAACCCCCCACCACTCTAGCAGGAATTGACCCAAGTGGTCAATTTTTAACGCGTAGGGTTTACGGTTATGAATTTCAGGGTTTTCTTCCTCCTAGACTTAGTTTCTATAGCAAGGTTAAAGAGACTCAGTCTTACCCAACAGAGTTATAGATAGAATATTATCTTTTCTTTTAATATATACCTATGTATTTAACAACCCCCTACCACTCGAGCAGAGTGTGACACAAGGTCAATTTTTAAGCAGAGTTAACTGTATCGCATTCTGGATTCTTCCTCCCTAGACTAGTTTTCTTATAGCAGGTTAAAGATCCAGTCTACCCTTCCTATTAGTTGGAAAGGAGGATGTTTAATCTTATGCTTAAGCTTTAAAAAGTATTAGAGAGGCTAGTAATTTTTCTTTTTTACTTATCTATCTATTTAAAAGCAGGACATAAAACATAGATATGTTAAAGAAAAGATACAAGGCCTCTTATACTTTTATGGTCCTCCTTATCAAACAAGGCACGAAAAGGAGTGAAAAAGAGAAGAAAGAAGCCGCTTCAGAAAAGTGAGCAAGAAGGAAGGAGAGAACAACAGCCAACCTCGCAGCCAGCATCACTGTTTTTGATGTTGGAGCAGTCACGGCACCAGAGATTGCTCACTTACAGAAAAATGAGCTCGTTCAGCGACTCGCACAGAATCAGGTAAAATGTGATACTACGCGGCCATCGTTTTAGTAGAAGGAAAGGAGTGCCTAACGAATCTAATGTAATTTAACAAAACGGACCGCCCACTCGACAAGATGGTGCACCACGAGTTCACATGTTGTAAGCGTGGTTAACGTGGGATGTGAATTCAGAGTGTTTAGCATCCTCCTAGACTAGTTCTATAGCAAGGGTTACAAGAGTCCATGCGTCTACCCTAAAAAAGTAATATAGAGAGGAATAGTATCTTGGTCATTTTAAATATATCTATGTATTTGTAACGAAAAGAACCCACCACTCGAGGCAGCGAATGTGACACAGGTGTCAATTTTAAGCGGTAGGTGTAATGGTGTGAATTCAGAGTTTTCCTATTCTCCTAGACTACGTTTCTATAAGCAAGGTTTTAAAGAGTCGCAGTCTACCCGTAAAAAGTATGAAGATGTGATACTATCTTTATCTTTTAAATATAATCTATGTATATTAACAAAAGCCCCACCACTCGAGGCAGACATGTGACACAGCTCAACTTTTTAAGCGGAGTTATCCATTCTCACTAGACTAAGATTTCTATAGTCCAAGGTAAAAAGGCCCAGCCAACCCTATCCATTACTGGGGGGGAGGATTGTATAGCTAAGTCCACCATCACTTATCACCCGCTCACACGGACCAAACGCTTTCGCAAGGGGGCAAAAAATTAAAAAGTTATATTATTCTAAATTCTGCTCTCGCAAAACTGTATAGGAAAACTTCAATAAATCTTCAGACTCAGCCGTTTCAATGCTCTCTTCTAACAAGAACACCGGTTTTCTCTACATCGCTTTGTTATTTTAAGTAGCACAACAAAAACCAAACATCCGGGGCACTCAATGTCGAAACCTCGGCGTCCATCAGTACCTAGATTGCATTTGTTTTTGCAAATGTGGGCGGATGTGGTGGTTTGAATGCCCCGGCAGGCACACGGAGACAACAGTCTTGCTCTTTTTCGTTCTCTCGTCACACAAAACTAAAAAATCATATATCCGAGGCTAGTATCTTTTCCTTTTAACCTATCTACTGTATTTACCTAACTTTCTCATTCGAGTAGAATTGACACAAGGTCACTTTTTAAAGAGGAGTTTTAACTGCGGTATGAACTCAGTAATTAATCAATTCTACTAAGACTAGTTGTCTATAGCCAAGGTTAAAAGAGTCATTCCTACCCTAAAAAGTATAGAGAGGATGTATCTTTTCTTTTAATATATCTATGTATTTAACAACCACCCACCACTTGAGCAGAATGTGACAAACCGAGGTCAATTCTAAGCGTAGATTAACATGGCTATGAATTCAAGAGTTTTCCTTTCTCCTAAACGGAGGTTTCTACTAGCATAAGTTAAAGAGCCCAGTTAACTACGCATTGAGTGGGGATCATCCTTTGCTTAAACTTATGCTAGCTACTTGTATGAAGTAGCTTTCTTTCTCCTGCTTACGCGACACAGGCTTAAAAAGACACATAGAGGCTAGTAATCTTTTCTTTTAACATATCTATGTATTCTACCAACCTTTTTCTTCACCTCGAAGTAGAATTGACACAGGTCCATTTTTAAGGCGGGTTTGAATTCAGAATACAAGTGTTAATGCATTCTCGCTAGACTATTTTCTATACAAGGTTAAAAAGCCATTAACCGCTAATCCATTACTGGAAAATGGAGGATCATTTGTTCCAATAGTTTATGCTAGGCCAACAAGACCCGCCTAAACATAATATCATAGAGAGGATAGTAATATTCTTATAACATATCTATGTTATTTAAACAAACTCCTTGCACACCTGTAAGTAATAAACACCACGGCTAACTTCTTTAGCAGCGTTAACACTGTGTATGAAGTAAGAGTTTTCCTTTTCTAGATCAAGGTTAAAGAGTTCCACTCTACCTCTATTAATTATTGGAGGGGAGGATATTTGATTCATACATTGACACAAGATATATTATGGCTACTATACAACCAGTTTCCCCTTCCGTAAAAAAAACAAACAAATTTCCTTATCTCATCAATCAGTTTCCCCATGACATAAAAAGAAATACCCTATAATTCGTTCCAGCGTGAGGCCTCATTGGTTTTTGGTAATCATATCTTAAATAAAGAACAATAACACCGTATCTATAAAACAATACTAAAATAAGATGTAATACTGTAATACATTTTAATGTTTATTCTTTATAATAATAATTATCACATTCTTATTATATAAAGTGTAACCTGTTTTTTAAACTTATTAAACATACATGTGTATCGGAAGCTACGCTCGTAGCACAAAATTCTTAAGCTCACCAATAGCAAAAACAGGAAGAAGTGACCATATTAGTCGAGTTCTTGTAACAAGTGTAAATCTCGTATTGGGGTACTCTTAAGAGGTCAAGTTTATAGCAATACTGTGATAAATGTAATCTATAAGAGATGAGACGCAGTGGTTCATGAATACTCAACTTTTGTGTGTATATACGACTGGCAAATGTTCACGTCATTGGCAAACCATACGTATAATAATGTATATATATATAAGTATATATAGCTGTAATGATAAGTAAGGTGCGATGGGTAAAGTATTATATAAGTAATATATATATATATAATACGTATATATGATATCTGAAGAAAATATATTTCAAAAAAATATAGACAAACACAGGATGTTATGATCAGAGGAACAATTTTAAAGTGTCAATACTATAAGTATTATTCGGTATTAAACACAGCATGCATCCAGGACACTGTTACAGAATTTTTTGTGTGAGGGACAAATGATAGAAAATTTTAATGTGTAATGTGAATGTGTGAATATAGATGTTATAAACATACACTTAAAATTTTCATTTTGTCCCTCACAGTCAAAAAATTTCTGTAACAGTGCGTCCTGATGATGGTTTAATACCGAAATACTTAGTATTGACACGTAAAATTGTTTCCTCTGAACATAACATCCGTGTTTGTTATATTTGAAAAATATTTCTATCACATATTGTCGGATTAATTTCTCATCGTAATTCCCATGATATATATATTATTATATATAGTAATATATATATTATATATATAATCCCTTTGAATTTGGTTGGCGAATCAGCTACTGAGAAGGACACCCCAAACATTCATCACTCTGTCAAAACTAGAATCCATTGGCAGTGTAAGGCCCATTACTCCCTCACGCGGAATGTACTTATTTTCGCAGATGAGAATATTATATAGTGCCCTCATTTGCATATCCTCCAAACTGAAAGCAAACTGGACAACATTTCATCCACGAAGGCAGAAACCAGAGAGAGAGAGAGAGAGAGAGAGAGTGAGAGAGTGAGAGAGAAGGGAGAGAGGAACAAGAGAGAGAGAGAAAAAGAGAGAAGGAGAGAGAAAAAGGAAGAGAAAGAAAGAGAAAGAGAAAGAGAGGGAGAAAGTGAGAGAGAGAGAAAGTGGAAGAGAGAATAAAGAGAGTGAGTGAGAGAGAGAGACAGAGACAGAGACAGAGAGACAGAGACAAGAGACAGAAAGAAAGAGAGTGGGGGTGAGAGTTATTGAGGGATATTATTGGTTCATATCTTGCGCAAGCCTTTTTGTATTCCAGTCACGTATCTGTCGCGACTGTTTCTGATTGAATGTCACACCTGTGCAGTCCATGTGCCGAAAGTGCAGACACCGCGTGTTTCTTAGCAAAATAGAATTAATGAACAGCAACGTTGCGCCAGTAACTCGAAAACTAACAATGTTAATGGAGATCCAAAAATGACAGAGAAGAAGAAGATCGTCAAAAGTTGCAGGTATGAATAAATAATTGAATTCGTCTAAATTCGCTCTGTCTTTTAAAAGAAGTCCCGCCAGGAAACATCGGAATAAAACACTAGTCTCTCTAATTGGATGATGGCATAGATATTATTTCTGTCGAATTGTCTTAAATGAAGAGTTATTATTATTACTAGAAATATATATACACACTCCGGGTGCAAGTACTTAAATTTTAACGTAATAAAATATTATAGCGCGTGGTGTAATGGTTAAAGTCATGGAAAATGGACTCGTCGCCCGAGTTCAAATCCTGGATGTGGTATTGCATTTCACTTGGCGCTAATACCATTGGGAAAGGTATGAATCCTACTCTCCCTCCAGCTATGGATAAATAGTAGGGCAGATTGGGCTCTTTAACCTTGGTTAGGGAGCCGGTCTAGGAGAAGGAAAACTCTGAATTCAAACCTGTTGAACTCCGCTTAAAAAATTGACATTGTGTCACATCCTACTCGTGCGGAGGGGTTGGGAAATATTATATATATATATATTAAATAAGAAAAGCTAATGAAACTAAACAAGAATGCAGATAAAAAGATTTGAAAGAGAGGGGTATACTCGAAAAATAAAACAACTGAAACTTACTCTTCCATCACTTCCGGCTTTCATTACTACATTTTCTCAATTCAACTATTTAGGTAAAATAGGAAGTAAATAATAAAATTACCGTTATTTCTTCTTGTTAATGGATTTCTTTTAAGATTTATCTCCGAGATTTTTGCTCATACTCATTAAGATAAAACCAACCAATTAGAAATCAATAATACCAAGCAGATATTAAAAAAAATCAAATCTTTAATATCCATATGCAAATTAGCCTTCCCGTTCACACTGTAAATCGCTATTTTGTTGTATATATAAATACAATTGCATGTTATTAGCATGTAGATAAGGCCAACAATTTTGATAATGTAAAACAATTTAAAAAAATAATAATTGAGATTTAAATAGAATTAAATTCACGGAGAATGTGACGTAAATAACTAAGGGAATTGTAACTTGTGTAGTAATATAATTTCGGTTACAGACAGAAAAAAAACACAATCTCCATTATAATAAGAAAACTAGTATAACCTTTGGAATATAGCACAGAATGATAATTTGATTATTACAACGTTTGATATATTTACTTAAGAGCTAGTAAAAAATAGTTCAATATGTAAAAAGTATAAAAATCATGATTTAACTCTCTCTCCTTATTTGTTTCTTTCTTACCTCCTTTTCATCTTTAATTATGTTCAATTGAAACAGATTAGCGTTATCAAATAAATGAAATTATTTGAATTCATTTTCAATTAGCTTAGCTATCAGGGCCAGAGCGTATACCATAGTATGATAATCTTATTGGTAATTTATGAGGAAGTGCGTCCCGGTCTCCTGCCTCAGAAATTGCTTCCCGGTGATTATTAAAATAACGACCCAGCTCAGTCTATTAAAAACTATCCATCTTCATATCTATCTATCTATCTCAATTTGTTAATATTTATCTATATTACTTTAAATACTAAGATTTTTTTTTTATTCCTGTTTGTTTAATGTCTTGTTTTTAGTTTAAATAAACAAGAATTACGACAAAAAAAGATGCGACCCCCCCCCAATACATTTACTTGTCAAAAATATCTATCTCCATTTGTTCATATCTATCTGTATTATTTTGTTTATCTATCTATCTATCTCAGTCTATTCAAAACTATATATCCATCTTCATATCTAAACAAGAATTACGACAAACAAGAATTACGACGAGCTGGGGTTGTTATTTTGATAGCCACCGGGTAGAAATTTTTGAGGCAGGAGACCGGGACGCACTCCCTCATAAATTACCATCTTATTATTACAATGTTTGATATATTTAATTAAGAGCTCTTAGATTATATTTCAATATCTTAAAAGTATAATAATCTTGATTCAACTCTCTCTCTCCCTCCCCCTCTCTCTCTCACTCTCTCACCCACACACACATTTTTCTTTCATTTTCTTCATCTTTTTGTTTTCATTATGTTCGGTTGAAACGTATTAGCATTATCACTGGCACGAGCTCACCTTTCGCTATATTTCCCCTACTTTCTTTCTTTCTTTCTTCCTTTCTCTTTTGAAAGGGTCCAAAAATTCAAGGTAATATCAATCCTTTTAAAGTCTCTCCCACCTGAACGAAATGCAATTCCTTTCCCAACCGAACACGACACTCTCACATCAAATAGCAGTCGTCAGATTTCACTTGCCGTCCAAACACTTTCTGCCTCACTCCCCTGTCAGCGACAGTCCGTCTTTATTTCTGCTCGTTCGGATGCGCTTATGCAAATTCGGATATACTTTATTTAGGTCTCTACTAACAACACCTCAGCTACGAGGAAGTAGCGAGTTCGAGTATCCGTAGCCGCTCGCCACAGGCCAAACATATCCTGACGCGCTGTATTTGTGGGGGCTGGGAATCCGCTTGTTCATAGGGCTGCCTTTCAGTCTCGTCAAACTTTCTATCTTATATTCTTCTGTGTAGCATTCCTTTTTCTTACCTTTCTTTCTCTGTAATGAACAGTTTCTGGTTTGTGCACGTAACATTTGTCAGTGTTGCGTACTGAGGTTTTCACGGTACCAAATCGATATAATGTTGTATACCCATCGTTACTTTTCTTACTTTACTTGCTTCTATATCTTGGACATCTATTCTTCTGGCCGCTTTGGTTCTTCTGATCGTCTATCATCTTGGTCTGGTCTAGCGTCTGGTGTTGTCTTCGGGGATTTTCGGGGGGTCTGGTCCTATGGGGGATTTCTCGTTATCAGAAGCCCTGTGTCATTGTTAGTTTTTAGGTAATAAACACAAGACTTCGATTTACTTTTGATCTTATTTTATTGTCAAATCCCGAACCAGACGTCTGCGCAGTGAGACTCACATCTTACGAGCTCGGCTTCTAACTTCTAACTGACTGAGTTACTTCTATCCTTAAACCGGAAGACAGGGCTTTCCATGCCTTCCGGTTCTCACGATTTATCCCCGGAAGGCAAGTGAGAGTGAGGTCAAGCGTTGTCACTCATCCTTCAAGGCCGTGGGCTGCACTAATCGCCATTATGTTTCTACAATACCTTATATAAGTATTAGGTATCCAATAATTATGTAACATCAGTATGGTCGAACTTTAGTAGTTTGCATAATTCCCAGCAGATCACCCTCTCCACTAAATCATGCCAGCACTTGTAGTACTTCAATTTCACATATCTACAGTCAGTTATTATTACAGTTTTCACTGGAGTCTAAGTGACAGCAAGTTTCCTCAGGTCTTCAAAACTCTTCTGAGTATTCTGGCTGTTATGACCTGTTTAAGGGTCAATAAATAATAACTCAACACGGGTATAAAATGTAGGTAACATATTGTATTCAGCAATATATATCAACGTACAATGGAAGGGTTTCCTTGTTTCAGCTTGTTTGAAGAACTCTTTCTGGTACTACTCCTATTTACATGTCACATGATATGGCACAAGGCCGTTTTATGTGGGGACCACCCACAAGCCGAGACTCATGGGGTGGTAGGTAGAAAAATTGCGTCGATCCCAGACCTGCCCCTTTAAGTGCAATGAGGCAGGTATCTGGGATCGACGCCATTAATTTAGCAGCTCAGTGAAACCCCGTCCTGAAGGACGGGTGTTTCTGGTACTACTGGTATTTACATGTGTCCCACTTTCACACGATATGGCACAAGGCCGTTTTATGTGGGGACCACCCAAAAGCCGAGACTCATGGGGTGGTAGGTAGAAAAATTGCGTCGATCCCAGCCCTGCCCCTTTAAGTGCAATGAGGCAGGTATCTGGGACCGACGCTATTAATTTAGCAGCTCAGTGGACCCCCGTCCCAAAGGACGGGTGTTTCTGGTACTACTCGTTTGAGTAGCTTTACTCTGTTAAGTATATACCCTTTGGGTAAGTCCATGTTCGTGTCATCGGAGAGTCACCTACAACACTGGCCGATTGCATCAATGCAGTAGTTTAGATGGTCTCAATTCTTTCTCTGATTTCCAGATCCTCCAGTCTTTTGTCCAAGTTTTTTGAGACCGTTCCATGCGCACCAACTACAATTGGTATCACATTGACCCTCATATTCCCCAGCCTTTTCAATTCTCTGGCAAGGTCCAGGCATTTGTCCATCTTTTCGTTTTCCTTCATCTTCACCCTGTGATCTGCTGGAACTGCAAAGTCTAGCTGTTGAAAAGTTCTCTTTTTTTGTTAATCAACACTAGGTCTGGTCTCCTGGCTAGGATTGGGTGATCCGTCTTTATCTCGAAGTTTCAGAGAATTTTATGCGTTTCATTCTCAAGAACAGATTCTGGTTTATGCATATACCATTTTGTTGTATTATCAAAAAGTTCTTTTCCCATAATTCCCAGTGGATCACCTTCATTATTATTATTATTATTATTATTATTATTAGTAGTAGTAGTAGTAGTAGTAATAGCAGGAGGAGGAGGAGAAGAGGAGGAGGGAAGCCGTATGTATATATTTACCGAACCCCTTCCACCACGACCAGGATATGTTTAAGATTTGAACTCAAGTCGCTGATTTAATATCTTACGACGATAACCGTTACGCGCCTACTAGTAATAGTAGTATTTGTATTAATAGTAGTGGTAATAGTATCATAACTGTATCGCTGTTTTGCCTCCAGATCTTTTTTGCCAAAAGACAGAAAAACAAGCTTTTCGAAAATAGTTCGAGTATTTTCAAATACAAAAATATTTGAATAGCCGGAAACCAGCTTTTGTGAAAAGCAAACGCCAAAACGCAGTGTGGATCGGTAAATAAGTTTCATTTTAGAATGAGATTATAGACTTTACACCTAAAGGCGTTACTTTTAAAGGATGAAATCATTTTGCGGATGAAGAAGAACCCCCCCTCCAAAAAACAAAATAAAAAAAACCAAAAAACAAAAACAACACAGAATTATTCTCTTATATAAACAGTTTTTTTTTTCAATAAACAAATCGAATATCTTTTCAGCAAAACATTTTTTTCTTTCTTGTCTTTTCTTTACTTTTTTAAACGTTTCCAAGAAATCGTGAGAAATACGTGAGTAGGAATCAATAAAAAGAGTGAAAAGAAACTTTCAAGATTAAAATATAAATAGGACTGCATAAACAAAAGTGAATACATGTTATGCACTTTTATGGTCGCATTTCATTAAATCGTCGCCTTAGTATCTATAATAAATAAAGCCAGCATTAAAGAAAAAAAAATGGAAAGATGAGGGATGAATAGGAAGTTAAAATCACCATTGTCATGATTTATATCTATAAAGAAAAAGAAAACCGCCCTTTTGAGAATTTCTATAGTTCCTATATTTGGAAAGCGCGTGGCATAATGGTTAGAGTAATAGGAAATGGACTCGTCGACCCGAGTTCAAATCCTAGACGAAACTGTTTACATTTCACATAGCGATAATACCCTCGTGAAAGGTATGAATCCATATATTCTCCCTCCAGCTATGGGTAAAATAGTAGAGCAGTCTAGGCTCTTTAACCTTGGGAAGGTAACCGGTCTAGGAGAAAGAAAACTCTGAATTTGAAAAAAAAAATCCCAAAAAACCCTGACATCAGTCGTCGATTAGGTTAGTAAAATTCCTTGTACACCAATTCGTTCCTATCAACCGTGCCAAAAAGTGTGGATGGTCTAACACAGGCCTTCACACTAAACAAAACACTATGTAGATTGTTCATTGGATGAACCGTCATGCGTCGAAATCGATGAGAAAGTCCACATATTTGGAACCTAATTCATCATCATGTGGTGCTAGCAGCACAGATATCCATGACAATCTCTTGCCAACCGTCCCTATGATATTCTATATTTGAGCCGTAAATAAATTTACCCGAGGTAGATTCGACGGATAATGAAGTTTTTGGTGTACCGGTTTTGTTTGTTTTGTTTTGTTTTGTTTTACGGCATATCAACCTCAGTGGGTCATTTAATGCCGATAAAGTTTTGAAATAAATCAATTCTTAATGGATAATACAATTTTTTTATGAATACATTTTTCTATTTAACCCATATATGGGACCCTAACAGGTACTACCACTTCGGGTCAAAGTGGACCAGGGAGCAATGGTGATGAAGGGGTGCTCCATATTCCCCAAACCTCCAGAACTGGAACCTCACCATCAGATAGAGTTTAACGTCATTCCCAGGACATTTAGACCCGCAGCCACCGCCTTCTAGCATCCATATGATAAAAAGGGTTGGGGCTTGCCATAAGGGCAATAGGGTTGGGAAAATCATATAGGTGCTAGGGCTTGACGTGACCAGCCGATTGATGGTGTACCGGTGTTACCCTCATAAACAAAAGATTACAGCACCTGATCAGTAGGTATATGAACGTAAATAGAAAGAGTTTTAGAAACCATTTTTTAACGTGTCGCTTTAAAACGGTAAGCTATTAGTTATCTACTTCTCTGATGGACACACCTGTCACCAGCATCTTCAAATTGGCGGCTTTGATGTGTTGCTTCATTGCTTATCACGTGTTTCCAATTTTAGTTTCATTTACGCTTTTGACTTAGGCTTTCGGCCTTCGAATTGTTATCTGATCATTGTAGAAAGGAAGTCAAGAATTTATCTTTTTTTCCGGCACACAACAACAACAAGGAACTACTTTCTTGCAGAGGTTCTTATCACGACACAGAAGAAGGAAAAAAAAGGTAGATTAAACACGCCTCTTCAATACATATTTAACGCGTCAAGAAATGCCGTGACAAATTGTTGAAATAACAAAATTAAAAGTGCATAATACTTAATGATAAGGGGGGACAAGAGAAACGTTATTAAGCAAAAGGTTATAGGAACACGAACTGGAACTCTTTGAGAGAAATATACTTTATGTTATGGGGTTTTAAGGGGTCAAATAAGAACAAAACGACAGGTAACAAATGTAGAAAAATGTATTAACAGAAAGTAGACAAATACAATAGAGAGATGTGGAAATTACGTCCGACGAACAGAGTTATTGGCATACTTGCATTGGCTTACTGCTAAGCCACAATTATCCCTGTTATTTATAGTAACCTGTCGGCGCATTCCATTAGTCTTATAGGGTGTATCACCTATAACACTTTATGACTCACTTCAGTGTATTTGCCTCTCATCCCACTTATGAGGGCGTGACACAAGGACATTTTTATATGGGCCCACCCACAAGCCAAAGCTCATGGGTGGTAGGCACAAAAATACATTGATCCCGTTACTACATTCACTTTCAAATTAATAATATTGGAAAGGTATGAACTTGCTTCATCTTCACAGTTATGAGTTAAATAGTACCACTACTGTTCTTCTATGAGAATATCTTTGCTATTAGATAAACCATGAAAGTTGATATGCCATTAAACAAAGAAAGAATCAAAAAGTAAATTTAGACCCCAATTCGCAACCGCCCGCCACAAATAAAATACAAGCTAATCTTTTTGTTATGTTTTTTATGAGAAAAATAACAATGTATTGTATAAAGGGGCGCCTCAAGCACTGGACAATTAACCCAGACCTGCCCCTTTAAATCAAGGGGACATGTATTGTCTGGGATCAACGTTATTAATTCTACTTAACCGCTCCAGAGGCCGACGCGCTCTGAAGCAGGCTTTATGACCCAGTTCAGTTAGTTCAGACGAGAGAAAACTTCAAATGATGTGATCAAAATTGGTGCTGGGTTAACATTCTTCTGGTCAAAATCTTCAATGTTTGCATACAACTTCATGTGTTTAAACCTACGTGTAAAAAAGTGTTGTAATGGAATATTTCACACTCTCTCTCACCCATATGGTCTGACTATATATATAGTGAGCACGGCATAATGCTGGGCTGGCTTCGAGGATTAGTAGCGTACCTTACTATTCCTTGTCTGTCTTATTGTATTTATCTCCAATAAAATCCTCTATCTTAAATCTACGAACGTGATGACTGGTTCTTCCACCCGACTACGACCCTGTATCCCTTTTCAGGACATAACAAAAATGTACCACTTACACAAGTATTGTACATATATAAAGATCTAGGGAGTGAGAAACTAGCTACCTAGGTTTCACCTAACGGCTCTATCCTGATGAGTCGTTAGATAAAACCTATGCAGGTAGTTTTTGACCCCTTGGGTCCTTATAATTTTGGTCTACTTTGTGTATTGAGAACTTTTTACATATTTAACTTTGATGACTATTTAAGCGTTTTTTTTTTTTTACACTTATTTTGATTATATTTTAATTGGTTTCTATATAAAATCATTCATAGAATTGATTTTAATACGTTGTAGAATAAAACAATTGTATTAGAGATCAATAACACCTAATAATTATTTATTAATCCTGGCTTTGTTAAAACCAGTATGCAAATTAGCCACACCATATTATGTATTTCTGTATTTCTGTATTTCACCATATATTATGTAAATCTGTATTTCTGGATTTTAAATGTACTAATAACATAGGCTGTTTTGAGGCAAATCTGAGATTTTCATAGAGACATTGTTAATAAATAAGATTTATTACTCAAGGATTATGACTATAGATTGAATACTCATTGATAAATTTATGCAATTCCTGCGGATATCTTTTTACAATACCGACGATTATTTTCTGACAGTACGGATGCTTTAGTCTTTTCCTTTTAATATTCTTTTTCCAAGATAACATCTTATATATTTCCTTATTTACAAACTGCAATATCTGATGGGGTTTTAATATGCAGCACGTAGCAAAATGTGTCCAATATCTATGTTATATCTAATATATCAAACTTCTAGTAACGACAAACAGTTTTAATCTGATTATTTTAATAATAATAATAACGTAAATCCGTATACATTTTGATAAACGGACCGAAACACATGTGTAAGTGATATCGATTAAATGTGATATCGATAAAATTCATTTTTATCCATCTACATTTCTTTTCTTTACTCATTTCTTCCTCACCACACACACACACACACACACACACACACATATATATATATATATATATATTGGTTGGTACGCACTCGGCTGCTGCTTCTAGGTGTGCACTAACAAAGTTTTCGTATTCTTCGTTTGGTGTGAAGCTTTCAGATGACTCCTGGAGGATATTGAATTTATTTCTTACTGCTACAGCGTAGCGATTGCCTATATCGCTGTTAGCAAGTGTCGACCAGTCGTATCGTATGTGTTTACTTGTTTGTTTTTTGTTTCTACGTAGGCTTAATCGTAATTTTGCTGTGACTATTCTGTGATCGGAGGATACTCCTTCAAAGGAGGAATACGCTTCGCAGTTCATTGTGCTATTTATCCATTTTTTGTTTATTAGGATGTAGTCTAGTTGCGCTTTTGTGCTATTTGGGTACGTGTATGTCCATAGTTTGCCCTTCCGTTTTTGGAATTTGGTGTTTAGACAAACAAGCCTGTTCTCAAGGGAGAACTCCGCTAAGAGATCACCGTTCCTGTTTGGGGTGTTATGTAAGCTGAATCTATTGTTTTCGTTTCTTCCTACCTGTGCATTCATGTCTCCCCCAATGATCAATACATTATGTTTGGGGTGTGCCGACATAGAGAGGATAGCCCATTGTAAAATGTTTCGATGTTTGTTTCATCGCTAACATTTGTGGGGCTGTAACATGAGACTATAGTCAGGCAGGGATTGCCATTAAACGTAGCGCTCATGATTCTAGGTTGAATTTTTTCTATGCTGTTAAGTGATTTTAGTGCTCGAGGGCTAAGAAGCATTCCTACACCTCCTATAGTGGCATTGACAGAGTTTTTCCATGCAGATGCTGACACAAACGTCCAGCCATTTCCAGATTCATGGTATTTTATTTCTATATCACCATGGTCAAGTCTGTGTTCTTGTACACATATGATGTCTATATTCTTTTCGGCTGCGGACGCCGTGAGTTCAGGGAGTTGACCTATCGTTTTTAGTGTTCTAACGTTAAATGTTGCTAGCTTGAGAGATTTTTTACATCTAAGTAGGTTTGTATTGGATTTGGGTTCTTTGTCTTTCTTATTAGATAGTGCGGTTAGGGTTATGTCTGCTCTAGGTTGTATGCCTTGCTTGTCTGTGCTGAGAATGATGTGATTAAATGTGTCGTTTTAAACACACTGTTCCTTGGGAGACTGAAGCAGTTAGACAAAGGAGAAACGATGTAAAAAAAGCAGCCCAACGCAATAAAATAAAACCAACTAACACCAATCTACACAACCTTAAGAAAGCCCATATAGAACTAACCAAAATATACAAAAAAGAACAAATAGAATATATCCAAGCACAAATAAGTAATATCAGACAATCAGTGGAAGACAGACAATCGAGATTAGCCTGGCAAAACAGTGAACGAAATTAGCGGTAGGAAAGGTACCTCTAGATCAAAGCTAAAGGCAACCAGCCAAAAAGATAGACTTCAGAAATGGAAAGACCACTTCCAGAAACTTCTGGGGAACCCACCTAAAATCATAGAAAATAACATCCAAAAAATCATAGATAGACAATTAGATATCAAACTAGGGGATTTTTCAACAGAAGAACTCAACGAAGTCCTAAAAAAACTAAAAGGCAGAAAAGCTGCAGGACTTGACGAAATACCCCCCGATGTATGGAAGTCAGGTAAGTTCAATGACATACTTCTTAGGCTATGCAACACAGTATATAGGCAAAACAGAATAGATAAATGGACGAAAGGTTGCATTGTCCCATTCCCCAAAAAAGGAGACCTAGGAATAGCTAAAACTACAGAGGCATAACCCTTACTGCCATTGCAGCTAAGATATATAATGCCCTTCTTCTTAATCGAATCCGACCCAAAATAGAGAAAGTCCTCAGGAAAAACCAAAATGGCTTCCGCAGAAATAGGTCCACAACCTCTCAAATCCTGACTGTACGACGCATCATAGAAGGGGTTCGAGCAAAGAATTTGGAGGCAACATTACTATTCGTAGATTTCTCCAAAGCATTTGATTCTATACATAGACGGAAAATGTAACAAATACTACTGGCATATGGTCTCCCCAAAGAAACTACTGACGCTATAATGATGCTCTACAAAGATACTAAAGCAATGGTACGCTCACCTGATGGCGATACGGATTTCTTTGACATCGTCGCCGGAGTCCTACAAGGTGATACATTGGCACCATATATATTATAATATGCCTAGACTATGTACTCCGAACATCTTTAGATACCATAAAAGAAAAAGGTTTTACACTAAGAAAAGCAAGAAGCAGGAGATATCCTGCACAAACAGTCACAGATGCAGACTATGCTGATGACCTCGCACTTCTTGCAGATACACCGGCACAGGCTGAGACACTACTGCATAGCCTGGAGGAGGCAGCAAAAAGCATCGGCCTGCATGTGAACTCTGCCAAAACAGAGTTCATGAGCTTCAGAAAGAAAGGAGACATCTCCACGTTAGACGGTAAGCCCCTTAAGCCAGTAGAACAATTCACGTACATGGGTAGTAATATCTCATCCACAGATAACGATATTAACACACGAATAGGAAAGGCATGGATGGCCACAAACAAATTGTCTGTCATATGGAAGTCTGATCTCACTGACAAGCTAAAGCGACATCTCTTCCAGGCTGTAGTCATATCAGTACTGCTGTATGGCTGCACTACCTGGACCCTAACGAGGCGCCTCGAAAATAAGCTAGATGGGAGCTGCACAAGAATGCTGCGAGCAGTTCTGAACAAGTCGTGGAAACAGCATCCCACAAGGGAGCAGCTGTATGGTCACCTGCCCCCTATCTCACAGACTATCCGAGTGAGACGGACTAGGCATGCAGGGCACTGCTGGAGAAGCAAGGATGAACTCATAAGTGATGTTCTCCTGTGGAAGCCAACACATGGACATGCCAGTGTGGGCCGCCCAGCAAGGACTTATATCGACCAGCTATGTAAAGATGCTAGCTGCAGCGAAGAGGAGCTCCCTGTGGCGATGAATGATAGGGAAGGTTGGCGAGAGATCGTCTTGGATATCCGTGCTGCCTGCGCGACATGATGATGATGATGATGATATATATATATATATATATGTGTGTGTGTGTGTGTGTGTGTGTATACATATATATGAAGTGGACAAAAAATGTGTTTGAAATGGCGACAGCCGACAATTTTTTGGGAGATTATGTGCTTAATTAAAGTCATACGTAATTTGTTAATTAATTAATTATAATTAAATGAATTAGGCGTGCATATCGGTTTAAATGTAAAGCGTAAACAAATCGAGAATATATATATATATATATATATATATATATATATATATATATATATATATATATATATATATAATGAACAAAAAGGGATAAGACAAACAGGAATATTTATTTTATGTTATTTATTTTTGAATTGTTCTCAACTAATTTTCAACCTCAGACCATCGTCAAGCCCGCAACAGAATACAGCATTACAAGGAATTGTGTACGAAGGAGAGTTAAAAAAGTAATGCCATTTTATTTAGGACAGGTATAATTACCAACACACGATCATGTATCATACATAAAAATGAAGCTGGTTCTCTGTGGATCACATCTCTACTTCTCCACATAGGCACCGTTTCTTTGAATAGCAATATTCCACCTTCGAATGAGAGCATGTATTCCTGCCTCATAAAATTCTGTTGACTGTTTTTGATCCATTTCTTCACTAGAAATTTCACTTCCTCATCACTGAAATAATGCTTGCCACTCAAACCCTTTTTCATGGGACCCAAGAGATGATAGTCTGACCCGGAGTGGTAGTACCTGTTAGCGTCCCATCTATGGGTTAAATAAAAAGTTTTAAAAAAAATTGTGTACCCATCAAGAATAAATAAAACAAAAATGTCTTTGGCATAGAATGCTGTGAAAATAAATCAATGAACAAACCGACCAATCAATTCTTTTTGCAAAATCTTTTTCGCAATTTTCTTCTTAAAAGTATTCTTCTCTCTACTTTTAATTTCTGATAACAATTACAGAAAATTTCGATTCTTACTACAGAATTATATGCAAGATATGGAAGATATATGGATGATTTTTCGAAAAGCGTCTTAATTCACGGATGGTACCAGCGATTCAACGTCCACCAAAATTGATCTCAAACTTTTGACGAAACACGTGACGTATGCAGCCATATTATATGAATTAGAATTCTGCAGTTTTTTTAATTTTGTTTACAAAGCTGAAATTCATCCAGTATAATTCATCTAATATAATGGAGGAGTTGAATGTAAATACGAAACTACGAACCATGCTCTCTGTCCTCAAAAACGAATTCCAGAACGCATTTCACCATGTGACCCAAAAAGGAAAAAAAAACAAACAAAAAAAAAAAAAACGCTGGGAATGGTTTGGTAACATTGGAGGAGTCGGGTCTATATTTAAAGAAGTGCGGTGTTGTGGATAAAACTCTGGGTAAAGCAGTAAATTTCCTTTTGAACATTTCGGTTTCTTTTTTTGTCATACTGTTGCATAGCGGCCTCAAATTCACGGCCCTAAATCGTGTAACTATCATGGCAATATATATGATCACGTAGCGAAGTATGTAGTAGTCGGCTACTACCGACTAGACTAGATACGTATATACAAAGATAGGACCCTTCTTTATTTCTCATCGGTGTGTAGGTAGGTGAGGGGCGTATAACTTCACAATGAAGATGCCAGGGGCTGCCGAAGACGGCGACGAGTGTTCACAGTGGAAAATGCCCGAGGGTTAACGATGACTACTACTACTGTTGGGATGACTGGCGATGGTGATATAAAGGGGTGGACGAACCTCACTGTCGGCTGGCAGCGATGGACCATGGCGATTGTCGCTCCTTGTGCTCTGTTCTGGGACTTCTGTCTGACTGACCTGTCGGCACGAACCCTCAGGCCTTTTATATTGATAGATACTCCTACGCATCATTATTTTTTGATCTGATAACGGGCATTTGTTATATATTTCTTTATCTTCTCCCTGCTTCTTTGATCGGAAAGCCTCGCTTCCGTTTTCCCCTTTTTTAAATATATATTTTTATATTTCTTTTTGTCTTTTTGCCGGAAGCTTCGTTTTCCGGCCGAGGCCAATACAACAATACCTTTTTTCTCATACCTTTTTTTCGCACACCTTTTTTGTCATACATTTTTGTCATACACTTTTGTCATACATTTTTATCATACATTTTAATCATACCTTTTTTGTCACAACATTTTTTGCCATACCTGTTTTGTCTCACTTTTTGTCATCCCTTTTTTGTCCTACCATTTTTGTGACACTTCTTGTCATACTTTGTTATCTTCACTTTTATGTCATCCCTTTTTTGTTATACTTTCTTGTCATACCTTTTTG
>CM042152.1:47483281-47490781 GCA_023376005.1 Doryteuthis pealeii
AGTTCATTTCCCATGACTTTAACCATTACACCACGCGCTTCCATTCATTTGAATTATAAACCAATCAATGCTATTCTATTTTCAAATAAAGTTGATCTTAATCAAATTTGTTCTTGTGTCTGCATTTTAAGAGTATTTCATTTCTTTAGTTCAACAATTCCATGCCCAAGATTAGTAGACAGACGTAAAGTAGCTGTGAGCTTTGTCAAAGTTCCTGATTTGCTTATCGGCATGAACCAATGTTCAATCTCTTTTAGCAATGCTTGGTGAGTGCAACGTTCTAAGAATTACATATTTTAGGTGCACTAGTTTAATATGTATAGTAATGCTGATGGAAGAGAAAGAGAATACAGAGTTTTTGGCGATAAAAATCCAGAAAAAATCTGTCTAGACGCAGATTTTCGAATTGAATAGACATTAATCTTGTTAATTTTAAAAACTTCCACTTGGTCATCTTTTCTATTTATTCTCGAGTCGGATCATTCAATTAACTTTAATATTATCCACCTGATTCTCTTGTCAATATTGATTTTTATTTTAGATGAATAATTTTCCTGGGTTTCTTTTTTGTTTTGTTTTTGTCTCGGCGATAAAAAAAAATTCTTGCTGTTTCAATGGGCAGTGCAAAACAAATCCATTGCACAGGCGTGAAAGTTAGCAAGGACGTTTAGTGTGTCTGATCGATTGTATATTTGGACTCATGGGTAATTCGTGTATGTGCATGCGGTTGTGTGCAAACATGCATATGTGTGTATCTAAGGGATTTTTTCATTGTTTTACAGACTTTAAAACTTTAACGTTTTCTGTAGTAAAAAAAAGGAAGATGGTTTCGGTTTAGCTCAGTCGGTAGAGCGTTCGGCAAGGAATCACAAGTTTCCTGGTTCGATACCGGACTTCGCCAACTTAGCGCAAGAGTAGCACAGAGATCTGTGTGGTAAAGTGAAGAACTGATGGTAGGTATGGCTCTCCACCTCAGACGCTCAAATAATCTCCTTGATCTAGCGCTAGTGAAGAAAATGGATAGACTCCCTCGCGGTCTGGTTGACAGCGACATTATGCCGTCCCGGCGATATATATATATATATATATATATATATATATATATATATATATATTCATTCAAAAAAATGACTACGTAGACCAAACAAGTACATATATAAAATTAGCTATAATTTTTAGTTCCCCGAGGAACGTGTATTTGAACACCAAAAATATAGAACACCGTGGTATAGAGAAAAACCTTTTTCTACAACTATATATGTCATCCACAGACACGTGTTTCGAAGTTTACTTCTCATCAGTGCGGCTCGACATTTTAACAGCTACCTCTAGCCGGGATCGAAACCCGACAGAATTTTTGTCCGTCAAGTTCCTTACCCTTACGGCTACAGCGGCCGTCAGTCTAAGGTTAACAATTAATTGCTACATACTTTACGGCGGTATGTATTTACAATCACCAGAGAACTCAAATCTGTAAATAGACGGGAAACGGCTAATGCCAAACGGTGAAGTTACAATTAATGTCCCCCAACAGTGCTCAACCATGGGAGTGGGAAGCATACATATCAGTCTTCCACGGTCACGTGGTTCGAAGTTTACTTCTAAGGTGAACAATTAATTGCTACATACTTTACGGCAGTATGTTTTTACAATCATCAGAGAACTCAAATCTGTAAACAGACTGAAAGGTAATCCAAATGACTGGTAAGTAACGGATGATTCTATTTAGGATCATCGAAATATCACTGTGCAAACATACTGTATTCTCTTGTAGGTGCAAACATATATTCATATACCAGGATTTTTATAAATCCCTAAAGAGAGCTCAATGTATAATAATCAATAAATTATGTGCAGAGCAATATTTAATATTCAAAGAAAGAAAAACTTAACAAACCGTCTTCCCGTTATATTTTTATTTTGACTAGAAACTAAAAAAATCAGTCTATCCTCATCAGACGGGTTTTACAAATTATTTGCATTTCTGGTTGAAATAAAATTATAAAAGGATGATGGGTTGTTATGTTTTTCTTTCTTTGAAAGTTATATATACTAGCAAATATATGCACCCTCCGGGTGCAAGTATTAATGTCATAAAATATTATATTAAATTAGAAAGTCTAAAGAAACTAAATAAGAATGCAGATAAACATATTTGAAAACAGAGGTGGGTATAATCGAAAAATATTAACAGCTGAGCTTCTTCTTCCATCACCTCCGTCTTTCCTTGCTAAACTTTTCTAATTTAACTATTTAGTTAAATTAGGAAGTAAAGAATGAAATTACTGTTATTTCTTTTTGTTAATTGATTTCTTTTAAGATTTATCTCCGAGATTTTTGCTCATATTCATTAAGATAAAATCAAATCATTAGAAATCAAACAATACCAAGCACATATTTATTAAAATCAAATTTTAAATATCAATATGCAAATTAGGGTTGCCGTTCACACTGTAAACCGCTATTTGTTGTACATATAAATACAATTGCATGTTATTAGTACGTAGGTATGGCCAGCAGTATTAATTAGGAAAAACAATTTTAATAATAATTGAGGCTTAAATAAAAATGATTAATGGAGAATGTGATGGAGAATGTGATGCAAATGGATAGTGACTTGAGTAGTGATATAGTTTCGGTTACAGACAAACAAACATATAATCTCCATTATAATAAGATATATGTTGTATACTCTCTTCCTTACTTTCTTACTTCTATTATTCTTCTTCCAGCGTCTGGACGTTGTCTTGGGGACTTCGTGTCTGGTCTTCCATTGGGGATTTCTCTTTATCAGAAGCCCTATGTCATTGGTAGTTTTTAGATAATAACTCAAGACTTCGATTTAACTTAGATCATATTTTATTCTGAAATCCCCACCAGACTACCTGCGCAGATTGAGTCGGCCGCGTGCATAACACGACTTAACACCGTCGTGGCTTTGGCCGATCTGTTTAGCAAACAAGAAAGATATAAACCTGAGCTTAGGGTGAAGGAGTACAGCGGATGATGCACTTGCACTAACCGGTGTTTTGCCAAAAAATGACTGTCTTTTTCTTTTCAGGTTGGCTTTAAATGTTCCTGACCACGTCTAGATATCTTAGACTGATGTTTGGATGTCGTGACATCAATTTATTAAATTGTTTGCCCTGCTTGCACGCATTATTCATTTAAATTTTATATCTAAAAATCTAAGCTTTCAATCTATTGTGATCACTATGACCTCATATATATATATATATAATATATATATTATATATATATAATATATATATATAATATAGTATAATGTTATGTCGCTTAGATAATTTCAACTGAAAGATAGTCTTTCTCCAACTGGACACATAGCGTAGTGGATATAGGCATTGGTTAAACAGTTCTAAGTGACGGTTATCTCTAGGCTGCAGGTTCAATCTTTTTTAAGGGTGACACTAACATAGAATAATTAACACAGCTTAACACATGTACCATGTCCTGGTTAGCGGAATGAGAAAAGGATCCCGAGTTCGAGTAGGAGTTCCCGAGTCCGACAAGAAATACCTGAAGAAAGCCGGCGGGCTCATCGGCCTAAACGTTGTGCAAATAACAATAAAGATGACAACAGTCCGAATAGTCCCCATATTACAAATGATAATCATATAAATAATGGTAGCATTATAATGCATGCATCTTGTAGAGCGTTCGACTAGGAAACACATGGTTTCGGGTTCGATACCGACCCTCACCAACTCAGCGTATGAGTAGTATATGGATCTTTGCAGTAAAGTAAGCAGCTGATGGTAGGTGTGGCGCTCCACCTCAAAACAATCTCCGTGTCTAGTGCTAGTGCAAAAGGGATAGAATCCCTCGTTGTCTGGCTGATACCGACTTTAGGCCATCCCGACGACACTACTTTTATACGCTGACAAATACAGCATTTCTTTAGTAAATGAAACAGATTATATATTTGTTGGTAAAAATGTAAGATTAACAAAAAATCAGCTGATAAATAACATCTTAGCAACGGCCTTATTTAGCCAGCTTCTTATAATAATATATAGTCTTATAAATAATTAGTAGCATTTTAATAGGTGCGTCTTATATGCTACAAATACAACATTTCTTTAGTAAATAAAACAGATCACACATTTGGTGTTAACATTTAAGATTTAACAAAATATCAGCTGATAAATAAGTGTTAGCCTTCGACTCTAATTATCCAACTTCTTATAAATATAATATAGTCTTATAAATAGTAGTAGCATTTTAATAAGTGCGTCTTAATATGCTGAACAAATACAAGCATTTCTTTAGTAAATGAAACAGATCACCACATTTGGTGTTAACATTTAAGAGTTAACAAAAATAGCCGATAAACATGTGTTAGCCCACGGCCTTATCTAAGCCAGTTTCTTATAATTATAATATTGTCTTATAAATATTAGTAAGCATTCTAATAAGTGCGTCATGTTAACATTTAAGATTTAACAAAATATCAGCTGATAAATAAGTGTTAGCCCACGCCTTATCTTAGCCAACTTCTTAAATAATAATTATAGTCTTATAAATATTAGTAGCATTTTAATAAGTGCGTCATGGTTAACATTTAAGATTTAACAAAATATCAGCTGATAAATAAGTGTTAGCTTCTTATAATAATAATATAATCTTATAAATATTAGTAGTATTTTAATAAGTGAGTCATGGTTAACATTTAAGATTTAACAAAATATCAGCTGATAAATAAGTGTTAGGCTTCGACCTTATTTAGCCAACTTCCTATAATTATAATATAGTCTTATAAATAGTAGAAGTATTATAATAAGTACGTCTTATATGCTGTCAAATACAGCATTTCTTTAGTAAATAAAACAGATCTCACATTTGGTGGTTAACATTTAAGATTTAACAAAATAGCCGATAAACATGTGTTAGCCCACGGCCTTATCTAGCCAACTTCTTATAATTATAATATAGTCTTATAAATATTAGTAGCATTTTAATAAGTGCCTCATGGTTAACATTTAAGAGTTTAACAAAAATCAGCTGATAAATAAGTGTTAGCCTTCGACTTTATTTAGCCACTTCTATATAAATATAATATAGTCTTTATAAATAGTAGTAGCATTTTAATATGTGCGTCTTATATGCTGACAAAATACAGCATTCTTTTAGTAAAATGAAACAGATCACACATTTGGTGTTAACATTTAAGATTAACAAAAATCAGCTGATAAATAAGTGTTAGCCTTCGACTTTATTTTAGCCAACTTCTTATAAATATAATATAGTCTTATAAATAAGTAGTAGCATTTTTTAATATGTGCGTCTTATATGCTGACAAATACAGCATTTCTTTAGTAAATGAAACAGATTACACATTTGGTGTTAACATTTAAGAGTTAACAAAATAGCCGATAAACATGTGTTAGCCCACGGCCTTATCTATCCAACTTCTTATAATTATAATATAGTCTTATAAATATTAGTAGTATTTTAATAAGTGCGTCATGGATAACATTTAAGATTCAACAAACTATCAGCTGATAAATAAGTGTTAGCCTTTGACCTTATTTAGCCAACTTCCTATTTAATAAATATAGTCTTATAAATATTAGTAGTATTTTATAAGTGCGTCATGGTTAACATTTAAGATTAACAAAATATCAGCTGATAAATAAGTGTTAGCCTTCGACCCTTATTTAAGCCAGCTTCTTATAATAATAATATAGTCTTATAAATATTAGTAGTATTTTAATAAGTGCGTCATGGTTAACATTTAAGATTTAACAAAATATCAGCTGATAAATAAGTGTTAGCCTTCGACCTTATTTAGCCAACTTCCTATAATAATAATATAGTCTTATAAATATTAGTAGTATTTTAATAAGTGCGTCATGGTTAACATTTAAGATTTAACAAAATATCAGCTGATAAATAAGTGTTAGCCTTCGACCTTATTTAGCCAGCTTCTTATAATAATAATATAGTCTTATAAATATTAGTAGTATTTTAATAAACGTCATGGTTAACATTTAAGATTCAACAAAATATCAGCTGATAAATAAGTGTTAGCCTTTCGACCTATTTAGCCAGCTTCTTATAATAATAAATAGTCTTATAAATATTGTAGTATTTTAATAAGTGCATCATGGTTAACATTTAAGATTTAACAAAATATCAGCTGATAAATAAGTGTTAGCCTTCGACCTTATTTAGCCAGTTTCTTATCTTTACTGATACAGAGAGACCGAAAGAAGAGACAAGAGGGAAAGAGTTGAGAAAACTTAATCAATAATCACTTAATGCAATTGGTCAGCAAAACTAACTTCACGTCTGGGAATATCTTTCACTTTTATTTCCCGCCACTTTTAACCACCATGTTAAGACCACTGAATCTGCCATTATTATTGAAAAGTCGATAATTCAGACGAAATTAGACGCTTATCACAGCTTTCCAAAACTTAGCTTAGTCTGGCATTAGGCCAAATGAGGTTAGTAAGGTTATTTTCGGCCACTATTCTATTTTCGGAGGCCCTATTACCAGCCTTGGAAATCACCATTTGAAATCTTTGCTGGTATGAGGCCCCGAACACCGATGCTCGTATCTTAATTCAAAATAGACCGATCGTTACCCCAATTATTGATAGATGATGAAGACTAATAATTCAGAAACCTGGCACGTATTTGATGAACTGAATTCTCATAAATCGAAAATTATACTGCTACAATTGAAATTGTTGCAGTATAATTTTCGATTTATGTGATTAACATTCACAATAAAAATAGGTGTATTAACATTCACAACAGTTGATGTTGTCCAGTAATATATTGTACTACCATAACATAATTCTTCATAATTAAAATCAAATTGTATGACTAATATATAATATATATTATATATATATATATATATATATAATATATATATATATATATATATTATATATATAGATATTTTTTTTGAGGATATGTGCTTAATTGAAGTCGTAAATTCAGGGATTGACATTTTCTCGATTCGTTTAGCCTTACATTGAACATATATGCCCGCCTAAAATTCATTAATTATTAACTAATTAATTTTCAAAATTAGGTATGACTTCAATTAAGCACATATCCTCCAAAAAGTGTCGGCTTAAAGCCATATAAAAATAAATACATTTGTTTTTTTACTTAACCTTATATATATATATATATATATATATATATATATAATATATATAATATATATATATATAGTTAAGAATTAATTGAAAATGAGAATGAATGAATGGTATAAAAAATGAATGGAATAAATAAAAACATATTTTCCGAAGGACCTCTCTTAAAAGAAAAAAAATTTAGGAGATGGGAAAGCCTTCTTCCTTTTTACTGGAATCGTTTTGAAGCATTGAATATAATTATTATATAAGATATTGTAGATGATAAAATAGGTGTCTTACCTTTGTGGGGTTCTGTTGAGAAATGATTCAATTTTTTAAAATTCTACCTAATGCGGTCTGTTCTACTTCCGGTAAAGATTGT
>CM042152.1:47495781-47505781 GCA_023376005.1 Doryteuthis pealeii
TTGTTTTCTTCCTTCAACGGCATTTCAATATTCGTGCTTTATAATTATAACGGTTAATTATAAACGAAAAAAACAAACTTTTTTCAGTCGGTAGAAGGTTCGGTATTATCTAACCAATAGATGAAAAGATGAGGGAGTTCATACATTTCGGAAAGGTAGTTGTCCGTAAGTGAACGTAATAATGTGGCTGTAGTTCGATCTCGCTTATTAAGATGTTGCAGTCTAGCACGTTAGCCACTACGTTTCCGTGGCTATCACCGAATAGCTTGTTAATCCCAGACTCCACCGTTTATTGAATAGAGAAAAATATTGTTTTTCTCTCATTCTACCTTTTATGGATTTAACCTCAAAAGTCCAATTGTTGATCTTGCAATGAATTTTGATCTTCAAGACTCGACTCATACACAAATACCGTAAATCCTCGAGTATAATCCACACTTTTCCCCCAAATTTAAGGGTCAAAATCCCTAGTGCGTACTATATACGAGGTTAAAAATGAAAAATATTTTCTAAGCAATGTACGAATCTCTATTTGCTGTCCAGCAATGTTCATTCAGATGCATTTTTTCAGAGTAACATCCCCTAAAAATCCTCGCGTATTATACTCAAGGGCGGACTATACTCGAGGATTTACGGTATATGCGTTATTCAGACAAATCCCCAATATTTTGTATCATATATGTATTAGTAAAGTCGTCGGGGCGGCCTAATGTCAGTATTAGCAATACGACGAGGGAGTCTATCCCCTTTTCACTAGCGCTAGACCAAGGAGATTATTTTAGCGTCTGAGGTGGAGCGCCACACCTACCATCAGCTCCTTACTTTACCACACAGATCCCTGTGCTACTCATACGCTGAGTTGGCGAGGCCGGGTATCGAACTAGGAACCTTGTGGTTTCTAGTCGAACGCTCTACTGACTGAGCTAATGTTAGCTCAGTCGGTAGAGTGTTCGGCTAGGAATCACAAGGTTCTTGGTTCGATACCGGCCCCCGGCAACTCAGCGTATGAGTAGCACATATGTGCGGTAAAGTGAGGAGCTGATGGTAGGTGTGGCGCTACACCTCAGACGCTAAAATAATCTCGTTGGTCTAGCGCTAGTGAAAAGGGGATAGACTCTCTCGCTGTCTGGCTGATACCGACATTAGGCCGCCCCGACGACTTTACTTTTTTACTTATATGTATTAGAAGGCGGTGAGTGAGGGTCCCAGTGTCCTGGGCATGACGTCAAACTGCATCTAATGGTTAAGTTCCAATTCTGGATCTTCACTCCCATGTCCACCCTGGATCGGAGTGGTAGTACCTGTTGGGGTCCCAACTATGTGTTAGATTAAAAAAAAAACAGTTTAAAATAATGTGTTTAAAAATTTCTAATACCTATCAAGAACGAATAAAACAAAAGGTGTTCGGGATAAAATAAACCAACACGTGTTGATATGCTGTAAAAAAAAGTAAAGTGGTCCGGGCAGCCTAATGTCGGTATCAGCCAGACAGCGAGGGAGTCTATCCCCATTTCACAAGCTCTAGACCACGGAGATTATTTTAGCGTCTGAGTTGGAGCGCCACACTTACCATCATCTCCGTGGATTATTTAATGCCAAAACCATCTTTGTAGAAGAACAGTAAGTAAAGTCGTCGGGGCCGCCTAATGTCAGTATTAGCAATACGACGAGGGAGTATATCCCCTTTTCACTAGCGCTAGACCAAAGCTATTGTTTTAGCGTCTGAGGTGGTGCGCCACACCTACCATCATCTCCTCACTTTACCGCACAGATCCATACGCTACTCATACACTGAGTTGGCGGGGAACCGGCGCTATTAATATACTGTGAAACCCAACAAACCAAACCAATAATTCCCACTACCTTTTGTTAATCACGCACTCTTTTAAAACAGACAGATAGATGCTTACTCTTCGGTATGAGTCACTACAGCCTTTGGGAAAACATGGCGCTTTTCCTCCTCCTTGAAACATTGTCACAGGGAACCGGAATAGTAGTTGCATTGATTCGGGCATGCGCAGTTGATATCATACAGAGTCAATGTGAGAACAGGTCATCGAGTCCTTTATTCTACGGCTTATTTTATTTCCGGTTGTTTTTTTGTTTTGTTTTTTTTTTTCAATTTATTTTCTTGGGTTATTTTTTCATTAAAAAAATCCTTTTAGTTACCTCTCACACTTCTCTAACATTGAACCCACGTTTCGTTTTTCTCTTTTGAACTTTTTTCCATTATAAGAAAACCCTTGGCTTTTAGTATGATCATCATTTTGTATTCCTCTTCTCTCTCTCTCTCTCTCTCTCTCTCTCTCTCTCTCTCTCTCTCAATGACTCCCCTCCTCTTTCTGGTTCTCTCTTTTTTCTCGTCCCTTCGCCGTCTTTCTTTCTCTTTTCATCTCTCACTCTCTTATATTCTTCTATGATCTGCTTACTTTGATCTTATTTCAACGTTCTTTCTTTCTGTCTTCTTTCTTTCTTTCTTTCTTTCTTTCCTTCTTATTTTCTTTCTTTGTTAATCTTATCTCTCCTCTCTCACCGTTCTTTCTTCTTTCTTTCTTATTTCTTTCTTTGTTAATCTTATCTCTCCTCTCTCACCGTTCTTTCTTTCTTCCTTTCTTTCTTATTTTCTTTCTTTGTTAATCTTATCTCTCCTCTCTCACCGTTCTTTCTTTCTTTCTTTCTTTCTTTCTTTCTTTCTTATTTTCTTTCTTTGTTAATCTTATCTCTCCTCTCCACCGTTCTTTCTTCTTCTTTCTTTCTTCTTTCTTATTTTCTTTCATTTTTTAATCTTATCTCTCCTCTCTCACCGTTCTTTCTTATTTTCTGTCTTTCTTTCTTTCTTATTTTCTTTCTTTGTTAATCTTATCTCTCCTCTCTCACCGTTCTTTCTTTCTTTTTACTATTTAGTCCGTCTTTCTTAATTCCTTCATCCTCAGTCTTCTTTCTTTCTTTATTACATCTTTTATTTTATTTCTTTATTCTATTAAAAGAAAGATAAAAAATCTTTCTCTCTTTTTAATTATTCTTCAGCATTCGTTATTTCTTTATCTTACGATTTTTTGCTTTTTCCTGCATCTCTTTATCTTTTTTCTTGTATTCATTTCCTTACTTTGATTATTTCATTCATTTTAATATTTATTCTGTCTATTTTTTGTATTATTCTTTTCATTCCTGTATACTTTTCTTTTTTTCTTTCTATCCTTTTTGTCACTCTTTCATTCTTGCTTTTACTATATAGTCCCTTTTCCTTCTTACCTTTATCCTCAAACTCATATATTTCTTTCTTAAAAAAAAAAAATTAAGTTTTTCTTCGTTCTTTTCTTCTCATTCTCGTTTTTTTTTAATCTTTATTTATTTATCTTTTAATATTTTCTCTTAGTTCCTTCCTTGTTTTCATTCTTTCTCTTTTCTTTACTGGGATTATTTCATTCATTTTAATATTTATTCTGTCTATTTTTTGTATTATTCTTTTCATTCCTGTATACTTTTCTTTTTTTCTTTCTATCCTTTTTGTCACTCTTTCATTCTTGCTTTTACTATATAGTCCCTTTTCCTTCTTACCTTTATCCTCAAACTCATATATTTCTTTCTTTAAAAAAAAATTATTCAGTTTTTCTTCGTTCTTTTCTTCTCATTCTCGTTTTTTTAAAAATCTTTATTGATTTATCTTTTAATATTTTCTCTTAGTTCCTTCCTTGTTTTCATTCTTTCTATTTTCTTTACTTGGATTATTTCATTCATTTTAATATTTATTAGTTTTTTTTTTGTATTATTCTTTTCATTCCTGTATACTTTTCTTTTTTTCTTTCTATCCTTTTTGTCACTCTTTCATTCTTGCTTTTACTATATAGTCCCTTTTCCTTCTTACCTTTATCCTCAAACTCATATATTTCTTTCTTAAAAAAAAAATTATTCAGTTTTTCTTCGTTCTTTTCTTCTCATTCTCGTTTTTTTAAATCTTTATTGATTTATCTTTTAATATTTTCTCTTAGTTCATTTCTTGTTTTCATTCTTTCTATTTTCTTTACTTGGATTATTTCATTCATTTTAATATTTATTCGTTTTTCTTTTGTATTATACTTTTCATTCCTTTATACTTTTCTTTTTTTCTCTCTTTACTTTTTGTCACTCTTTCTTTCTTTCTTTTACTATATAGTCCCCTTTTCCTTGTTCCGTTATCCTCAAATTCGTATATTTCTTTCTTTAAAAAATATTTATTCATTTTTTCTTCGTTCTTTTCTTCTCATCTTCGTTTACTTATCTGTATTTATTTATCTTTTACTATTTTCTCTTAGTTCCTTCCTTTGTATTCTCTTATATTCACCTTCATTCTTTCTTTCTTTTTAATATTTAGTCCGCTCTTCTGTGTTCTTTGCTTTTCATTCTCTTAGACTCACCTTTCCTTCTATCTTTTTTCTTTCTTTCTTTATTCATTACTATCTATTCTCTCTTCATCCTTTCTTCGCATTCTCTTATATTATGCCTTCTTTCTTTCTTCTTTTCTTTTTGACACGACCCTTTCTTTCTTTAACCGTTATTCCCACTCTTTCTTTGCTCAGCTTTTCGTCTCTCTTGATTTCTCTCTCCTTTCACCTTATATCGCATTTTTTAGGAGGCGCCTGGTCTAATGGTTAGAGTCGCAGGAAATGGACTCGTCAACCCGAGTTTCAATTCCTGGACGAACCTGTTGGCATTTCGCATGGCGCTAATACCCTTGGGAAAAGTATGAATCCAATTCTACCACCAGCTATGGGTAAATAGCAGGGCAGACTGGACTCTTTAACCATGGCTAAGTAACCAATCTAGGAGAAGGAAAACTCTGAATTCAAACCTGTTAAACTCCGCTTAAGAAATTGACCTTGTGTCGCATCCTGCTCGTGTGGATGGGTTGGTAAATATATATATCACATTTTTTTTTTACTTCTTTTCTTTCTTTCCGTCTTCTTTTTTTTCTTTGTTTGTTATTCAGTTGTTTTTTCTAAATATTTCCTTTTTTCTGCCACCCCTTCCCTCTCTAATCATCTTTCTTTCTTTCTTTCTTTCTTTCTTTCTTTCTGTTCGTAATTGTCCTACTTTCTCTTCGGCGGATGTTATCTCGTCTTCACATACAAGGTGTGTCAAAAAGTATCGAGATTGAAGCTGTATTTACCAAGATAGAAAGGAACAATAAATGGAACGTTATTTTTTTCAGAATACAAAGTGTGTCAAAAAGTACAAAAAATCTCGATACTTTTTTGACACACCTTGTATAATATCTCTCTCTCTCTCTCTCTCTTTCATTTCCTCTCACACTTTCTCTTTCTCGCCTTGTTTTTTCTCTTGATTTTCAGAAGTTTCTTTTTTAATATTTTCCTCTCTTTTCTGCCACCTTTCCTCTCTCATCCTCTTTCTTTCTATTTTGTTTCCTTCTTTCTCTTTTTCATTGTCTTGTTCTTTTTCTTGTTCTTTCTCTTGTTTTCTTTCATTTCTCTTGTTCTTTCTTTCATTATTTTTTCTCCTGTTCTTTCTTTCTTTCTTTTTTCTTTCTCTTGTTCTTTCTTTAATTCTTTCTTTTGTTATTTCTTTCAAAATTTCTTTCCCTTGTTCTTTCTTTCCTTATTCTTCCTCTTATTCTTTCTTTTCTTCTTTCTTCTCTTGTTCTCTTTCCTTATTCTTCCTCTTATCTTTTCTTTAATTATTTCTTTCTCTTGTTCTTTCTTTCATTATTTCTTTCTCTTGTTCTTTCTTTCCTTATTCTTCCTCTTATTCTTTCTTTAATTTCTTTCTCTTGTTCTTTCTTTAATTCTTTCTCTTATTCTTTCTTATATTATTTTTTTCTCTGGTTCTGTCTTTCATTATTTCTTTTTCTTGTTCTTTCTTTAATTCTTTCTTTTGTTATTTCTTTCATTATTTCTTTCTCTTGTTATTTCTCATTATTTCTTTCTCTTGTTCCTTCTTTTGTTATTTCTGTCTCTTGTTCTTTCTTTCATCATTTCATCCCTTGTTCTTTCTTTATTTCTTTCTTTTGTTATTCTTTTCTCTTGTCTTTTTAATTCTTCCTCTTGTTCTTTCTTTCATTATTTCTTTCTCTTTTTCTTTCTTTTGTTATTTCTTTCTCTTCCTCTTTCTTTTGTTATTTCCTTCATTATTTCAGTTTTTCTTTCATTTTTTTCTATCTTCTTTATTTATTTCTTTTCCTAATAGTCATACTGTTATCTCTTCACATATTTTCTCTCTCTCTCTCTCTCTCTCTCTCTTCTCTTCTCGTTTTCCTCACTCTCCCTTTGTATCATTTATAATCTCTCCCTATTATCGTCTCCTTTTCACCTGCTCTCTCATTCGCTCCTTTATTTTTAGGAGTTTTTTTTCTTTTACAATATCGCCATTCCAAGAAGAATTGTGTTGTATGTGATTGTTTGTGGTTATCATTGTGTCTGTCTCTGTCTTTCTCAAAAGATTTAGTTAAAGCCAAAGATAATCTCCTTTCAGCTGAGCAGTTGCCTACTTGAGAGAAGAACCTTCTCTTAATTGGCCAAATCCTCTCGTTGCAATTCACTTCTTACTTGACGTCTAACTTCCGGTTCTGAGAGGAAATTGGAATGTCTACGAGGGTTTAAGTTATTCGTACGCCTTTTGCCTTCGACCCACATTCAATTCTTTGATTTATTAATTTGTTTTCTTATTTCATCTCCTTTAATCACCTTCTTTTTCTTCTTTTCTTCCTTCTTTTTCTCTTTCTTTTCTTCTTTCTTTCTTTTCTTTTCTTTTCTTTTCTCTTTTCTTTTCTTCTTTTCTTTTTCTTCTTTCTTTCTCTTTCTCTTCTCCTTTCTTTTCTCTTCTTTTCCCTTCTCTTTTCTTTTTCTTTTCTCGTCTCCTTTCTTTTCTTTTCACCTTTCTTTTCTTCTTTCTTTTCTTTTTTTCTTTTTCTTCTTCTTTTCTTTTCTTTTCTTTTCTCCTTTCTTTTCTTCTCTTTTTTCTTTTCTCCTTTTCTGTCTTTTCTCTTCTTTCTTTCTTCTTCTTTCTTTTCTTCTCTTTCTTTCTTTTCTTTCTTTCTTTTCTTTTCTCCTTTCTTTCTTTTCCCTTCTTCTTTTCTTCTTTCTTTTCTTTTCTCTCCATTCGTTTATTTTCTTCTTTTCTCCTTTCTTTTCTTTCCTCTTTCTTTTCTTCTTCTTCTTCTTTTTCTCTTTCTTCTTTCTTTCCTACTTTTTCTTTCCTCCTTATTTTCTTCTTTTTTCTTTTCTCTTCTCTTCTCTTTTCTTCCTTTCATTTCTCTTTTCCTTTCTCTTCTTTTCTCTTCTTTCTCCTTTCTTTTCTTTTCTGTTTCTTCTTTTATTTCCGTTTCTTTCTTCTTTTCTTTTCTTTCCTTTTCTTTTCTCCTTTCTTTTCTTTCTTTTTCAACCTCCTCTTTATCTTCTATTCCTACTATTTTCATACTCATTTTTTCCTTCTTCCTCTTCGTTCCGTCTTTATCATCTCCAACTTTTCCTGAACCTCTTTCATGCCTTTTTTCATACTCCTTTCATTTTTACCTGGTTTTTCTTGTTAGAAAGTTTTTATAGGTCTATGTACGAACATTGGGGTGTCACAAATTTGCAGAAGAACTGACTCGATAAGGTTTGGTTTGGTTTCTTTGTTTAATGGCACCTTAACCTCCATAGGTTATTTAATGCCAAAGCCATCCTTGTAGAAGAACAGTACTGGTATTATTTAACCCATAGATAAGGGAATTCATATTTTTCCTGAGGTTATTAGACCAAAAGTGATCGTAATAGCGCGAATGAAGTTCAAACTCATTGACTGCGATGTTACAATCCTGCACGTTAACCACTTCGCCACGGGACTACCCCAACTGACGCGCTAAAACTTTGGATATATTTAGTAAGAAAATATTAATTGGTAGGACAGTGGAGAGAGAAATATAGATCCCTCTAAAAGAATAAATAAATAAAAACAAAACATACAATAAACAATATATTCTATTCATTCTTAGTCAGTAGAGCGTTCGACTAGGAACCACAAGGTTCTGGGTAAGATACCGGCCCTCGCCAACTCAGCATATGAGTAGCACAGGAATCTGTGCAGTAAAGTGCAGAGCGGATGGTAGGTGTGGAACTCCTCCTCAGATGCTAAAAATAATCTCCTTGGTCTAGTACTAGGAAAAAGGGGATATACTCCCTCGCTGTCTGGATGATACCGACATTAGGCCGCCCCACCGACTTTATATATATATATATATATATATATATATATATATATATATCATATCATATTACGTTTGATAAACTTATAAATCAAGAGTGCCTAATATCAGTGATAGAGCATATATATCTAACCTATGGTAGTGTAGGCATAAAGTTAACGGTGCTTTGTAACTGTCAGTTAATCATCGAAGAGATTATCAAACCTATACACACACACACACACACACACACACACACACACACACACAATATATATATATATATATATATATATATATATACATATATCCACATATATCTCTATATATATATATATATATATATATATATATATATATATATATATATATAAGATTTTGGATGTTTTGTTTATTTTAGAAACGTTGCTGAATAAAGTATATATTAAATTTTTTTACTTGAAGGCACTTACAACGCATGTATCGCATAAAATTCGATACTTTTTCTTATAGAAAATGAAATTTCATTTTCTATAAGAAATTTCATTTTCTATAAAAAAAAGTATCGAATTTTATGCGATACATGCGTTGTAAGTGCCTTCAAGTAAAAATTTAATATACATTATATATATAATATATAAATATATGCGCGTGTGTGTGCGCGTGTGGTGTGTGTGTGAATAAAGACCGTGTGCAATTTAAACTACTTATGTAACTTTACACGGTAGAACTAATCTGTAATAAACCTATCCTTGTTGTACTCATTTTTTTTTTTTTTTCTGAAAAAATATTTTTATTTGTGTTACCTACAATTTTATATATATTTCTTGAAACTTCAAGATTGCAGAATTGCTATTAGTCGGTGGCTTCACCGAAAGAGAAAGTAATGTAAGTTCTTTGTTTGAATGAGTAAAAATCTGCTAATGACAGATCCCTAGAATGTCAATATAACTTTTTCTGTTTATTCAACCTTTTTTTTAAGTGTTTGGTTATTTGTTTTGTTACAATTTATGAGCAGTCATAAATTGTGAACGTGCCTGTAGCGACAAATTTGAATTAGTGCCCTCAATTTAAAATCGCGGGGTCTTTACCGACACTTGTGGCGGTTATTAACCTTTGACCCTTGAAGGTGCTTGATTGGCCGCCATGAAAATAAGTTAGTTTAGTTAGCAGATGCGACCCGATTTCGAAGGGGTGCAGACGCAATTGTCGGCTCTGACGGGTCGGTTTCACCTGCGGCAGAATTAAATGGGCTAGGTTGAAAATAAAAGCTTGATCAAGTACTGTTCTTAATTTAATGCTAAGATAATGATCAGCCCAGTCCAGAACGAAGAAAATAACAAAGAAAATCAACCCCAGCAGAGAGAAGTCAGCGCAAATCAAATGAACTATCATCATCTAAGCTTCATTTATAACCTCAGTCCCTCTCCATTCTTAATGGATACTCAATATTTTTATAAACACATTTTTCTATTAAATCCATAGATGGGACCCTAACAGATACTACCACTCCAGGTCAGAGTGGACCCTGGAGAAATGGTGATGAAGGGGTGCTCCACATTTGCCAAACCTCCAGAACTGGAATTTCAACATCATATAGAGTTTAACATCATTCCCAGAACATGAAGACCCTCAGCCACGGCTTTCTAGCACCCATATGATAAAAAAGGTTCGGGGCTTGTCATAAGGGCGATATGGTTGGAACAATCATATAGGTGCTAGGGCTTGACGTGACCCGCCGATTGAGCAGTGAGGGCCTCTCCGACCACCCTCTATCCCAAGTAATAGCCAAAGTGGAGTGTTGCATGTCATACTGCTCAGCCATCCTTAAGCATCACAGGTTGCCACTCACGGTCAACAGGTGTC
>CM042152.1:47510781-47540781 GCA_023376005.1 Doryteuthis pealeii
TGGCAAGTGGTCGTACAATTGCTATCTTGTATGGTGTTATTTCAATTATTTGTTTCATATCATGCGTAGCATTCTTGTGCAGCACCCATTTTGCTTATTCTCTAGGCGCTTTGTTAGAGTCCAAGAGGTGCAGCCATACAGTAGCACTGATACAACTACGGCTTGGATGAATCTTTTTCTAAAACAAATATGGTGAAAAATATTATTTGGAAAATCTATGGAATGAAGCTGAGTCTTATATGTGCTTAACCAACCCCTTCGCCACATGACAGGATGTGATACAAGGTCAATTTTTCAGCGGAGCGCGGCTAATTTGAATTCAGCATTTTCCTTCTCCTAGACAGGTTACCTAAGACTACAGAACCAAGTCTGGCCTATTATTTACCCATAGATTAGAGAGAACCGATTAATTCATGTCTCTATAAAGGGTATTAACGCAAAGTAAAACACAAATTGACCCATTCGGGATTCGAACTCGATTCACCGGAGTACAAATGGTTTGAATTCAGAGATTTTCTTGTCTTTGTTACCGTATCAAGGTTAACAATCCCAGTTCAGCTAACTATTTACTCAAGATTAGAGGAAGAGTAGTTGCATTTATACCTTTCCTAAAAGTATTAGCGCTATGTGAAACTAGACGGCCTCACCCCGGATTTAAACTCTGCTCACCGAGTCCATTTCGTATAAAAATAACCGTTACGCTACGAGCGTAGGATGTATCATTTCGCAAGCTTAAACATGAATACAGGTCGGCACTCATCTGGATTTTGTTTGTGTTACAGTTAAAATAAAAATATAGATTGAGCTCTTTATATTTTGCTAATCGCTTTAAAAGATCTGTTAATCGATATATTGAAATTTGTTGTGAGTTTTCTGGCGAAGATTGTTTGGGTAATTTACCAATACTTCAACCTTCAAATCTCAACCATTGATTGGCTGATCTCGCTTTAAGTCTTATGAACTGAAATTAACAATAGAACATTTTTTAAAGAAAAATTTGTTTTGAATAATTTTGATATTTCGTACTGTTGTTCTCTTCTTTTTTGTTGTATGTATAAATACAACGTTCAAACCTCTCTAACCTCGAGCCTTGCTTAGGTGTTTTTTTTATTTACCTTAATAACTTTGAATAAAATCATTATCAGACGATAACCTTGAATTCAAGGTTGATTTAAGGTTGGGAACCATAAACAAGGTTACAGCGGCCTGAATTATGTGTTTATACATACCACGATAAAGAGTTTAAACAAAGCTTTTGGGTTCATCTACCTTGCTTTACATCCACCATGCTGCTATCCATGGTTTCTGATGTTACACGTATGTATAGTGCGTATTTGCCTCCTATCACACAAACCATTCGGGTAAGATATACTGGAATTGCTGCAGAAGCAAGGACGAGCTCATAAAAGTGACGTTCTCGGGTGGGAACCTGCATATGGACACAGCAGTGTGGGTCGACCAGAAAAAAACCCACCAGTCAGCTTTGTTCGGATAATAGATGCTGTGCAGAGGATCTTCAAGGAGCGATACCTTATAGGATAGGTGAAGCGCCATGGACTCGTCGTCCCGAGTTCAAATCCTGGATGTGGTTGTTAGCAGACTGGACTCTTTAACCTTGGTTAGGCAACCGGTCTAGGAGAAGGGAATTCAAAGTTGAACTCCGCGATTGCAGCTTATAGGGATAGGTGACAAGGAAGTTGTAAGAGACATAGGTTTTTTTCATCAGTCATTCCTAGTCTCTGTCTCTATACCGGTTCAAGATAATCAAATGCGCTGGAAGTGGATTGTCCCTTCTCCTCGATCGGTTACCCAAACAAAGACAGAAACCCCAGTCTACCCGAGCACTTTGGAGGGGATTTCGCTGACGACCTCCAATTAAAGCGTAAAAGCAACACTCCTATAAAAAGGATGGTGCGCCCCTTGGCGGTCATTACATACATACATCTGTGTATTTATCAGTTAAAATCCCCTTCTCATTCTGTAGGTGACGATAGCTGAATGGTATTATTTTTATTTTGACCATTATAATAGTGTCGACTGTTTATTTTTAGGGGGTACTTAGGATTTGGTCTTCTTTTTTATGTATTTTCTCTCCAGGCGAAAGTTTGTATTGTGTAATTATTTTTTTTTTTATACTGCCGGAGATTATCATCACACTATATATATATATATATATATATATATATATATATATGAAAACCTTACACCATTCATATTTTTCACATTAAAAAATTGTTGTTTTTTTTAATAGTTTAAAAAATATTCATTTTCTGAAAAAATCCGTTGCAGACCATGAACGGGTTAAAACTCTTCCTATTTGAAAAAGAGAATTTGTCTATTTTTGAATTTAAAATATGTCTTCTTCTTTCAAAAACTGTTAAACTAAAGATATACAGTTCTGTCGTTGACTTGGAGATGCGTGGCGGATGTGCTGATGACTAAACGATCGGATGATTTGCACGCTTTTTGGAATATCAATGTTTTCGTTTTGAATTTAAATTATTTTCTGCTTCTCTCTCGATGAGTCAGGATTAAAAACAAGCTCTGAAGATGATTTTTATAAATCGAAATATTGCTCAATATCAGCTATGAATATGATATAAAATATTTTCATTTTAACAGCATTGTGTGTTTTCATATCCTTTTATCTATACTTATACCGTCGGATTAATTTCCTTACTAATAACTTATATATATATATATATATATAATATATATATATATATATATATATATATATATATGAGGAAGAATGAATAAAGAAAGAAAGTACAGAATGGATAATAAAAGATGAATTTAATCAATACCATTTACACATGTGTTTCGGTCACTTTATCTATGTGTACACGATTCAAACTATTATTATTATTAAATATGAAACGAAATAATAATAATAGAAAAATGTAAAAATATTCCGTACACAGAGAAAATTTGACCTTCATCAGAGTGAAATTTTATTTGAAGGTCGAATTTTCTCTGTGTACGGAATATTTTTCTATTTTTCTATTATTATTATTATTTCATTTCATTTGTTTATTTAATAATAATAATTGTTTGAATCGTGTACACATAGATAAACTGACCGAAACACATGTGTAAGTGATATTGATTAAATTCATCTTTTATTATCCATTCTGTACTTTCTTTTCTTTATTCATTCTTCCTCATATCGTCGATTCAATTCCAATTTCCATTTTACACACACACACACACACACACACACACACACACACATATATATATATATATATATATATATATATATATATATAATGCTTTAAAAGGTTAAATATTTTGTTCATTATCAATTAAAAGGAAATAGAAACAAGTTCATGAGTTTGAATCATGTACACATAGATAAATTGACCGAAACACATCTGTAAGTGATATTGATTAAATTCATCTTTTATTATCCATTCTTACTTCTTTCTTTATTCATTCTTCCTCATATCGTTGATTCAATTCCAATTCCATTTTACACACACACACACACACACACACACACACACACACATATATATATATATATATATATATATATATATATATATATATAATGCTCTAAAAGGTTAACTATTTTGTTTATTATCAATTAAAAGGAAATAGAAACAAGAAATCAATGGAAGAAGAGAAAAAATAGAAACAAGTGAACATTTTAAAGCCTGAATAGAATTTTGTATTCCTAAAAAAGTATACCCCCCCATATATATATGTATATATATATATGCGTTTGTGTGTGTTTGTGCTTGAGTGGGAGCAACTATTTATATGATTAAATGACACGTTTCTAAATAACGTACAAATGACTTATTATATGCCCATTATATGTGTTAGATATGAATACAAATGACTCCCTGTTGGTTATTCTTTCACCGTTAAATCCACATTGAACATGACTCATTAAGTATTGATGGCAAAATAATTATCTGTGAGTTACAATGAAAATATGAGAGATATGAATATCAAAACTCTTTTCTATAATTCCCCAAATATCTTTTTTTTTTATTTTGTTCGTCCGTCTGGTTCTACTTAATAGCATAAATCAATGACGGCTTGTGCTATAGCCATAAAATCTATTATGCTTACGAAATGAGATATCAGAGCATGTTACGACTCGTGTAGCCATTTTAGCGCTGTATGTGAAAGTAGTTTTACAGTGGAGATCCCTTGTGTTATAAAATGTGATCCTTTCTTGAAGTAGAAAGATGTAGTATCAGTTTTAATCCTTGTCTCTTGATCTGTGCTCAAAGTAGTAGTTGTATCAGATTTGATCTTGTCTTGAAGTAGAAATTTATATAATCCTTGTCTGTTGATCTGTCCTCAAAGTAGAAAGATGTAGTATCTGAAATAATCCTTGTCTGTTGATCTGTCCTCAACGTAACAGTTGTATCAGATTTGTCTTGAAGTAGAAATTTGTATAATCCTTGTCTGTTGATCTGTCCTCAAAGTAGAAAGATGTAGTATCTGATATAATCCTTGTCTGTTGATCTGTCCTCAACGTAACAGTTGTATCAGATTTGATCCTGTCTTGAAATAGAAATTTGTATAATCCTTGTCTGTTGATCTGTCCTCAAAGTAGAAAGATGTAGTACCTGATATAATCCTTGTCTGTTGATCTGTCCTCAACGTAACAGTTGTATCAGATTTGTCTTGAAGTAGAAATTTGTAAAATCCTTGTCTGTTGATCTGCCCTCAAAGTAGAAAGATGTAGTATCTGATATAATCCGTGTCTGTTGATCCTTTCTTCAAAGTAGATGCAGTCTTCAAACTAATACTTAGATGCCTACCTTTCCCAAGTGTATTAGCGTTACGTGGAATGTGTTAAGATTCGTGTGGCCATTTCACCGCTGTAGGTGAAAGTAGTTTTACAGAGGAGATACCTTGTATTATAAATTTTGACCCTTTCTTGAAGTAGAAAGGTGTATTATCAGTTTTAATGCTTTTCCGCTGATCCGTGCTTAGAGAGTTGTATAATCCTCGTATGTTGGTCTGTGCATCCAGCGAGCAATTGTAGGACAATTTATTAGCGACTTTAAATTGTTAATTAAATACTTGTTTTGGCGTTTTTAATTGGCCGATTCAGCCGATTGACCTATTCAACTGTTTTGGAACAGTTTATAAATATAAGTTGCGATCTGCAGCACTCTTTATACCACAACATGGCACCTCATGTGGTATAATGGCTAGCAAGCTAGATTAGCAGACCATTGTTTGTGAGTTCGATTCTCATTGGGTGCCCAATACTTCAGGCCTTGTGCGCATCTAAGCTACGATTAGTTAATAATATACCACAAAAGTGACACCTCATGTGGTATAATGGCTAGCAAGCTAGATTAGCAGACCATTGTTAGTGAGTTCGATTCTCACTGTGCGCCCCATACTTCTGGCCTTGTTTCACATCTAAGCCAAGTTTACTAAATAACTATACGTCCAAAATACACCAACATAGCATTTTTGTTTCATTTTAGCATATTAAAAGCTGTAATTTATTTGTTATTATAAGTAAAAAGTAAAGTCGTCGGGGCGGCCCAAAGTTGGTATCAGCCTGACAGCTAGGAAGGCCATCCCTTTTTCACTAGCACTAGACCAAGGAGATTATTATTAGCGTCAGTGGTGGAGGGTCACAGCTACCATAAGCTACTCACTTTACCAAACAGATCTCTGTGCTACTCATACGCTGAGTTGGTGAGGGCCGGTATCGAACCAATAACCTTGTGATTCTAACCGGATGCTCTACTGACGGAGCTAAACCGGTCCTATATATTATTATAAATAACCTGATCCATCTTCAGTATTAGATGATAGATCAGTTTGTTGAAATTCACTCTCGTCAGTATGTTACATAATTCATAGGTAGCTTATGAATTATGTACATTCTCTAGATAAATATTTTGAATCAGAGTTCATTAGATTAAAAATAACGAGGGTCGAGTGGAAAATTACCTCGACCTTTATTGATGGGTAAAGACCTCGAATTAACCCCTTCCAGAAACGCGCGATTAGACCCTTGTGACAATATTTAGTTTTACTTTAGTTGCGACCAGTTACTCGACGAGAGAGGATGTCCTCCCTAGAGTCGCTTCTTACCGCGCGGTTTCGGGAATACTTGTGGGTTGGATTGTCTAATAAAAAGCTATAAGGAGAAAAACAACAATGACTTGATAATTCATTAAAGTAAGAGATGGTCAGCTCAAGCAAGAAGTAGAATCAGCCCGAGAAACAACCCACAGATTAACCCTGAGGAAATGGCTGACGAATTAGCAGCAGGAACAAGTAGACAAAGAAAACATGTAAGAACCCCTCATCATCTCTCATACTCTCTCTCTCTCCCTCTCTCTGTCTCTCTGTCTCTCTCTCGCCGTTTATATTCCCGATGTTAAGGGGTATATAACAAGTACTTGATAAACACACACATACTAGTAAGTAATGGGTCAGAGTTATCTGCCCCGATTCCCTTTTTTTGTGTATAGAGGTCAGTTATCTGTCTCTAGCCTTTTCTTTTGTTAGTCCCTGTTAATAAAATGAACACTTCTCGTGTCATGAAAAGACGTCCTCATGTTTTAATTTGTTGATTGTGTTTAAAATATCCTGCGAGAAAAAATATGAAGATAAGTACCTGCGCTTACCGGAGATAAAAATGTATGTCTCGTTTTATGTGGAATGAAGCTCGTAAATTCCCAACACATGCATCATTTCCTGCTACTGTAACCACGTAACCTAGTAAAACCTGCCTTAAGCTAATAAGAGAAGAGATAAGCGCTGCTAAGTAAGCCCCGTTGCTTAGGCACTTTATGTTATAAAGGTTTGAAAATAGGATTTCCGATCAATTATTAATGAGAAGTGAGTTAAATCCTCATGAGGTGCAATCATAAGTAAGTGGCGGTACAGCTGTTGTTTTGAAGGGTGCTGATTACAGGATTTGTTCAAAACATCACGCAGAATCATTGTGTAGTTCCCACCTCGCTCCGTTTTAGCTCAGTCGGTAGAGCGTTCGGCTAGGAACCACAAGGCTCCTGGTTCGATACCGGCCCTCGCCAACTCAGCGTATGAGTAGCACAGGGGTGTGTGCGGTAAAGTGAGGAGCTGAAGATAGGTGTGATGCTCCAACCGAGACGCTCAAATAATCTCCTTGGTCTAGCACTAGTGAAAAGGGGATAGACTCTCTCGCTGATTGGCTGATACCGACATTAGGCCGCCCCGACAACTTTACTTTTACTTTTACAATAGTACTGACTCGGCTATTGCTTGGAAGCTTCCCCATTTCCGTCTATCAGAAAGATCAGATTCCTATTGTCGTTAGCCTGTCAATAGCAGTCTATGATTTACCTAAGTCTATGTTGACATCATTTTCATGTTGAGGTCACCTGTTACAAGAATTAAATTTGGTTATGACTTCCGTGGCTAATACCACTTCTTATAATACGTTAGGGGGCCTCTGAAAAACCTCCGAATGCAAGTGAATATATACAACAAATTCCATCAAAGAGATAACATAACAAATACAGACTTTATTGTCTGAGCAACATTTAGCATACAATACAAGAGCTAGGATGAAGGTCCTAAGGGAAAGTGTCTTTGTAGATATTGTTGAGGCTACAAAATGGACAATAGAAGTAATCACTTACTGTAGAGAATATGTATCGTGTAACAGGTACACAGTAAAGACGCAACTGGTGTGTGTAACGTCAGTGGAGCCATAGGGTGTAGAAATGGGCTGCGCACATATACGGGTATAAGCCTATAGTTGGGAGGGGGAGCAAGTCCCCTAAGTCCTAATGGACAGAGACAACTTATCTAGCGGATATTTGTGAATGCCAGATGAAAGAGAGAGATTTTATACCGATGTATATGAAAGGGACAACAAATTTCAGAGCCTTGTCATTTAATGATGAAATGTCGCCATCTTGATTAAAATATATGAACTCAATGCCCCTTCCTGCCTGCGCCAGGATATGCAGCATTGATTCAACTTGAACATTGTGTATTTGCAAGAAGCGCTAGACCATCTACGTAGTCTGAATTAGTTATAGTTTATGCGGGATAACTTCATACATACGCGCCTAAATTGCACCGACATCTTACCACTTACACCACGAGGTTTGAACAGATAACAGCGCCCCAAATAGATTGGTTGGTTGGCTTTTATGGCATGTCAACTCTTGCTGGGATATTACAAAGACTTTTGACGTCTTTAATTTATTCTTCATGGGTATTCAACATTTTTCTATTTATCCCATAGACGGGACGCTAACAGGTACTACCACTCCGGGTCAGAATAGAGTTGGGAGTAATGGTGATGAAGGGGTATTCTACATTTCCTAGAGTTCCAGAATTGGAGCTTTCCCATCAAATAGAGTTTACCGTCATACCCAAGAAAATAAGACGCTCAGCCACCGCCTTCTAGCACATATGATAAAAAGGGTTGGGAGCTCCCCAGAGCTCCGGAACTGGAACTTTACCATCAGCTAGATTTTAACGTATTATCCGGGATATTAAGAGCCTCAGCTACCGCCTTCCAGCACATATATAATAACAGATTTTGAGTTTGCCATAAGGATTGGGACAATCATATAGGTGATAGGGCTTCACGTAACCAACCTGTCTAGCCTAACTTAGGGCCAAAAGAAGTGTTGCATGTCATGGACTTTCAGCTATCAGGCCAACATAGGACATATAACAACATTCATTTATCTGATCTCCAGTATGCCAACATGGTGTTATTATTTATTACTAGTGGAAATAATAGTCTTTATATTTCCTAGAAAATCATTATCAATTACTGGCAAAGTAAAACGCCCTCCAGGCGGTGTAAAATTAATTTTTGAAAGATATTCCCTGAGCCAGGTGGGAGTTAACCATTCAATGTAAGAGGGGTTATATCATAAGTAAGAAAAATCATTAAATATATTAAAAGAGGAAAAAATAAAATAATTTAAAATAGAAACTTGGTTTAGTCCTCCTCACATTAATGCTGCGTACATCTATTAATTATTACTTAAATAATTAATTTGAATATTTTACACATAGATTTTACACAAAATGGTATTTATTTATTTGTAAACATTTTCGTTAACCTCTTGTTACTGAAAAAAGGGACGAGAGTAAAAATATTTTTAAAAAACTGATTATATGGTTGTTCTTTATTCTATGTTTAGACGGATTTTGGTATTGTGACGTAATCAGTGACGTAGTTTTTGTTACGGACAAATGAACACTGAATCTCCATTATTATTAGATTATCAATTTCTGATAAATGTTTCTTTCATATTATTTCGATTGCTTAATTTCATAACTTCCAGGCCTCTAGCCTCTAGTAAACAGAACAGTAATGGAAATAAGCCCGCCAATAACTTGAGGGACTGTGGGAAATGCCATCAAGGGAATTACTGGCGCACCGTGACGATTAATTATGTCATGCGAAACATCTGTATATACATACATAAATAATGATTATAAGGTTTACCCAAGAACAGTGGGTTTCACAAACCGTTATTAACAAGGATTAGTTTTCATTTAGTTTTGGACCTCTTAAATATTATTTCTCTGGACTTTTTAGATGAGGCTTGAAATTTGTATTATTTACACTATTGGACCATATGACCTTTAGGCATCCCTTTTTGATCTTGATTATGTAAGGACATGTTTTTCATTTACACCGTCAATATCCGGTTGTTTTAACAGACGATTTTTAGATTTAAATTTTTTTTAAAACTAACCCCTAACCCTAACCCCTAACCCTAACCCTAACCCTAACCCCTAACCCTAACCCCTAATAAACAACCGGACATTGACAGTGTAAATGAAAAACATGTCCTTTCTTAATCGAGATCAAAATGGGGTACCTAAAGGTAATATGGTCCGCATTATTTGCACTATTGTCACTATCTTTATTGTTATATAGACAACGTTTCAACCGATGTGTCCTCTGGCCTTGTTCAATTGTTTCTGGTCGAAATCTGGAATCTTCTCTTTGAACTCGGAAACCTTCTTGTCGTAATTGTTAGACTTCACTGAACTTCTAATCGAACCCTTTATTCAATCCCCGGGGTAGAATGTTCCCATTCAGTTTACCATGACCGGGTACAAGTGTTAAGCTATGTTAAGTACTCTATGTTATCATTCTTGTCCAGGATTGAACCAGCAACCTAATAATGGAAATAATCCCCGCCAATAACTTGAGGGACTCTGAGAAATGCCATCAAGGGAATTACTGGCGCACCGTGACGATTAATTATGTCATGCGAAACATCTATACATACATACATAAAGAATGATTATAAGGTTTACCCAAGAACTGTGTTTAGTTAGTTATTACTCTTGGGCAGGATTGAACCAGCAACCTACAGATGATGAATGTGCATTTGCCATCAGTATCGAAGACCTTGTTAAAACCAAGATTCAGAATGATAATACTTAAAAAACAGGTTGATCCCAATTTAAATGCTTGGCGAAACTGCGTATTCCCACTTTCCAACTAAATCAATGTCAATCTTTAAACGGTTGTAAAGCAAAGCATTATTCAAAATTGGACTTTCAAAATTACCCTCTTCAAAAAACAACAGAAAAAGAATGAAACAATTATTCAAAGAAATAATCTCTAAATATCTCTCTCAAATTCTCAATATCTCTATATAAATTTCTCAATATATTTTTCTCTCGGCACACTTAACTCTCTCTCTCTCTCTCTCTCTCTCTCTCTCTCTCTCTCTCTCTCTCTCTTTCTCAGATGAAATAAACTTTCAAAATTGGACTTTATACATTAACCTCTTCAAAAACAACCGAAAAAGAATGAAACAATTATTTAAACAATTAATCTCTAAATATATGTCTCAACTTCTCAATATCTCTCACAATTTCTTTATCTTTTCCTCTCGGCACGATTAACTCTCTCTCCCCACCCCTCTCTCTCTCTCTCAGATGGAATCAACTTTGATATTTATGCCTTGTTTAGAATTAAATAGAAATTGCATTGACTTCATAATTTTCCTGCAGGTTTCAGTAAATATAAACGAGAACTATAAATGACTCATCTTGAAGAAAGCCACAGATATCGGGCAACATTTTGCCACCGAATTAATTAAAATGGATTTTGATAAAACCTAATAGACACAAAGGTCCCTTATAACAAGCAACAAAAGCAGCAGCAGCAGTAGCCAGCAAACAAGGGACAAGGAAGAAAAGAAAAAAATAAAACATATCTGGGATATCATACAGTCAAATCTATCATTAAGATATTTTTATCGAAAGTAATAAAAAAGAAATCGAAAAAAATGGTGCCATCATTAATGGGATTAAATTTGTACAGTTAATTCTAATCTTCAAACAGCTGTAAAACAAAGCCTCACTATTTATTTATTATCTCTTTGCCTACATTAGACCGCCCACAGCGGCTCTCCTACCACACTCAAATAAAGTACAAAAACAAAGACTCTGCAGCGAGAGATGAAGTGAGTTATCTCGCGAGGCTACAGAGATTGAAGTCATAGCCTCCAGGTTGTGAGTAGTGCCTCGTGGTAAACGTTTCGTCACCACTGTTGGTTGGAGTGGTTCGGCCGGTGAGGAGGCATAAAAGCCGAGGTAGTGTTTATCTCGGCGGGGTAATTACTGTTTTCAGCTGAGAGAACCAGTAGTCCGTGTCAACCTTGCGACGACTGACGACTTGAACATACTGTTTAGAGAAGGTAACACCCCTTCGGCACTCTACCAGATGGACTGGCTCATAGCCATAAAATAGCCTACGATTAAATTAGATAACTAGCTGAATAATATTAAGACTGACTTTGCTGCGTTGGCTATACCGAACTGACCATTCTTTTCTAGTGTGAGATAATCTTGTTAATTGTTTGTACTTATTTGTTCTGTGTTTGTATGTATATATTTAGCACCGGATGCTAGTGCTTAATAAAATGTATTAAGCACACCATTTATTTGTGTATCTTTCCAGCTCACAATACAACAGATACGAAGTTTTTTTTTAAATTCTGCGTCAGACACAGATTACAATAATAATTAGACTTTATTCAAATAGAACGAGTTCTGAGGTGAATAGATAATGAACTTTGAAATATTCCATCATACAGGTAAAAAACACCAAGAGAATTTGGTATAACAATGAGGAAATTTGGTAGGCAAAGAGTTATGGCGCTCACAGCGGCTCTCCCTCCTCTGCGATTCTATGCATACCTCACCCAAGCAAAGTACAAAAATTGATGGTTGGTTCATTATAATTGAGAAGAAGGTATCAATTACAATGATAATAGGAGTTTATTTCTCTGATGTTTTTTTTTTTTTTTAGATGAGGCTTGATAACTGACACTTAGAACTGTCTTAACTAGGTAACAATTATCTCTAACTTGCAGGTTCAATCCTGGTCAAGAGCGACAGTAACAGAATATTAACTAACATAGCTGAACAACTGTAACCCGGCTATGGTTAGCGGAATGAGAACAGGATATCCCCGTAGATTGAATAAAGGGTGGGTTCAAAGTTCGGTGATAGTCCCCGATTACGACAAGAAATTTCCCGAGTTCGAAAAGAAGGTTTCCAGAGTTCGAGAAAGCCCCCATTGTCCGACAAGAAATACCAAAAGGAGGCCGGGGGGCACATCGGCCAAAACGTTTTACAGATAACAATAAAGATGAGGGCAATAGTACGAATAATTCAAATATACGAACAGGAGTTTACTGAGTTCTGGGGTGAATAGATAATGAACTTTGAAATATCCCATCATACAGGTAAAAAAAAATACAGGTGAGGGGAGAATTTTTTAGTCAAAGAGTTAAAAGACGATTTGCGTAATATTTTTAGACTGAATGTTTATTTAATCGATGATCAAGCAGAGGAAATTAAGGAGAGGCATGGCTGATATAAAAACATGTCATGGTGTCAGAATGTCCTCAACTGAGCGTATGGAGTATAGTTTCACCGAGTTCGGAATAATTTGAAAAGAATACCAAGATAAACTGAATACCGTGTTTTGATCACTTTCGACAAGCCAGTAATACAACCCTTTAAGAGAAACTAGATAAACATTTTACTCTATGGGAGACACAGCGGTTGATGCTTTAAAAGAGCTGAATTTATACGGAGTCAAATAACAACAGAAAGACTCGGTTAAGTATATTAGAAAAAGCATGCGCCCTCTGGGGGCAAGTATTTAAGTTTTAATACGATGAAATATATTAAACTAGAAAGATTAACGAAACGAAAGAACGAATATAAAAATATTACACTTATTTTAATGTTATTTTTTTAATGTTAATAATTGATTTCTATATAAAATCATGTATGTATATTAATATTTCTAAAAGTTGCTCGTGACCTAAGAGGTATTTCGCTTGCAGCGACGAAGAAATTTTTTAAAATTTAAATATCTTTCTATCTTGTAAAAGCACGTTATCTCATGCTCTAAATCGTTTGTGCGCGTGTTTTTCTTTAAGAATTATTTAAGAATTTTAAATATCGTTTCTCTTAAAGCCCGTTTTGAGTTATTTCCCTTACAAACTGGTCATATTCATCAATAAAACTATTTTCTTCGTTACATAAACAGATCGGATTTGATGATGATCTAAGACAAATTGAGATATTGCAATATTAGCCAATAAATACAAAATTAAGTAATCAATAACATCTGTGTGTTTTTCAAATTTCTTCTGATATAAAATTATATATAGGATTGTTTTTAATACGTTTGAGAATAACATGATAGTATTAGAAATCAGTCAGAACCAATGATTATTTATTTAACCCATTTTGTTAAAATGATTATGCAAATTATTTCCCCCATATACTATATAATCTTTATTTCTTAGAGATATATAACGCATATTTCATGGGCAGTTTAATATGGGCAGTTTTCCGGTAAATCTAACTCAGCTAGACTTTAATAGAGACATCGTTAATAAGTAAGATGCTAATCAAGATTAAATAAGGATTATTTCATAATCGTTGTGAATACAATTTAAATAACTAAGGAAATCGGGTCGTTAGTGATGACCTAGTATCGGTTACAGACAGTTAACATAATCTCCATTATACTAAGATATTTTTTGTGTCTTCACAGTAAAAAAAACACGCCCCCCCCCCAAAAAAAAAACAGAGCACGGTTTAATAAGAGAAAACAAAAACCTAATTTAACAGTGTATTCTTTTGAGTCTACAGCTTAAACTAAAATAAGTTGGTGGTGTGGTCTATTGTTGGTATCAGCCGGAGAGCGAGGGGTCTATTCCCTTTCCCTTGCGCTAGATAAGTGAGTTTAAAAAAATCACTAATTAGGACTGAGCCTATTCTAGTAGTAACTATTCCAAACGGAGTTTACGAGATTTGAATTCAGAGTTTTCCTTCTCCTAGATTGGTTGCCTAACCAAGGTTAAAAGAGCCCAGTCTGCCATACTATTTACCCATAGCTAGAATGAGAGTAGTTGGATCCATACCTTTCCAAGGGTATTAGCGCTATGTGAACAGTAGCTTCGTCCAGGATTTGAACCCAGGTCAACGAGTCCATTTCCTATGACTCTAACCATTAGATTGTTTATGTATTTGAGGTGGAGCGCTATACCTACCGTCAGCTCCCCCATTTTACCGCAGAGATCAGATCACCAATATTTGCTATCATACGCTGAATTGACAGGTACCGGACTCGAACTCAGAACCTTTCGATTCCAAGGCGGGTGCTTTACCGATTGGGATGAACCAGCTACAGTGTACTTTGGGCGAATTATGGGTATCCCATCGTGTAATGGTTAACAAGCAAGTCTAACAGATCCAATCCTACTGAATAGCTGGGCGTCGCATACTTTCGACCCTGTTTCTTATCCTACCCGTAAAGTAAAAGTAAAGATGGCCTAAAGTCGGTATCAGCCAGACAGCGAGGGAGTCTATCTCCTTTTCACTAGCGCTAGACCGAGGAGATTTTTTTTTGGGGTATATGAGGTGGAGCGCCACACCTACCATCAGCTCCTGGCTTTACCGCACAGATCCCTGTACTACTCATACACGGAGTTGTCGAGGGTCGGCATCGAACCAGGAACCTTGTGGTTCCTAGTCGGACGCTCTTCTGACTGTGCGATAAAATATTATATCAAATTAGAAAGATTAACGAAAATAAATGCGAACAAATATAAAATATTACATTTAATATCTTTCTATCTTGTAAAAGCCCATTATCTCATGCTCTAAAACGTTATGCACGGGTTTTTCTTTAAGAATTCTTTAAGAATGTTAAACATCTTTTCTCTTAAAGTCTGTTTTGAGTTATTTCCCTTACAAACTGGTCATATTTATCAAAAAACTATTTTATTCGTTACATAACAGATCGGCTCTGATAATGGTCTTATACAGATTGAAATATTGCAATATTTGCCAATAAATACAACATTAAGTAATAACATCTGTGTGTTTTTCAAATTTCTTCTGATATAGAATTATATATAGGATTGCTTTTAATACGTCTGAGAATAACATGATAGTATTAGAAATCAGTCAGAGCAAATGATTATTTACCGACTGATGGGTAAATATCTACTTTAGGCGAATTATGAAATTGATTAAGTTTTTCGCAATGAAATGTTAAGACTTATATTATTAAAAGGACTTATTGATTATCTTAAATCAGAATGAAAGATGCCATGCCGCTCGGTATGTTACATTATTAGGAGACATTGGATAATTATGGTTCGAAAAAAGGATCAGTCTTAGTAAAAATAAGTTGTGGTAAAAGTGTTGCATACCTTATTTTTACTTTCTTCTATTCCTCTTCTGTTCATCTTCTATCTTAGGTTCTTCTTCTTGCGTCTTTGATATTTTAAGTTCTTCTAGCGTCTCTTCTAGCGTCTGGACTTCTTCTTGGGGACTTCGTGTCTGGTCTTCCATTGGGGATTTCTCTTTATCAGAAGCCCTGTGTCATTGGTAGTTTTTAGATAATAACACAAGACTTCGATTTAACTTAGATCATATTTATTTCGAAATCCCCACCAGACTACCTGCGAGTCGGAGCGTGCAACACACGACTCCCGACCGTCGTGGTTTCTGGTCGACTGACTAAAATCTATTTCTAATCTAAACCGGAAGAGGATCTTCTCCACCGATTCTCACGGTATCCACCGGAAGGAAGGATCAGGATAGGTGAAGCCTTGTCATTCAAATCCTTCAAAGCCGTGGGCTGCAACTTATAACAGCCATTTTGATTTCTATACTACTGTACATAAATATTAAGTATCTAATAAATATGTAACAAAAGAAGAAGGAAAGAAATGTTTTGAAAAAGATATTTTGAAAGAAATAATTTATTTGGAATGCGTTTTGTTTAAAATGTTTGTTGAAATTCCATCAGAGAATTTGCTGGGGTTAAATATTCTTGGGAGAATTACAAACATTAGGAATGTCGGATTGTGGTAATTTGACAATATACAATAGATTTAAAATACAATGTAAGAAAGTACTCAATTGATTATTTTGTAATTATAAAAGATGGGGTGAATAGTCGAAAAGGAACAGAGAACTAGCAGAGAACGAGAGGAGAATGAATTCCCGACTACGAAGGGTCTACACCACGACGCGACCTGGAATTAGCCTATCGAAAATCGAACGCCATATCTTTCTATCTGTCATCCTCTCCAAGTCGCCAGCTGACAGGCGAATGACAAGTTTAGCGTATCTAATTTAAGCGACTGTCATTGTGACCTTCTTTCTATCTCTCTATCTGCGTTGACAACTGCTGGATTTATCAAGCAAAAATTAATAAATAAATAAATGAAATAAATAAATAAAATAAACATTTGAAGAAAGATAAAAGTGTAGGCTTCTTGTGAATCAAGACAGGGGTTACCACAGGAGCTGAAGGCAGGTTTCGCGCAAAAGGAACGAGCTCACATATAAAAAAATACCGTAACGCAGAGATGCAGATAGGTACGACTCCTGCGTCACTGACGCAAAAATCTAAAAGGATATAGAAAAATCGTATCAATGCGTCCCAGTGTTTTCTTTTTCTTCCCATATCATTTCCAGCTAACTGTAAATACATTTCAATATTGTATTGGAAACGAATTACACTGTATGGGATACAAGGTAGGGGTTAAAGAGCTTTAACGGTTCATAGATAAAAACTCTACAATTTATTAAAATAAACTTTATTTGGGACCCATTAATTTTTCCGGGGACTCATTCAAAACAAATATTCCTATCTAATACTAATAATTATATGGTTTCAAGTATTCCTATCTAATACTAATAATTATATGGTTTCAAATATTCTTATCTAACACTAATAACTATATGGTTTCAAGTATTCCTATCTAATACTTATGATTATATGGTTTCAAGTAATTATTTCTATATAATAATAGTGAACTAGCAGGACCTGTGGATATACAGTATGATGATAATTTAATCATTAAAACGTTTGATTTGTTTACTTAAGAGCTATTGCTAAATAGTTCAATATGTAAAAAATATAATAATCTTGATTGAACTCTCTCACACTTTTAAAAAAGATCTCTCTTTCTATCTTTCCCCCACTCTGTATATTTCTTTCTTTCTTTCTTTCTTTTTCTATTTTTTCTTGGTCGATTCTTGGACACACTAAATTAAATATAAGCTATCAGCATCATTGGTAACGTAACAGATAAACAGACGCTGTAAGAGAAGAACAGTGACACCATCGAGGTGAAAACACGAAAAAGGCATATTCCGATGAGAAATGAGGAAAGGCAAATAATTCGCTTGAAAAAAAAAAACAAAAAAAAAAAAAAAAACAAGCCATCAAACTATCCGAAAAATATCCCAAAGAGAAAAAAATAAGACATAATATCCGGATAATGCTAAAGATATGAGAGGAGAGTGTAAAAGGCAATTATATCCGGGAATGTGCATCCTTTAAACAGCACGAGGGTTACAAAAGGATGAGAAATTATTACTTGGGGGATTTCTAAAGCGTCGAAATGAGGGATAAAAGTCAGATTAAAAATAGACATGGTGCTAGAATCTCTGACTATGAGATTATGTCAATATTTAGAAATAATATTTACAAAACTGAAACGCCTTGTTGTTGGAGCTTAGAATAGGCCGACTGTATCCTTTGCAGAGGGGAAACATCAAAGGTGGGGGTGGAGTTAGCTGGGTATATGACCCTAAGCTGCATGTAATGGTGAAGCTTTAGTTCTGAGGAGTGTTGATTATTCCTTCTTGGTTTGAAATCGTATGAGCAAGGAACTTACAGTTGCTAAGTGTCGTTGACTTCACTACGCTAAATTACATAACAATGTTATATATGTTCTATCAATTATACTGAGTACTCTTTACTAATGTATATAGCAATTGTATCATATATATATATATTATATATATATAATATATATATATATATATATATATTATAATAGTATTTGATAATTTACTTATAGCATTGTTAAGTAAAGTATATTACTATTTATATTTTGAAGGCAATTACAATGCGTATAAAATAAGATAAAATATTGTCCAGTGTCTAATCAAATTCGAAGAATCTTCCTCTTCATATATATATATATATATATATATATATATATTATAATGGTATGCACAGGAATAACCTACTCGAGTTTCACCATAAGGATCTTCAGGGTTAAATCCACAGAATTAATCCAACCGATAAGTCATCATTTTCAAATAAAATCATATATATATATGTATATATATATTTGGTCTTTAATCTTTCTGACCTCGTATTTATGTTTACACTAGAAGCGGCTATCTGGCATCGCATGGGTAGAAGGGGATCAGAAAGTTAGTATTGTAGATCCATTATGACTGAATTGTGAGTTGCATCCTCCCAGGATGCCCCATTAAAATCCCTACGTAAAAATGACCTTACGTTGATTCGTCAGAAAAAAGTGTTCTGCTTCCATGATTTGTTCAAGATAGCACACAGCACCCTTGCGTCGTTCCTATCTAGTTTCTTTCTCTAAGAGTTTTAAGAGTCCAAGTGGTGCAACCTTACAGTAGCATTGACACAGCTTGGAAGAATTTATCTTATCAGTCATTGACGAAAATTTAACAAATATAAAAATGTTGTGAACATTATTCGGACCAAGTAACTAATAAGCACCCTAGCTGAGACCTAGATTCAAAGGACATGTTTTGCTTTTCACCGTCAAATCCATGTTGTTTGTTAACATACGATTTTTAGACACATTTCTTTTTAGTTATTTGATGTTGAAGTTGTTACTTCAGTATCATTTTTTTAATGATAAAACTATAAACTAAAGATACGTTTTTATATTAAAGGCACGTTTTTTTTTTACTTATTTCATGTTGTTAAAAATTGCTACTGAAGTAACAATTTCAACATGAATTAACTAAAAGAAAGTGCGTCTAAAAATCGTCTGTTAACAAGCAACCGGAACATGTCCCGTTGAATCTAGGTCTCAGCTAGGGTGCTTATTGGTTACTTGGTCCCATTATTCAGACGAGTATTTCTCCATATTGCATCTCCAAATCTTATACGACCAGTATGTCCATGTGTAAGAAGAGACAGATTTCTGATAAGTTTAAGGCCATGCTACTACTATAGGCCTATCTACACTGTGAAGGACATGTCTCTAGGATGAGGATTCAACGCCTAAGATCACATTGTACACAGTACTCTCTACTGGCCAAATAAACGATACAATTACTGCTGGAAAATTCCCTTCGGGCCTGTCACATCCACCATCACCGATCGTTCATCTTAGCTAAGAACCTTGACACTAGACGTTTCATCACTAACCATCCTGTCTTCTCTTTAGTAAACATTACAGGGCCACCTTCAAAGTCAAACATCTTTGGAAGAAGAAACACAACACAATGCTATCAATCCTGACCAGAACATCAGCATCAGGGGTTGTAAACTTGCATGTCTCCTCTCCATTGGCCTTATCAGCCCGAACGAGAAGCACTCAACGTGGACCACTGTCTTCATCATCGTTTACGAAGGCAAGCCATGAAATTTTTGTTGATGAATTTGTCACTGTAGCTTCATTTTTTTCCCCCTCTTTCAAAGTATAACAGAGACGATATACAGGTCCGCTTCCAGAAGGGCTCGCTTGTCCCAACTTCCTGACTAAATTTATTTTTTTTAGAGCTCTCTGATCCCACGACTTTCTAAGCTAACGAGGGCTCTATTCCAGATTAACTCTTGTTTCAAGAGTGTTGCCAATGAAACTATGAACTTTCATCAGTAATTTACTGTTAATTCTAACATCTACACTATACTTCCTAACAAAAATGAGAGGCTATGCCTATCCCTTATTAAATATGTAGTATTAATCATTGAATACAATTATACCATATAGTGACTATTCTTAATACACATACTCATCATAATACGGGTTTCAAAATCAGTTGGAGGCGCGTAATGTAATGTAGTCTGTAATGGTTAGAGTCGGAGGAAATTACTCGTCGACGCGAGTTCAAGTCCCGGACGAGGTTGTTTGCATTTAACATAGTGCTAATACTCTTGGAAAAGGTATGGATCCACCTACTCTCCTAGCTTTGGTTAAATAGTAGGGCAGACTGGGCTCTTTAATCTTGGTTAAACAACCCATCTAGGAGAAGGAAAACTCTGAATTCAAAGCTATAAATCTCCTTTTAAGAAATTGACCTTGTGATAAATCTTGCTCGTGTGGATGGGTTGGATGTTTATATATATATATATATATATATATATATATATATATATATATATATTATATAGTTTAAATATTCCTATTTGAATATTTTTCAATGATCATTGCATTTTAAAAAATTGCACACAGTTTTATAATATCAAATATTTTTATCTAATACAAATAATTTTTAAACAGATGTATTTGACCCAGACAAGGACCTTAACAGTGGCTGCTACAGGTGACTTTTTTGGGAGGGGTGTCTTATCTCCTGCAGGAGATGCAGTTGGCATATGTTAAGCCCCGTCGGCACAGCAACAATAATTGGCATAGAATATCTCTTAGTTGGTTTTTGTTTACGGGCGCATGTGAGTGTGCATGGTATTTGAATGAGGAGAGGGTGGAGCTGCAGGGATAGCGGTGTATGTGTGGGGTAGTGTTTGATGCCGTTGTTACAATGTCAAGTACCCATTCAACTTAATTAATTGGGGATCAGAGCCTTTGCAACAAGTTACGTGGTTGTGGCATGACTCATTTATCAAATTCAACATTGCCCCTCTTCAATCCAATGATCGAGGCAATGGCGGTGGTTGTGGGTTGTGGGTGGTATGCGCGGTAGAGAGGGGCATAGGTTAAAAGGGAGAGGGTTTGTAAGGAGAGAGTGACTGGATAGGGAGTAAAGGAGATTAAGCGAGAGAGAAGAGAGAGAAGAGAGAGAGAGAAGAGAGAGAGAGGGGAAGAGAGAGAGAGAGAGGGGAAAGGGAATAGAAAGACAGGTCCGGAGAGTTTGACTGAATGAGTGAGTAAAGAGATTAAGCGGCAGAGAGGAAAGAGAAGAGAGAGAGAGAGAGAGAGAGAGAGAGAGAGAAGAGAGAGAGAGAGAGAGAGAGAGAGAGATGAAAAAAGATTTAACAGGCTGATGGGAATAAAGGAGATACAGGGCAGAGGACAGAAGAGAGAGAGAGAGAGAGAGAGAGAGAGTGAGAGAGAGAGAGAGAGAGAGAGAGAGAGAGAGAGAGAGAGAGAGGTTAAAAGAAAAGGTTTGTAACAGAAGAGTTTAACAGGTTGAGGGAATGAAGGTATACAAGGGCAGTGGACAGAAATAGGAGGAAGAGGCAGACATACAGACAGACAGAGGAAATAAAGATAGAAAGGAAATATTTGTAACATAGAGTTTAACAGGTTAAGGGGATGAAGGAGATACAGGGACAGAGGACGGAAATAGAAGAGACAGACAGACAAAAACAGAAAGAGGAAAGAGAGATAAAAAGATAGAGGGTTTGTAAGGGAAAGACTGGCTGAATGAGAGGGTGAAGGAGATAAAGGGGCAGTAGAGGAGAGAGGAGAGAGAGAGAGAGAGAGAGAGGAGAGAGAGGAGAGAGAGAGAAGAGAGAGAGAGAGAGAGAAAGGAGAAAAAGAGAGAGAGAGTGTGAAATAGAGAGTGAAAGAGAGAATGAAATAGAGAGTTAAGGACAGAGAGAGACAAAGGGGAAAGAGAGAGAGAGAGAGAGAGAGAGAGAAGAGAGAGAAGATAAGGATATATATATATATATATATATATATATATATATAGAGAGAGAGAGAGAAGAGAGAGAGGTCAAAGCAGAGCTTTTTAAGGAGAGACTTAACTGTGGAAGCGAAGGAGATACAGGAACCAGAGGAAAGTAGGGGGGAGAGAGAGAGAGAGAGAGAAGAGAGAGAGAGAGAGAGAGAGAGAGAGAGAGAGAGAGAGAGAGAGACGAAAAGGGAGATAGAAAGATAGTCAAAGAAAAAGGTGTGTAACGGATAGACTGACTGGCTGATGGAGTGAAAAGAGATACAAGGGCAATAGAAGACAGTAAGAGAGAGAGAGAGAGAGAGATAGAGAGAGAGAGAGAGAGAGAGAGAGAGAGAGACAGACAGACAGACAGACAGACAGACTGGAAAGAGAGATAGATAGTTTGGTCAAAAGGAGAACTTTTAAACTTAAAGACTGACTAGTTGAGGGCGTGAAAGAGATACAAGTGCCATAGAGGAAAGTAGGATAGATAGATAGATAGATAGATAGATAGATAGACAGACAGAGACAGAGACACAGAGAGAGGGTGTGATAGAAAGGCATGAAGTTTGATAGTCAGAGCTTAATGACATTAAGAGTTAAGGTTGGACAAGTGTAGGGATGCCGTTATTGAAGATATTTGATAAGCTGATCGGGTGAAAGTAGAATGGACAGGGAACTCTTCGGAGAGAATGCGTAGAAATAATCAGTTAGAAGAAGGGATAAAATAAGAGAGACAGTGCGCTGTCCATAGAGACACTGTGCAGTTCAACATTTTAAATATTGCTGTGTATCAAAAGTGCGTTTATAAAGTTTATGAAATGCTCTGCGTTTAACGATGAAAGTTCTTCTGGAAGTCTTTTATTGCTGTTAGTTGAAATTTCTCCTAGTGTAAGGTGAAAAAAATAAGACCCCCCCCAAAAAAAAAAAATAAATCTAAGTTAGTATTATCTGCGCTATTCGGACTATTGTCCTCATCTTCATTGTTATCTGTACAACGTTTCGGCCGATGTGCTCTCCGGCCTTCTTCAGGTATTTCTTGTAGGACTCAGGAACCTTCTCGGACTCGGCACACATCGGCCGAAACGTTGTACAGATAACAATGACGATGAGGACAATAGTCCGAATAACGCAGATAATACTAATCATCAAACCTCAACTAAAACATTCAGAGAAATAAAATATAAGTTACGTGTACATTGGAGTAGAAATATTTTTGAATGACGAAGCACAGGTCTTATAGAAAGGGGGGAAAATAGAGGGGGTGGGGAAATATATATCTGAGTCAACAAGTTCCTGCTAAGGGGGACCAAAAAGAAGCGAGTTCACCGTCTTCTCGCAGGCCAAACTTTCTTTTGGTCAACACAGTCTTCGTCTTCGACCAGCAGCTGAAAATCCGTCGTCGTCAAAATAATCTTTTCTGATTGCCGTCTCACGTAAGCCGAATGCTTCTCTGCTTGTCTCCCGACGCTCGACTCGCTTTGGTTATTTATGGGCATATTACCCAAACATCTAGGCACATCAGTCGAACCTCGCGTCCGTCCATTGCCTAAATCGCATTTGTTTTTGCTTGCGGGAGGACGCGGGTTCGATCCCGGCAGGCAAGACAATGTCTTGCTCTTTTTCCTTTCTCGTTCTCCGTCATAGGGCTATCTATCGATCTCTGGGTATTTTGGGTATAAAAAAAAGTCGTCGGAGCGGCCTAAAGTCGGTATCAGCCAGTCATCGAGGGAGTCTATCCCTTTTCAATAGCGCTAGACCAAGGAGATTTGTTTTAGCATCTGAGGTGGGCACCACACCTGCCATCAGCTCCTACTTTACCGCACACATCCTCTGCTACTCATACGCTGAGTTGGCGAGGACCGGTATCGAACTAGGAACCTTGTGGTTTCTAGCCGAACGCTCTACCGACCGAGCTAACCCGGCCCATATTTGCTAATGAACACGATTTATACTTATCGTTTGTCCCAAAAACAGCGGTGGCTGAATCAGCCAATCAAAAACACACAAATATGTATTTAATTTACTATTTAAAGGCGTTGATAAATTGTCCTTGAATTGCTCGCTGGAGGCACGGACTAGCAGACGAGGATTTTACAGCTCACTATTTCAAGACAGGATAAACTGATACAACTGAGCACGGATCAGCGGACAAGGATTAAAACTGGTACTACATCTTTTACTTCAGTAGAGGATCAAACTTTATGCAAACAAGGGATCTCCACTGTAAAACTGCTTTCATCTACATCCATAAAATGACAACACGAATCGCAACAAAAAACAAAAGTGAGTAAGGGGGAAACTTAACGAGGATTTAACGTTCCATTTTCTGTCGGTTTTTACAATCCACCAATCATCGGCTTACTCGGTTGATTTGATATATGCCTTTACTGTGCGCCTCTTCTGTACGTTTTGTTTTAATCTCGACCGCCATACCAGGCAAATTTCGTTGTCTTTCACCTTCTTATACGCCAGGTGTGTGAAAGTCAGAACTAACAGAAAATCGATTGCACCCACGTCTTCTATATCTCTTGGATTTTTGTTCACTTACTTTTACAATTTAAGTCTTGACACAATTTTTCATCGAAGGATCGTCTCTCTCTGCTAATATAAATGGCAGTTGATGTGCATATATATATATATATATATCTTATTATAATGGAGATTGTGTGTTTTTCTATTTGTAACCGAAACTATATTTTATTTTTATCTAAACCTCAATTATTAATAAAATTGTCTTACATTATTAATACTGTTAACTATGTCTACGTACTGATAACATGCAATTATATTTATATATACAACAAAATAGCGGTTTACAGTGTGTACGGGAAGGCTAATTTGCATATTAATATTAAAAAATCGAATTTAATAAATATGCGCTTAGTATTATTGATTTCTAACTGTTTGGTTTTATTTTAATGAATATAAGCAAAAATCTCTTCAAGGAATCTTAAATGAAATCCATTAACAAGAAGAAATAACTGTCATTTTATTCTTTACTTCCTCTTTTAACTAAATACTTAAATTAGAAAAAATAACAATGAAAGACGAGAGTGATGGAAGAGTAAGTTTCAGTTGTTCTATTTTTTATTATACTCCCTCTGTTTCAAATATTTTATTATACTCCCTCTGTTTCAAATCTTTTTATCTGAATTCTTATTTAGTTTCATTAGCCTTTCTAATTTAATACAATATTTTATTATATTAAAACTTAAATACTTGCACCCGGAGGGTGCATATATTTGCTAGTATATATATGTATAATATATATATATGAATCTGATGCTATTAACCGTTACGGAAAGAGTGGGCGGCAATAAGTGAATTTTTGTATTTGTGGATTAGCTTTAAGTCATTCATGTTGATATAGATGTAGTTTCCTTTTTGTGTCGTTATATTAATATACACTTAACATCTTTCATATATATATATATAAAATGTTGTTCTGTCTATAATAGAAAAATTGCAGAAACACACAGATCCTATCAAATATCGGACATATTCTGCCAAATTAATAACTCAATGCCTGAAGAAGACAACAGATCAGAAACACGTGTCGCGTATGTAAGATAAAAAGAATAAAAACATTTTTCTGAGAACATAATACATTTTGCGGACCTTCTTCTTTTTTATAATATATATATATATATATATATATATATATATATATAAAATTTTTACTTGCAGGCACTTACAACGCATGTATCGCATAGAATTCGATACTTTTTCTTATAAAAAATGAACTTGACAAGTGTAATCCCAGCAAAGGATCGCTCGGTGTGTAGAATATCGTACAGACCGTTTCGACTTTATATATATATATATATAATATATATATATATATATATATTATACCAACCCCTCCGCACGAGAAGGATGTGACACAAGGTCAATCTCTAAGGCGTAAGTTTAACAGGTTTGAATTCGGAATTTGTCTTTCTCTTAGACTGGTTACCTAGCCAAGATTAAAGTTTCCAGTCTGTCCTATTATTTACCCATAGTTGGAAGGAGAGTAGTTGGATGTATACATTTCGCACAATGTGAAATGCAAACAGTCTCGTCCAGGATTTGAACTCGGGTTGACGAATCTATTTCCTGTGACTCTATCCATTATACCACGCACCTCCTACATGTACGTATGTTCACATTGAATACCACCGGTTATTATTCTTTTTGCAATAATTATAAATATTTGATTTATATTCGAAGATACCTAAAAATTAAAAAATATATAGAAAGATTCCAAGATATCTAAAAATTGAAACATACATAGAAATAGCATTGAAATCGTACTTAAAAATGTCCAGCATTTGTAATTCTCAAAAGTAAACAAATTCAATGCATCAGCATCACCTGCATATATATATAATGTTAGGGAAAAAAAAATTAAATAAATAAATTAAATATATATATATATAATATATATTATATATATATTATATATATTATATTATATTTAAAAATTATTATAAAATATAAAAGATAAATTCAATTAGATATAAATAAGTAAATAAACAAATAAATATGATAATATTAATTATAATAATAATATTAATAATATTAAATGATTAAAATTGATGTAAAATCCAACAGGAAACGTTACAAAACACAAAATCACTTTTCATTCGCACATACCCACGTACAAAATCCCGCGCTAGGATACAGTCTTAACGTCACATCCAACACGCATTTTCAATGTCACGCGCATTACAACATACGCACACGTACAAAAAAAAAAAAAAAAAAAAATAAAAATAAAAATAAACGCATTCACGCTCACACGGAATACAGTTATTTAAAAAATAACGTTCATTTTCAAAAAAAAAAATTAATTTAGGAAGAAATGCCATAGCTGTACTGCTTCAGTTTCAATTCTTTTTGATAAAGAGGTTTACCTCGAAAATTCAAGAAAACATAAAAAATACAGGTCAACACACAACACCATTGTTAGCGTATTATTATTTTTATTTATTCCAAACTGCATTTGTGATAGCCTTCTAAATCAACTCCTAACCATATATATATATATATATATATATATATATATATATATATATATATATATAATATTATAGAGAGAGAGAGAGAGAGAGAGGGAGTGAGAGAGATGCAATATCATTATACCTTGCTTTTTTGGGCAAAAATAATGAAGATTTTATTTAATATTTGTGAAAATATTAAAAATTAGAATTTGAATTGTAACAGAAGGGAAAGTCGTTAGCGCATTATTTTTTAGCAGATTTTTTTTGCTTTGAAATAATATGAATTAATTGAATTTATCTCATTTATATCTCATTATTTTTTAAATTAAATTATTGAATTAAAATTTCTCACTATATTGTTGTATGTGACGTCATTCCCTCTACCCACGCTAAAAAATTCCTGACATCCAGCCAGGTATTTTTATGAATTTTGTAAGGCATATGGCTAATAAATAATCTGCGAGACTAACTTTAGACAAAGACAATAACTAACCGGGCGTCACCGGGTGGTCGCTTCCAGTGCTTTATATATATATATATATATATATATATAATATTATATATATATATATATACACCAACCTTTCCGTATGAGCATGATGTGACATAAGGTCAATTTCTTAAGTGGAGTTTAACAGGTTTGAATTCAGAGTTTTCCTTCTCCTACACTGGTTTCCTAGCCAATATTACCATAGCTGCAGGGAGATGAGTCCATTTTCCAATACATATATGAAGGGCATTTGATGTGTATGTATGTATGTCCAGTTGGAAATACACAAATTAAACAATTAAAGAAGTAAATATATATATATATATATATATATATATATATATATATATATATATATTGAATATAACCGGTTCTTGTTTTTGTGCAGAAATTTTAAAGATTTGATTCACATTCGAAGATATTTTAAAATTAAAAAATTAAAACATACATAGAAGTATCATTGAAATTTAAAAAAAAATGTCGAGCATTTGAAAATCTCAAAAGTAAACAAGTCAATACTCTAGGTTTCCCCGCTCTACCCAGGCGACGCCGGGTTCCCACTTCTAGTCTTTTGTATTTTTAATCTAAACCCGATTAGAATCAACATGGATCTTAAAAGAATTAAATTCTTGGCTAATATTAATGAACGTTCATTTTTGTTGTTAGAAAAAATAAAATAAATGCACTATTTTATCTGTCAAAAAACATGAAATAAATTAAGAATTAAAAAGCAAAATTACATTTTTAAATTAGAGTTTGAACGAAACAATAAAAATGTGTGTCCATCCGTAAGACTAAATTAAGATTATTCTGTGTTTAAAATTATCGTTTATTTGATATCATATACCATCTCTCCGATACTAGTGCCATAAAACAACATTTAATTACAAAACTTCTAGATGAATTCACCTCCTCTGACATTAGGAAAATCCTCACTGAAAATACTAAAATCATCTATAAAAATAACAATAAGAAACGTCTACAAATTCTTCAGGCAATATGCATAAAAATTTAAAAAACCTAACATTAATGAAATAGCATTCAACATCGGTATCAATATATTATCTATCCGTAATAACTAACACACAAGTCACAGCAACCCTCTAAAAATAATGGACTCTTATGATTAGTAAAACAAAATAGATAAAAGAACAAGCAAAAGAAAAAAAAAAATAACACCACATCATATACGACTGAAGAAACAGTCGAAAGCGCTTGGGTTGATAGTATGGGAAAATTCTATTTCAACTGGATCCTAACATTAGAAAGATCACCAGAAGACTGAAAAAGATACAAATCAAGATCATGAAAAAGAAACGTTCCGTGTTGTTTAATAACACCTGCCTAGAAAATAACTTGCTGCCAAAATATACAGCATATTTGATATTAGAGTGTATCTAAATTTAATTATCTCTCTAAAATCATTTCATATCTAAGATTATTCTATCCCTAGTTGCTTCCATATATATATATATATATATATATATATATTATATATATATATATATATATATTGCGACAAACAATACATAGGAGAGAGGTCCAGACATATTGACCAACGAATCCGAGAACACAAGAGAGATATCAGAAATGTTCAAATGAACAACGCACTCACAAAACACATCTCAGAAACTAACCATTCCTTCAATTTTAAAGAATCCAAGTTGTTAATTAGAATTCACAATAAAAACGAAAGAAAATTGTAGAATCAAGCGCCATCTCCATTTTCAATACAATCAAACAGAGACCCGGATTTTTCCTTCTATCGCCTTACCTGTCCAAGGTTGTTCTCAAGAATGATAAAATTCCCTACATCTGACAATATCTCATTTTATTTTCTACATATTAACTCTCCTCGTTTATTACTGAATGACCTCCAACAATTTTTCTTAGATCACACACTTATTTAGTAACATGATAATTTCCATTTGATCTCCACACAACAGATTATCACACTTTACCTATTTCAACCAACATTTTTCAACAATAAAAATATATTTTTTATAATAATTATATATAAAATATTTCCCCTTAACCCCCCCCACATTTATACTCCCTATTGACACCATTCATTTTTTAACCACCCTCATACTTTCATATTTTTTCAGAAAAACCTCCACAATAACCATATATGTGGATTTTTATGTAAATGCATACCAGACAATTAATATATGCACAATTACAATATAACTACTGATAAAAATAATAATCAAAAACATACATCCTTATTAACCAATAATTATTTTCACATAAATATAACCACACTAACACTATTTGCATAAACATTCACTAGCACACAATTGTCATCAGAATACAGCGTTCCATACTCATGCCATAAAATAGAATATTTGACGTCATATTTCAAAACCG
>CM042152.1:47543281-47548281 GCA_023376005.1 Doryteuthis pealeii
AAAATGGAGGATCAAAAGTGAAACTCAGTGATTAATTCTTAAACTGTCCATAAGTGTGTAATAAAAAAAGATCAAATTAAATAAAATATTGTTTAATGAAATATTTACTAACAATTTTGATTCAGTAAAAACGTAGATTTAATTAAAACTTAATCATTGAACTTGTATTTTTATCTTTATCTTTTAATTTCTTATTACATTCTTGCATTATTTTTCAATGTGAAAAATGAACACCAATATAATTCTTCAAAGATTTAATAATTGTATATTTAATATTTGAACGGCAATAAAAAGAAAAAAAAGAAAGAAAAAGAAACCCAGTAATTAAAAAAAGAAGAAAAGATAATCCGATTATCTTTTTAACAATGGCTAACATGAAAAAATGTTTTAAAAAATTGATTGTTTTGGTCTTCCATAATTAATTTGTTTATGTTTTAATGACGAACATCACCAATGGCTTTCAATGCTGTTTCTAGTTAAATTTCAATTTCTAAATATATTCAGGAATATTTAAAAAAATCTTAATTATTTTTGCACAAAAAGAATGATCTTGTGAAAGTAATTGGGTATATATATACTTACTTGGTTCTTAATTGTTTTATTTTCATAGTTTCATCCGGACATACATACATACACAACCCCCTTTATAGATTACTAGCAGTGGCTATCCAGCGACGCCTGGGGGCCTTGTGTATTTATTTGTTTACTATTGAGACTTACAAATGCTGGATATTTTCAAGTAGAATCTCAATGCTATTTCTATGTATTTTTATATTTTTAAGTATCATCAAATATCAATCAAATCTAATTGTTTGGTTTTATCTTAATGAATGTGAGCAAAAATCTCAGGATACATTCTAAAAGAAAACCATTAACAAGAAGAAATAACTGTAATTTTATTCTTTACTTCCTATTAAATTAATAAATAGTTAAATTAGGAAAATTTAGCTATGAAAGACGGGAATGATGGAAGAGTAAGTTTCAGTTGTTCTACTTTTCGATTATAGCCTCTTCTGTTTCAAATTTTTTTATCTGCATTCTTATTTAGTTTCATTTGCCTTTCTAATTTAATATATTTTATTACATTAAAATTTAAATACTTGCACTTGGAGCGTACATATATTTGCTAGTCTTCATAATTTTGGCACAAAACATCAAGAATTAGTGATATTTAATGTGTATATATATTTACTTTGTTGTCAATTGTTTTATTTTAGTAGTTTACTCCGGACATAAATACATACACACAACTGTCATTTATATATGTATAGATTCTTGTCGATTCAGAGTAAATTTGTTTTGTTGATATTTTACGAGAGAGAGAGAGAGAGAGAGAGAGAGAGAGAGAGAGAGAGAGAGAGAGAGAGAGAGAGAGAGAGAGAGAGAGAGAGGGGGTGGGGGATGTATAGAGAAAGTGAAACAGTTAAAAGACAAAAAAAGAAATAAACAGCATGATATGATGTTACCCTGTCACAAGAGATTTTGCCACATGATTAACTGGCCATTCACTGAGGCGATTGTATTGTAAAGTCTGCGCATGCGCAGCGGTGATGACCGAAACCAAAGAAATAAACGAGAACGATTGAGAAACGGAGATTAAAAAGGCAAACGTAAAAATCTGTAATTAAATAGATAATAATAAACAAAAAAGACGAATAAGGTAATTCAAGGTTCATTTATTTGAGGCGACTGAAAATCGGTTTGTGAAATGATAAAAAAAAACGAAAGAAAACGAATAAAAATAAGTGAATATTTCTAAGTGGCTTGTTGAAGATGTTTGGACACTGGGCAGTGTTATTTGCTGTGTCCGTACTTTAGTGTCCCGGTATCGTCCCGCTGGGGGTCACTTTTCTTCTTAGAAAGTTCTAGTAGGTAGTTGACTGCTGTCCTGTTTTAAGCCGTAGGGGTCATCCTGTTGCCATTTTATGACGGACAACCATGTTGCCGGATATGACAACGCGCTAAGAATTGAGCTTCACAAAAGAGAAACCAACCAAAATACAAAAGTGGAGGGAAATAGAAGGAAAGGATCTCAAAAAAAGAAGTATAAAAAGAAAGTGGGGTGAGATGAAAACGAGGCTGCCTATGAGCGCAGATGAAAAGACGGAGGCAGATGAAGAGATAGGTCAGAACAAATTGAGAGATAGGAATACAAATATATACACACGTACATACGAAGTGCTACACTGATTCAGAGAACGTTTTTTAGATGGTTCTTAAAGGGTTTATAGCACAATCAAGTATTCCTGATAGATATATGGTTTTAAGTATTCAAGTAATTATTTCTACTAGTCCGACCTGTGGATATACATCAGTATGATAATTTAATTATTACGGCGTTTAAAATGTTTACGTAGGAGTTATTGCAAAAATTGTTCTATATGTAAAAAGTATAATAATCTTGATTTAACTCTCTCCCTTAGAAAGGAAAAAAAACCTAAAAACAAAACAAAAAAAACCAAAAAAACAAACAACAAACAAAAAAAAAAACAAAAGAAATAAGTAGAAAAAGACGATGGCTCAGATGAAAACAAAAAAAACAAGAAAACAAAACAAAAACAAAACAAACAAAATCAAAAGAAATAAGTAGAAAAAGACGATGTCTGAGATGAAAACGTGTCTGTTCGCAGACGAAGAGTTAGGTCAGAACACATTGAGAGAAATATGAATAGCAATGTTGGTTGGCTGGTTGGTGGTTGGTTAGATGGCTGGTTGTTGGTTGGTTGGTTGGTGTATTACGAATTTAGTGGCCATCCTTTTGGCTTCAAGCAAGAGCGCTTGTACAGCGGAAGACCTTTGTGTTATTCCTTGGTGCTCGTCAGTAATTGCAAATGGACGTGTCTCAGTATCAGTGATTAAGGAGTCAACCAGCCACGCATTCGGGCTGTTGATTGGCTGATTTATAGACCTCGCTTTGTCTATAAATTTAAGAGGTGTATTGTATCACACCTTATATACAAAAATAATCCAACGTGGTGTGTGTAGGTTTTCGTGTTTGAAAAAGCCAATGTTTTTTGTGTGTATTTTTAATGAAGCCAATTCTGCGTGTGTGTTTGTAAACATCAATTCTTTATGAGTGTGTGTGTATGCCTGTGCCTGTCTCTCGGTTTGTGTGTGTGTGTATGTATGTGTGTGATTGAAAAATTAAATGTATATATATGTTTGAAAAGGCAATACTTAAACAACCTTAAAGAATGGTGGTAACATCACCCAACAAGAAACCAGCTGTACGGTCACTTGCCTCCTATCACACAAGCCATCCTAGTGGGACAAACAAAAAATGCTGGATATTGCTGAAGAAGCAAGGACGAAATCATAAGTGACGTTCTACTATGGAAACCAGCACATGGGCACATCAGTGTGGACCGTCCAGCGAAGACCTACATTGAGAAGTTCTGAGCGGATACTGGATGCTGCGCAGAGGACCTTCCGATGGCAATGAAGGATAGCGACGCTTGGCGAGAGATTCTCATAGATATCAGTGCAACTAGTGGGACATGATGGTACATTTTTAGTATATAGTTAAGAGGCAGCATTGCTACAACAAATAGTAGTAGCCATAAGGATTTGGTTTGGTTTGTTTTACGACATATCAACCTCAGTGGGTCATTTAATGCCGATAAAGTTTTCAAATAAATTCATTCTTAATGGATAATCAATTTTTTTAATAAATATATTTTTCTATTTAACCCATAGATGGGAACCTAACAGCTACTATCACACCAGGTAGGAATGGACCAGAGAGCAATGGTGATGAAGGGGTGCTCTACATTGCCCAAACCTCCAAAACAGGAACCTCACCATCATATAGAGTTTAACGTCATTCCCAGGATATGTAGACCCACAGCCACCGCCTTCTAGCACCATTATGATAAAAAAAGGGTTGGGTCAATCATATAGGTGCTAGGGCTTGACGTGACCAACCGCCCGTCTAGCCCAAGAAAGGGCCAAAGTGGAGTATTGCAAATCATGGACTGCTCATCCACCTGGGTTCTATCTTAAGCATCCCCGGTCGCCACTCACGGCCAACAGGTGATCCCATTGGGGGAGTCTTACCCCTCTGTAGAGGTCCAGTCGGTGCATTCTAACGCCCCAGTCGACAGGGCTGTAGCCATAAGGAATCTCTCTGGAAGATATCTATTTGCATTCTCACCTCTGCTAATCTTTGTTCTCCCGCTGCTAGTTCCACTCAGCAGTTTTCCATGACTCTAGTAATTAAGTTGATGGTTGGATGGTTGATTGGATTTTACAGCATGTCAACCCTTGTTGGGTTATTTTATGCCGAAGACGTTATTGTTTTATTCCTTCTTAATGGGTATTAAAAACATATTTTACTCAATTTTTAAAAACATATTTGAACTCTAGTGTTATCTGCATTATTTGGACTATTGTCCACATCTTCATTGTTATCTGTACAATGTTTCGGTCGATGTGCCCTCCGACCTTCTTCAGGTATTTCTCGTCGGACTCGGGAACCTTCTCGGACTCAGCTGAAGAAGGTCGGGGGGCACACCGGCCGAAACGTTGTACAGATAACAATGAAGGTGATGACATGTCCGAATAATGCAGATAATACTAATCATCAAGCCTAATCTAAAAAATTCAGAGACATTTTAATACTTATTTTTTCTATTTAAGCCATAGATGACACCATAAAAAGAATTTCCACTCCGGACCAGAGCGTCCCGGGAAGTAAAGTAGATAAAAGAGTATTCCTCACTCCCCAAAGCACCAGAATGGGAACGTCGCCCCTTCACGCATTTTAAATTACGTTTATGACATTCATACATAGACATACTCTTCTGCTATAGAAACTGATTTGATTAAAAGCATGTGGTGATATTTAATAAAATTTGATCGAAAAGGTTTTGTGCATAGAATCAGTGATTCCATAGAATATTATCCCAATGGCATTTACATGGCATTTACCTTTAGTTACAACTGATATAATAAAGTAAAAACACTTAATTCTGAAAGTAAAGAGAAAAAAGAAAAATACA
>CM042152.1:47553281-47603939 GCA_023376005.1 Doryteuthis pealeii
CTATGTGTCGAATAGATTTATTTAAGAAGAAGCTATTTACCCAACCCATTCGCCACAGGTATCTGATACAAAGACGTATGTATGGGAAATTCAGCGAGTATTGAACTCACTATTCAGTTGTAATGTATTCAGTAATAATGGATATATTCTCCCTCCAGCTAAGAGTAAATAATAGGGTAGAGTGGTCTTTTAAAACTTTGTTAGGCAACCAGTCTAGGAGAAGGAAAACTATGAATTAAAGCCTATTAAACTAAGTTTAAGGAATGAACAATGTGTGATTCTACTAGGGTTTGGTAAATATGTACACTAAGATGTGAAAAAAACCCAAACAAACAAAAATACCCCCAAAAGTCTTAAAAAAACAATTGTTTAGAAATGTAAATAATATAGTACAATGAACGCGACTTCCTAACTTAAGGCTTAAAATAAACCTACATGGATGGTTGTTTGTATTTTACGGCATGTCAATCCTTGTTGGGTTATTTTATGCGAAATACGTTTTGTTCTATTCATTCTTGATAGTATTTAAATTTTAAAATTGAAAACTCAATGTTTTCAAACTCATTTTCTTTGTAACGCAGAGATGGGACTCTAAAAGGTACTACCACTCCGGGTCAGAGTGCATCTGGAAATAATGGTGATTTGTTGTCCTGTGGGTGAGGGAAGGGATACTTCTGCTTCCGCCCTCCACAGAAAACCTGAGAATTCCATTTTTATTTTTAAATCTAGTTCAGGGGTAATTGGTCGATCAATGACTGGCACCCGTTGAGTGTTTACAATTCAAAACTTTTACCTCTTTTTCTTCTTATTTCTTTTTCTTCTCTTTCTCCAGAAATCCGATTACCGTTTTCTCCCCCATAGCACCAAAAATTAAACCCCGCCATTAGATGCAGTTTAACGTCATAGTCAGCACAAAAACCAAGACGGGTTGCCATGCCATTATAATCAATAAATCAATGAATAAAACAAAACGTATTTCGCATAAAATAACCCAACAAGGGTTGACATGCCGTAAAATCCAAACTACCAACCATGTAGGTTTATTTGAACTCACTACAAAATACATTGGTTTGGATGGTAAGATGTGTAGCTATCGAGCACCTGATTCTTATTATCGTTTTTATGTAGACGAGATTGAACTTCTTGTGAATGAGAGCGTAGAATGTTTCTAACATGTTGTTTACGCTGATTCTAGATGCCAATTTTATTTATTTATTTAACCGTTTGCATTTTTTGCTTCATTAAGAGAAGTGCATTGGCTTTTATTGCGTCTAAAAGCGAGAAAGAGAGTGGGAGAGGGTGAGAGACAGAGAGTAAGAGAGAGAGAGAGAGATAGTGAGAGACAGAGACAGAGACATACAGAGAGAGAAATAGTGGAAGAGTGACAGAGTGGAAGAGTGAGAGTGAGAGAGAGGAAGAATGAGATAGAAAGAGAAAGAAAGAGGGAGAGAAAAAGACAGAGAGAAAGAGAGTGAGAGAGTGAGAGAGTGAAAGAGTGAGATAGAAGGAGAAAGAAAGAGAGAGAGACAGAGACAGAGAGAAAGAGAGTGAGAAAAAGAGGAGAGAGAGAGAGAGAGAGAAAGAGTGGTAAAGTGAGAGAGTGAAAGAGTGAGAGAGTGGAAGAATGAGATAGAAAGAGAAAGAAAGAGAGAGACAGACAGACAGAGTGAGAGAGTGAGAGAGTGAGATAGAAAGAGAAAGAAAGAGAGAGACAGACAGTGAGAAAGAGAGTGAGAAAAAGAGGGAGGGAGAGAGAGAGAAAGAGTGGAAGGGTGAGAGAGTAGAAGAGTGAGAGAGTGAGAGAGTGAGAGCGGGAAGAATGAGATAGAAAGAGAAAGAAAGAGAGAGACAGACAGACAGAGAGAAAGAGAAAGAAAGAGTAAGAGAGTGAGAGAGTGAGATAGAAAGAGAAAGAAAGAGAGAGAGAGAGAAAGAGAGTGAGAAAGAGAGAGAGAGAGAGTGAGAGAGAGAGAGAGACAGACAGAGAGAGAGGAGGAGGAGGTAGGAGGGGATGATGTTGCAAAGGTGTCCTGCCGTCAAAAGTGGAAACAAAATGAAGAAGATGCGGAAAAATTATGAAAAAAATTGTAATTGGCAATCAGCAGGAGTATCGAAAGACGTATAAAATGGATGCGTTTAGACGAGACAAAATTTTGAGTTAAGGTGAATTCACATTGAAAGCGCCGATTCCCACTAGATCACCGCAGTTCGATAACAGGGGGCCTATTCAAGATGAGTAACCACTTAAGCAACAGCAGCTACTGTGTGACATAACTAATCAAAGCCTAGTCAATAACACAAACATATGTTGACGTCTATTTAGACCTGGTGGAGCTATTCATTGTGTAATGGTTATCGTTGCAGAAAATGAACACCGTGACCCGAATTCAAATTCTGGACGAGGCTGTTTGCATTTTACAGAGCTCTCTCTATATATATATATCTCCTCTCTCTCTCCCTCTCTCTCCCTCCCTCCCTCTTTTCTCACTCTTTTTCTCTCTGTCTCTTTCTTTCTCTTTCTATCTCACTCTTCCACTCTCTCACTCTCTTTCTATCTGTCTCTCTCTCTTTCTGTCTCTCTCTCTCTCTTTCTGTCTCTCTCATTCTTCCACTCTCACTCTCTCACTCTTCTGCTGTCTCCACTCTCTCACTCTTCCACTCTCTCACTCTTACCCATAAGAAAAGGCATGCATCCAACTATTGTCCCTATAGAGAATATGGATAAATAGAGAAGATTGGACTCTTTAACCTGGCGATAGAGAAGGAAAACTGAATTCAAACCTGTTGGAGTTGGAGGCCGTGGTGTAATGGTTAGAGTCGTAGCAAATGGACTCGTCGATCCAAGTTCAAATCTTGGACGAAGCTACAGTTCACATAGCGCTAATACCCTTGGGAAAGGTATGAATCAAACTACTCTCCCTCCAACTATGGATAAATAGTAGTGCAGACTGGGTTCTTTAACCTTATTAGGCAACCAGTCTAGGAGAAAGAAAACACTGAATTCAAATATGTTAAACTCCGCTTGGTGTGGTCATTACTATAATAGGTTCAGTCTTAATTAGTGAACGCCCTGTCGGCTGGGGTGTTAGAATGCACCGACTGCACCTCTGCAGAGGGGTAAGACTCCCCCAATGGGGCCACCTATTGGCCGTAGGTGGCGATCCGTGATGCTTAAGGATAGAACCCAGGTGGATGAGCAGTTCATGACTTGCAATACTCCACTTTGGTCCTATCTTGGGCTAGACAGGCGATTGGAGAGGCCCCCTTCGATCAATCGGCTGGTCATGTCAAGCCCTAGCATCTATATGATTTTCCCAACCCTGTCGCCCTTATGGCAAGCCCAACCCCTTTTTATCATATGGGTGCTAGAAGGCGGTGGCTGTGGGTCTACATGTCCTGGGAATGACGTTAAACTTTATCTGATGGTGAGGTTCCAGTTTTGGAGGTTTTGGGAATGTGGATCACCCCTTCATCACCATTGCTCCCTGGTCCACTCTGACCCGGAGTGGTAGTACCTGTTAGGGTCCCATCTATGGGTTAAATAGAAAAATGTATTTACAAAAAAATTGTATTATCCATTAAGAATTGATTTATTTCAAAACTTTATCGGCATTAAATGACCCACTGAGGTTGATATGCCGTAAAACAAAACAAACAAATTAATTAGTGATCTCTTTCCCTAATTTAAACTCCGCTTAAGAAATTGACCTTTTGCCACATCCTGCTCGTGCGGAAGAGTTGGTTCAATATATACAAGACGATAGGCAACAATAGATAAAAATTGGGACTATTTAGATGTGAGGAGAATTAGAATCGACAAAGACACTGGTAAGAGTACAGAGGATTTGTGGAAACGTACTCTCCCCTAGTCGTAAGCGACAGACATGAGATAGATCGCCAATGAATATAATCATAAATTGGAAATAGTAAAATATAGAAAGGAAAGAAAAGTTCAAAACATTATACGTTTCTGTAGGATAATGAAAAGCAGCATAAAACCTGACTTGGTTTCAGATTACTGAAAAGCTAATAAATCTTTGATTTGGGCGAAAGTTGGAAGGTACATATCTCAAGAAGGAGCAGGGAGAGAAAAGGGTGGAAGAGTAGGAAGGGGAGGTAATAGTCCATTTGCAGTAAGAGTAGTTTTCATCTAACTACCACGTAAATCGTTTCCATTCTCCCGATGCGATAAATATTTTACCGTAAATTTAACGAGAAAAAGAGACCCACTCAATTCAAGCCGGTAAAATAAAGTTCCATTTTTTCTTTCTTCAGCTGCAAAGTTAATATTGCGAAAAAAAAATTCCTCTCGGCGAATCGGATAGGTAATTACAGTCAAACTAAGTTTATGAATAATTCCGGTGAAATAGTAGTTATTTCTCCCAAGCTGTAGTCGTGTTTGTACTAATGTATGGTAGGTCCACTTAGAATTTAATGAAAGGTTTTGATTAAAGCTAGACAAGAACTGCACTAGGATTCTAAATGATTTTTTGGACAAATCCTTGAACCTGTGCCTTACCAACCAGCAGTTGTATGGCCATGGCTTAATTCGGCATTAAATGACTCAGAAAGGGTTGATATGCCGTAAAACAAAACAAGCAAATAACCAACCAAGCAACCAATGGTAATTCATTTGAATAAATTTAATCCATAATATTTCAATTATCTAACCCGTTGTATTTTCATGTAATTTAAGGGCCAAAAAGTGGAGCGTTGCATATCATGGACTGCTCAGCCAATTGGGTTCCATCCTTAAGCATCACGGGTCGCCACCAACGGCCAACAGGTGACCCCATTGAGTGAATTCTTACCCATCTACAGAGGTGCAGTCGTAGTATTGCAGCGCTCGAGCCGACAGGACGGTAGCGGGGGTGGAAAGTAATACTTGGAAGGAGAAAAGATAAGACGCCACATTCTAATGAGATAATTCTGACATTTATCAAGATTCATTAAGACACATAAAAATCAGTTCTGATCTGCACAGTGCTAATTGATGTAGGATTTTGCGGATCAACCTACACTGTTGTGTCCATATGTAGGTGTACACAGGAAAATGTCCAGAGTTATGGGTTAAAAAGTACCACTCCTGTCTTCCACAAGGATAACGTTGACATTAAATAACCCACAAAGGTTGATATGTATTGTATACTGGAACAGAGAATGTTCGATATACGGGTACATCCAAATAAAGGTTCATGCTAACAATAAAGTACTTCGCTGCAGTGTACTAAGAATTGTGGTCTTAAGTGATAATCCTGGTAATGATCCAATGACTGCTCTAAACAGCAGTACTCAAGTAGTCTTGGACTAGTTCATTTACCCTCTAAGAAAAGGTAAGATAGGTTAGTCCACAACAATATGCCATTATACAAAGAAACCAAACAAAAGCAGAGAACGTTATTTATCAAACGGTCGCGTTCTTTAATCATTTACGAAGATTTAGTCCATTTTCACTAAAGAAATAATTTAATCAAAAACAGTAATAGGGTACAAAATTTAAAAAATAATTTGGGTAAGTTCAGAAAAAATAGTCAGAAAAGTAATTAAAAAGGCATTTTGTGAACTATAGGATGAATTACATAACAAAATTTGATCAATAGATACATATCTTATTATAATGGAGATTGTGTGTTTTTCTGTCTGTAACTGAACTTATATTACTGCTCAAATCACAATTACCTTATCTATTTACGACACATTCTCCATGATTTTATTCTTATTTAAACCTCAATTATTAATAAAATAATGTTACATTATTAATACAGTTGACGATATCTACATACTAATAACATGCAATTGTATTTATATATACAACAGAATTGCGGTTTCCACTGTGAACGGGAAGACTAATTTACATATGATATTAAAAATTTGATTTCAATGAATATGTGCTTGGTATTATTGATTTCTAATTGTTAGGTTTTATCTTAATGAATATGAACAAAAATCCCGGGGATAAATCTTAAAAAGAAATCCATTAAAAAGAAGAAATAACTGTAATTTTATACTTTACTTCTTATTTTAACTAAATAGTTGAATTAGGAAAATCTAGCAAGGAAAGACGGGAGTGATGGAAAAGTAAGTTTCAGTCGTTCTATATTTTGATTATATGCGCCTCTGTTTCTAATCTCTTTATCTGCATTCTTATTTAGTTTCATTAGCCTTTCTAATTTAATGAAATATTTTATTACATTAGAACTTAAATACTTGCACTCGGAGGGTGCTTATATTTGCTAGTAATAATAATCATAATGTACACAAATTAACGTCGAAGATTGCCGTACATAGATATCTTCTGCCCCAATCCCTTTTTATCATATGGGTGCTAGAAGGCGGTGGCTGCGGGCCTACGTGTCCTGGGAATTACGTTAAACTCTATGGTGAAGTTCCAGTTTTGGAGGTTTGGGGAATGTGGAGCACCCCATTCATCACCATTGCTTCCTGGTCCACTCTGACCCGGAGTGGTAGTACCTGTTAGGGTCCCATCTATGGGTTAAATAGAAAAATGTATTTATAAAATATTGTATTATCCATTAAGAATTGATTTATTTCAAAACTTTATCGGCATTAAATGACCCACTGAGGTTGATATGCCGTAAAACAAAACAAACAAACAAACAACAAACAAAGAGATCTTCTATTATTCTTGAATATCCACGTTTTGTGTACATGAACATGCTTTCTCGAAATTTCATTTTTATTTAGTTATGCACAAGTTATAATAAATCAGACAGAATTAGAGCGGTTCGTGAGCGATTCTTCCCCACCCCCTCCACCTTTTTTTTCATTTCAAATGGTCTATTGTTTTTTTATTGTTGATTTTATTCATATTTTCTTTTTTGTCATGAAATTCTCGTGAGTCACTTTGAGTTATTTCGAGTGGTTGGTGTCCGAAAGAAATGAAATATTATTTTCGGACTCTACGTTACTGTTCAATCAAATAAAGTAACGTTCTGCTCAATATAACCACAAATACCACCATCACATCATCATGATCATCACTACCACCAGCACTATTATTAATACATATTTCCAGCTCTTCTTTTTCTCATCGACAATTCTTTCTTTTAGTCTCTCTTTCTTTCTTTCTTTCTTTCTTTCTTTCTTTCCTTCTTTCTTTCTTTCATTCTCTTTTTTTTTTACTCTTATTCTGCATTACTTTCTTTCTTTTAACTCTCTCATTTCTTTCTTTCATTCCTTCTTTTCTTTTTTTACTCTCTCTTTTTCTTTTCCTTCTTTCTTCTACTCTCTCTTTTCTTTCTTTTACTCTCTCTTTCTTCTTTTCTTTCTTTCTTTCTTTCATTCTCTCTTTTTTTTCTTTTACTCTTTTTCTTCATTACTTTCTTTCTTTCACTCTCTCATTTCTTTCTTTCTTTCACTCTCTCTTTTCTTTCTTTTACTCTTTCTCTTTCTTCTTTTCTTTCTTTTACTCTTTCTCTTTCTTCTTTTCTTTCTTTCTTCTACTCTCTCTTTTCTTTCTTTCACTATCTCTTTTCTTTCTTTCACTCTCTCTTTCTTCTTTTATTTCTTTCTTTCACTTATTTCTTTTCTTTCTTTTACTCTCTCTTTCGTCTTTTCTTTCTTTTACTCTCTCTTTTCTTTCTTTTATTCTCTCTTTTCTTTCTTTCTTTCTTTATTTCTTTCTTTCACTCTCCCTTTTCTTTCGTTTACTCTATCTTTTCTTTCTTTCTTTCTTTCTTTTTTTCCTTCTTTTACACTCTCTTTCTTCTTTTCTTTCTCTCTTTTACTATCTCTTTTCTTTCTTTTACTCTTTATTTTCTTTCTTTTACTCCCTCTTTCTTCTTTTCTTTCTTTCTTTCTTTCTTTCTTTCTTTCACTCGCTCTTTATTTTTTTACTCTCTCTTTCTTCTTGTCTTTCTTTCTTTCACTCTATCTCTCTTTACTTTATTTCTTTCACTCTCTTTCTCTTTTCTTTCTTTTATTCTCTCTTTCTTTGTTCTTTCTTTCTTTCTTTTACTCTCTCTTCTCTTTCTTTTACTTTCTCTTTTCTTTCTTTCGCTCTCTTTTTTCACTTTTTATGTTTCTTTCTTTCTCTCTCTTTCTTTCTACCTCTTTTCTTTCATTCTTTCTTTTTCTTCTTTTTCTCCTATCTTTTTCCAATTTTTCTTTTTCTTTTCAATTCTCTTCTTTCTTTTCCCTTTTCTGTTTTTCTTTTCCATTTTTTCTTTTCAACTTTCATTCACTACTTTTTATCTTTCATTCACCTTTTCTATACTTTCCTCTTTCTTTTTCATTTTCTTTTTCCTTGTTAATTTCTTTTACACTTTTCGTCTTTCTTTTTCTCTTCTTTTTCCACTTTTTCTTTCTTTTTCTCCGCTTTCCCTCTTTCTTTACCATTTTCTTTCTTTTCCTCTTTCTTTTCCTATTTTTTTCTACTTCTTTTTATGTTTTTTTCTTTTACCTTTTCTATATTTTCCTCCTTGTTTTTTTTTTCATTTTCTTTTTTCTCTTTCTTTATTCTTTTTCATTTCTTTTACTCTTCTTTTTCCACTTTACATCTTTCTTTCTTTACCTCTTTCTTACTTTCCACTTTATTTTACCCTTTCTTTCTCTACTTTTTATCTTTCTTACACCTTTTCTATATTTTCCTGTTTCTAGAGCAGTGTTTCTCATAGACGGTTCGACTATCGGTAGAGCATGTGCCACACACACATGATTTAAAAAAATCTATATAGTTTTGAAGTACGACAACCGTACATATACACCAAAATTGGAAATACATTTCTAAACTTATCAGCTGGCTGAAATCGTTCTCAATATGCTTCTCCCATTTCCATCATCGAAGCTGTCTTTCCAACAATGACTGTGATAAAAATGAAGTACATTAATAATTTGCATATTCGAAAACAATTGCATATGACACTCCGTTCTGTCGAGCAAGGAGTTGACAAAGTAACAAATAAGAAGCAATCTCGCTGTTCCCATTGACTTTGCAATTTGGTTTAGTTTATATTGATGATAAATTTATGTGTTAAATATAGATAATTTTAATATGCCTGCATAAATACTTTTTATTCGAAGTTTAACAAATTCTTTAATTTCATACACTGGCCCGTGCATTGATCAAAAAAATGTCAAATGGTCCGCAATTTCCAAAAGTTTGAAAAGCATTGGTCTAGAGTACATAACTAGAGTAATAGCAGATAGGGACGGACGGCGAGAGATATTCAAGGGAATATGTATTGTATGCATACCTTGATGATAATGATGAGGTCTTGTTTTGACAGCTTATTCTGGCGAAAATACTTATATTTTGTCATATAATCAGAGTCCTAAGTTAACAGGTAATAATGTAACATAATTGGGGGTGGGGGAGGCAGAGCCATGTGTGTAATACTGACGAGTAAATTAGCACGGAAATGTTTTTAGCAAAAATACGTGTTAGATGAGAATGGAAAAATTTAAGGATGAATCCTCATAATGCACATAGCTTTATTTCTATTGGTGAAGTAGGACTGAGATAAGGAGTGAGAAGTGAGTGTTAGCAGAGTCTGACACAATGAGTTGAAAGAGCCAGACATGCTCTCGGCTGTTGTGAATTGAGGGAAATAAAAATCTAATGAGAAAAAGAAGTGTCCTTGTGTTATTACTAAAAACTCTTAATGGCACTGGGCAGGGTGTCCCCCAGCACCCTAAGTTTGTTTCCAGACTCCTAACATACATGAATTGCCAGTCAACTAAGCACCAGTCCAGCAACCGAGATTCGAGTCTCCCCACTGGAGTACCGGTTCAGAAATAAGTATATGACAATTATTTCTACATCATCTCATCATCACTCCGTTCAGAAATGAGTGTCATAACGTAACAAACGTTGACACGTCATCTCTCCATTCCGAAAGGAGAGCGTAACGTTACAATAATAAGCTTGTTAATTTAACAAGCTTTTCGTTCCTCCCCTCCCCCTAAACTCGCGTGCTTAGTTGACAGGGTAGAATCACGTGTATGTAGATCAGGACTGACAACTTGTTTTGCTTTGCTCGGTCGGTGTGTGTAATAACAAAAAAAGAACACTGTCGAATTATCAGTATGTAATAGAGTCGCTAAGCAAATCTAATGGACAGCGGTGAATGGCGTCGTTTTCTCATTAAAACAAGGAAGACCGCTCACTGCTTTATTTCTTTGCCACAATGCCTTCCCGCCATTTCTCAGATGGCGGAATGAAATTAATATGAAGGTACTAAAAACGTGAGTGTTGTACAAATGAAATAGATGAATCTTGTTTTTTATTATTCAACGTTGGTATTCCTCAAATGTTCGTAAATACATTTTTGCTGCCTTTCCATAAGACAACAACCAACGCACACACACGACTATGAGTTCTGTACAAATGAAATAGCCGAATCTTGTTTTTTTATTATTATTCAAAGATGGGCTTGGCATTCCTTAAATGTCCGCAAATACATTCTTGCTATCTTTCCATAAGACAACACAACACGCACACGAAGATGAAGCTTGGAACGCGACACGAATGCACTTCGAGAAACAAATATATTTATACCGAAATTAATATACTAATACATTGCCAAAGTATTTGGTTGAATATAAATCATGACCAATAAATGAGTACACCCGTACTAACTGTTTTAGAAAAAGTTACTTTTCTTCTAAACCATCGATATATTAATACTCGGGTCCCTACGACCCTTATTATCGTGCAAACACTCACTGGTTAAAAATGAAACCGCCCAAATCGTCCGAGATGAGCTGCAAAAATCTAAATCTGGTTTATTTGGTGCTTATCCACCGAAATCTCATTTCATATGAGTGACGTCACCTCAGCTAAATAATGGACCATTCCGTTTTTCTTAGAAATAAATAAAGGGACTAAAAACATAAGAAAGAAAGAGAGTAGTGAAAGATAGAGTTTGGGGGCGAAAACAAAACAAAATCCTCTAAATTTGGCGTATAATGTTAGATTTTTCTCTCCTCTATGTGTTTTATACCCTTCTTCTTTACTTCTTTACTTACTTCTTTCTTACTCTATTCTTCTTTTTGGAATCTTATAATATCTTGTGTTGGTCTGGAATCTTCTAAGGTCTGGATTTCTTGGGGACTTCGGGTCTGGTCTTCTATTGGGGATTTCTCTTTATAAGAAGCCCTGTGTCATTGTTAGTTTTTTGAGGTAATAACACAAATACTCCGATTTGCTTTGATCTTACTTTATTTTTAAATCCCCAACCAGACATCTGCGCAGAGTGAGTCGGAGCGTGTATAACACGACTCACCACCGTCGTGGTTTCTCGCCGACTGAATAAAATCTATTTCTAATCTAAACCGGAAGAGGGTCTCCGCCACCGATTCTCACGGTATCCACCGGAAGGTTAGGACAGAGGTCAAGCCTTGTCATTCATCCTTCAAGGCCGTGGGCTGTAACTTATAACCGCCATTTTGTTTTCTACACTATTGTACATGAATATTAGGTTTCTAATAATTATGTAACATAAGTCTTGCAAGTATTCTCCAATACCTGTTGTACTATATATATATATATATGTATATATATATATATGGAGAAAAGTAGACAAACGCGGGATGTTATGGAAACTGGATGTTTATTGTCGACAATGGAACGTTTCGGTCATTTAGACCTTCTTCAGGACTCGAATATAGTTCTTGCTTCAATGAAGGATATTTTCAAAATTTTGAAAATGTCTTCATTGAAGCAAGAACTAAATAAACATCCAGTTTCCATAAAATTCCGTGTTTGTCTACTTTTCTCCACATATTGTCGGATTAACCTCCTCATATTTCTCCCCCCCATATATATATATATATATATATATATATATATGTGTGTGTGTGTGTGTGTGTGTGTGTGTGTGTGTGTGTGGTAAGAAAAAGGCTTAATTATCGGTCATATCAGCAGTTTTAGATCTATTTCTACCCATATGTGTATACATAAGAGTTTCATCAGACCGTTAAATTTTATTGATATATATATGCAGAATAGTATAACAAAGACCAACTTTAACATTCCGTTGTTAAAAAATGCCCACCTTACAATCATCCTAACCCTAACTAATCTGGTGATTTACACACACACACACACACACACACACACACACACACACATATATATATATATATATATATTTGTGTGTGTGTGTGAGAGAGAGAGAGAGTGTGTATAACTACTGTGTTTAAATGTTACAATATCTACAGAGAGACAATCAGAGAGCGAGCGAGTATGAGAGAGAGAGAGAGAGAGAGAGAGAGAGAGAGAGAGAGAAAGAGATTGGTATCTGGGATAGACCATATTGATGCAGTATCATGAATAAATTAAAACCACAACTAATTGTTTCATTTTCTCATGATCACCAGGGAATCCTACATTCTGAACAATTTGTAAGAAAAATTAGGGGAAAATGATAAATGGAAGACGCGGAATATAAGACGGTATCAGATTTTTTATTATGCAAGATCTGAAAGAAGTGTATACTTCACAAAGATATTCTGCAAACATTTCAACATTGGGTATAATATTCTAAAAAGCTGGAATTCCTTAAATATGTTTCATTACACACACACACACAGACACACACACACAGAGTAGCTGATAAATCTAGCAACACTGATGAAACGTAAACGTCGAAATACGGTGTCTGTGAATGACTATTATATGCCCCCAAAACCTGGTGGAGCTCTCTAGAGGGGACTTTAATGGACTTTCATTGCTTTAGAATAAGGAAATAATTGTCTGTTGTTTAAAGACTCGAGTTCTCTGGTGATCGTAACAGACATCTATCGATGTATCTATTTATTAGTTTAAATGTTCGTCTCTTACTGACAGCTACGGACGGCCGAGAGGAAAGGGGTTGGACTGATAAAAAGTCATCCAAGTTTCGCTCCCAGCTAGAAGTAGATGTTAATTCTAGCCACTTTGATGAGACCTAAACGTCGAATCACGGTGTCTGTGGATGACTATATATATATATATATATATATATATATATATATATAGAGAGAGAGAGAGAGAGAGAGAGAGAGAGAATTAGAGATTAAATATTATGGTGCAAATATTCCGGGACTACAGTTTTATGCATATTATACAATCTTCAGACGGTTAAATATTGAAATATTAAAACGGTGGCTCGTTCAGCGTTTATATAACGTAAAGCGTGCTCACTCAATTGTATGAAATAACGTAAGACTTATATTTAAAAACCTAAACATGCTTAGGTCTTAATGCATACGGTGTCCTGATGAAATCTTTTAAAATTAATAATGGGCGAAAAATATGGGATTGATTAGGGTCGGGTGGCAAATGACATAACAGAAATTTGTTTAAATATCTATATTCATATGCTAATACTTTTCACATTAATTCTTCATTATATTATATCATATATAATATATATTTCAAATTATTTTGAAAAAATAGATATTGTTTAATAGGCATATAAATATTCATTTATTTATATTTACTGAGGAGGTTGAATTTAAAGAAGCAAAAAATTCAAACTAAAACGGTAAAAAGATTACTTGCAACAATATCTGATTGAAGCTCTCTGTATCAATTAAAATCTATTCTCAGTGATAATACAAAATCAGTTTTATAACAAAGATTAATTTTGTTTATTATAAAGATAGAAAGGGAAGAAAATGATACACTACACAGAAAAATATAAGAAAGAATAAAATAAATAAAGAGCGTAATGGAATATACAGATAGGAAATGAGTGCACAGAAGCGATAACGCTAATCTGTTTCAATCGAACATAATCAAAAAAGTTAAAAAGCAGAATCGAAAAAAATTGTGTAAAAGAGTTAAATCAAGATTATTAAACTTTGTACATATTGAACTATCTCGCAACAGCTCTTTAGTAAACATATCAAACGTTGTAATAATTATTACATTATTACTGTGCTATAGTCACAGGTCCTAAATTTACATAATTCAATTTAGTTTGCTTCAGAAAACTTTTGTCATGCTAGATTGTTCAGCGATTAAAGAAAAAAGGATTTGCATCTTATTTTTTATAAGATTATTTACATCTAAATGAAAAAAAAAAGACGTTATTTAAAAAAAAAGAATAAGAATAAAAGTTCTAAAATAAATACTAGGCCTGGTCTTCTGGCTGGTAAGGTGATCCGTCTTTATCTCAAAGTTCCAGAATATCCGATATTATATTCTAAAAAATAGATTTTGTATTATATATATATATACCATTTTGTGTTATAGTCAAAATTTCGTTTCTTGCACAATTCCCAGTGAATCACCTTTCCAACCAATCGTGCTACCCTTGTATTCTCGTTTGGCTAGTTTATTGCGTTCGCTTAATACATGGATTATTGTCTCATCTCCGTTTTCACACACCCAACATTTGCTTTTCTGTTGTGTCTTATTTATTTTTTCTTTTATATAATTTGTTCTTATGGCATTGTTTTGGGCTGCAATTATGAGTAACTCGGTTTCTCTCTAGAGGTTTCCTTTTTTTAACCATAACAAGATCTTATTTTTCATTAAATTATTTACTTCTAAATGAAAAAAAGTCCTAATTTAAAATAGAATAAGAAAAAAAGTTTTAAAAAACTGCACGAAAGAGACCGGTGATTGATAATGACAAGGTTTTATTTTGATTATATGAGTTTCCTTATGATACACAAGATTTCGAGCAGCCCTGTCGGTTGGGGTTTTAGAATACCCCGACTGCACCCCTGCAGAGTGATTAGTCAGCCACATCAATGGTTCCACCTGTTGGCCGTGGTGCCGACCCATGATACTTAAGGACGGATTCCTGGAGGATGCAAAACTCCACATAGGCCCTTACTTAGGCTAGATAAAAGACCGGAGAGGCCCCTCCCATTAATCGGCTAGTCACGTCCAGCCCCAACACCTATATGATTGTCTGGAACCTATTGCCTTAATGGCAATCCCCAACCCTTTTTATAATATTGGTGCTAGAAAGCGGTTGCAGAGGGTCTTAATGACCCGGTATGACGTTAAACTCTGACGGATAGTGAGGTTCTAGTTCTGGAGGTCTGGTGAATGTGGAGTACCCCTTCATCACCATTTCTCCCTGGTCCACTCTGACCCAGAGTTGTAGTAACTACTAGGGTCCCATCTATGAGTTAAATAGAAAATGTGTTTATAACAAAACTTGAAATATCAAGAATGAATTCATTTAAAAACGTTGTTGGCATTAAATGACCCACCAAAGTTGACATGCCATAAAACAGAACTAACAAACAAGATTTCGAGTAGGAATTCAAACGATGTTTTAAGCAAGAGATGGAGCTGTTCCGATTTTGAAACTACATTTCTTCTATGTCGTCACGTCTTGCAGAGATGCCCCACAATTTCCCAATAGGATGGAAATTTAGGACATTTGCAGCTCAATCAATTACACTTGATATCCTTGCATTCAAATCATTCCTTAGTGAACTTAGCATTGCGAATGGCTTCGTTCGCCCGCGGTAATACAAAATGACTTCCATAATGGCTGTCGGTAAATAAGTGAAGACGCTTCTCTAAAACTTCTATGGAAAGCTGAACGTTTTGATTGCATTTCATTGCTAACATTTCAATTGTAACTCACTGTAAAAGCTCCACAACATTCCTGTTATCCTGCAAAATGATTTTTTTTAAATTCTCAAAAAAACCCATCTTTCTCAGTTTATCTTATAATAGAGAGACGGTGCTTGAACTTGCCTAGAGATAAATCATAACTCGAGATATATATATATATATATATATATATATATATATAATATATATATATATATATATATATATATATATATATATATATATATATATATATATAATATATATAATATATATATATATATATATATATATATATATATATATATATATATATATATATATATATATTCTCGAGTTATGATTTATCTCTAGGCAAGTTCAAGCACCGTCTCTCTCTCTCTCTCTCTCTCTCTCTATATATATATATATATATATATATATATATATATATATATATATATATATATATATATATATATATATATATATATATATATAATATATATATGTATATATATATATATATATATATATATATATATATATATATATATATATATATATATATATATATATATATATATATATATATATATATATATATATATATATATATTTACCTATCTTATATATATACCCGTAGCTCAATGGCCGGGTTAGCTCAGTCGGTAGAGTGTTCGGCTAGAAACCACAAGGTTCCTAGTTCGATACCCGCCCTCGCCAACTCAGCGTATGAGTAGCACAGGGATCTGTGCGGTAAAGTAAGGAGCTGATGGTAGGTGTGGCGCTCCACCTCAGACGCTAAAATAATCTCCTTGGTCTAGCGCTAGTAAAAAGGGGATAGACTCTCTCGCTGCATGGCTGATACCGACATTAGGCCGCCCCGACGACTTTACTTTACTTTTTATATATATACAAAGAGTTGGTAATGATCAATCCACAGGGTTGATCTGCCATTAACTCAAACCAAACATTTACGCTACTCTTGTTAAACAGTGACTTTTATCAACGAAAAAAAATATATATCAACCCCTCCGCACGAGTAGGATGTGACCCAAGGCCAATTTTTTTAAGCGGAGTATACCAGGTTTTAATTCAGAGTTTTCCTTCTCCTAGACTAGTTACATAACCAACGATAAAGAGTCGAGTCTGTCCTACTATTTACCAATAGCTAGAGGGAGAATAGTTGGGTTCAAACCTTTCCCAAGGGTATTGCGCAAAGTTAAATGCAAACAGTCTCGTCCAGGATTTGAACTCATCTCGTTGTGTCCAATTCATACGATGGTAACCATTACACCACGCGGTTCCGGAATATATAGAATCAATTTTTTTTGTTTTGTTTTACGGCATATCAACCATAGTGGACGATTTAATGCCGGCAAAGTTTTAAAAGATTCGTAGTGATTTTTGAACTTAAACTTTTCGTTTTTGTAAAAAAAATATATTCAACCCATAGAGGGGAACCTAACAGGTACTACTACTCCGAATCAGAGTGGACGGGGAAGCAATGGTGATGAAGGGGTGCTCCACATTTCGCAGGCCTCCAGAACTGGAACCTGACCATCAGTCAGCGTTTAACGTCATACCCAGAACTGGAAGACCCTCAGCCACCGCCTTCTAGCGCCCATATGATAAAAAGGGTTGGGCTTGCCATAGGGTCCGGACAATTATATAGGTGCTAGGGCTGGAGCTGACTAGCCGATTTATCGGAGGAGGCCTCTCCGAACATCCGTCTAGCCAAAGTAAGGGCCAAAGTGGGGTGTTGCATGTCATGGATTGCTCATCCACCAGGAAGAATCGAGTTTGCGGCACAAATATTTGATTCTTTTATCATTTATTTCTTTTAAAGATTAATATCATCCTTACCCATGCCAGCTATCCGCTCCTGAAACCTCACCCTGAAGTTCTGCATGCCCTGGGTATGTCATTGCATCTGATGGTGAGACACTAATTTTTGAGATCAGGGCTGTGCGGATCATCCTCATCAGTGCTATTACTTCCAGATCAACTGATATGGAGTGGTAGTACCTGTTAGGATCAGATCTAAGATCAAATGGATCGGTTTAGATGTCATTTTATTTGATAGGGATACCTAGTGTCATATAACTGTAAATTATTTGTATTAAGAATAGTTATTTGAAGCTAAATTATTTGTATTAAGAATAGTTATTGAAACTAAATTAATTATTATTTGATTAAGAATAGTTATTTAAAATTTGTATTAAGAAATAGTTATTGAAGCTAAATTATTTGTATTAAGAATAGTTATTGAAGCTAATTATTTGTATTTATATTATTAAGAATAGTTATGAAGCATTAAGAATAGTTTATTGTATTAGTAGTATTGAATTATTTGTATTAAGAATAGTTATTGAAGCTTATTTGTATTAAGAATAGTTATTGAAGCTAAATTATTTGTTATTAAGAATAGTTATTGAAACTAAATTATTTGTATTAAAATAGTTATTTGAAGCTAAATTATTTGTATTAAGAATAGTTATTGAAGCTAAATTATTTGTATTAAGAATAGTTATTTGAAGCTAAAATTATTTGATTAAGAATATTATTTATTTGTATTAGAATAGTTATTGAATTTGTATTAAGAATAGTTATTTGAAGCTAAATTATTTGTATTAAGAATAGTTATTGAACTAAATTATTTGTATTAAGAATAGTTATTTGAAGCTTAAATTATTTGTATAAGAATAGTTATTGAAACTAAATATTGTATTAAGAATAGTTATTTGCTAAATTATTTGTATTAAGAATAGTTATTGAACTAAATTATTTGTATTAAGAATAGTTATTGAAGCTAAATTATTTGTATTAAGAATAGTTATTGAATTATTGTATTATGAATTAGCGTATTAATGAATAGTTATTGAATATTGATTAAGAATAGTTATTGAATTATTTGTATTAAGAATAGTTATTTGAAGCTAAATTATTTGTTATAAGAATATTATTAAACTAAATTATTTGTATTAAGATAGTTATTGAAGCTAAATTATTTGTATTAAGAATAGTTATTGATTGAAGCTAAATTATATTAAGAATAGTATTAATGTATTAAATAGTTATTTGAAGCTAAATTATTTGTATAGTTATTGTAAATAGTTTTTTATTTGTAGTAAGAATAGTTATTGAATTATTTGTATTAAGAATAGTTATTTGAAGCTAAATTATTTGTATTAAGAATAGTTATTGAAGCTAAATTATTTGATTAAGAATAGTTATTTTGTATAAAGAAGTTAATTATTTGTATTAAGAATAGTTATTGAAGCTAAATTATTTGTATAAGATAGTTAATTGTATAAGTTAGTTATTTGAAGCTAAATTATTATTAAAATAGTTATTGAACTTAATTATTGTATTAAAGAATAGTTATTTGAAGCTAAATTATTTGTATTAAAGAATAGTTATTGAAACTAAATTATTTGTATTAAGAATAAATTATTTGTATTAAGAATAGTTATTTGAATTATTTGTATTAAGAATAGTTATTGAAGCTAAATTATTTGTATTAAGAATAGTTATTGAATTATTTTATTAAGAATAGTTATTTGAAAGCTAAATTATTTGTATAAGAATAGTTATTTAAATTATTGTATTAAGAATTGTTATGTGAATTATTTGTATTAAGAATAGTTATTGAAGCCTAAAATTATTTGTATTAAGAATAGTTATTTGAACACTAAATTATTTGTATTAAGAATAGTTATTGAAGCTAAATTTATTTTGTATTAAGATAGTTATGAATTATTGTAATTAAGAAATAGTTATTGAAGCTAAATTATTTGTATTAAGAATAGTTATTGAATTATTTGTATTAAGAATAGTTATTTGAAGCTAAATTATTTGGATTAAGTTATTTGAAACTAAATTATTTGTATTAAGAATAGTTTATTGAAGCTAAAATATTTGTATTTAGTTATTTAGTATTAAGAATAGTTATTGAAGCTAAATTATTTGTATTAGGAATAGTTATTGAATTATTTGTATAAGAATAGTTATTTGAAGCTAAATTATTTGTATTAAGAATAGTTATTGAAGCTAAATTATTTGTATAAGAATAGTTATTGAATTATTTGTATTAAGTAGTTATTGAAGCTAAATTATTGTATTAAGAATAGTTTTGAATTATTTGATTAAGAATATTATTTGAAGCAGAATAGTTATTGAACTAAATTATTTGTATTAAGAATAGTTATTGAAGCTAAAATATTTGTATTAAGAATAGTTATTGAATTATTTGTATTAACAATAGTTATTGAAGCTAAATTATTTGTATTAAAGAATAGTTATTGAATTATTTGTATTAAGAATAGTTATTTGAAGCTAAATTATTTTGTATTAGAATAGTATTGAAGCTAATTTTTGTATTAAGAATAGTTATTTGATTATTTTATTAGAATAGTTATTGAAGCTAAATTATATTGTATTAAGAATAGTTATGAGATTATTTGTATTAGAATAGTTATTTGAAGCTAAATTTTTGTATTAAGAATAGTATTGAATTATTTGTATTAAGAAAGTTATGAAGCTATTTGTAATTAAGGAATATTATTGAATTATTTGTATAAGAATAGTTATGGACTAATTATTTGTATTAAGAATAGTTATTGAATTTTTGTATTAAGAATAGTTATTTGAAGCTATTATTGTATTAAGAATAGTTACTGAAAGCTTAGAATTTTTGTATTTAGAATAGTTATTGAATTTAATTGTATTAAGAATAGTTATTGAGCTAAATTATTTGTATTAAGAATAGTTAGTTGAATTATTTGTATAAAAGATATTTGTATTAAGAATAGTTATTGAAGCTAAATTATTTGTATTAAGAATAGTTATTGAATTATTTGTATTAAGAATAGTATTGAAGCTAAATTATTTGTATTAAGAATAGTTAATTGAATTATTTGTATTAAGAATAGTTATTGAAGTAAATTATTTGTTATTAAGAATAGTTATTAAACTAAATTATTTGTATTAAGAATAGTTATTGAAGCTATTATTGTATTAAGAATAGTTATTAATTATTTGTATTAAGAAAGTTATTGAAGCTAAATTATTTGTATTAAGAATAGTTATTGAAGCTAAATTATTATTAAGAATAGTTTATTGAAGAATTATTTGTATTAAGAATAGTTATTGAAGCTTTATTAGAATAGTTATTGAATATTGTATTAAGAATAGTTATTTTGAAGCTAATTATTTGTATTAAAGAATAGTTATTGAATTATTGTATTAAGAATGTTATTGTGAAGCTAAATTATTTGTATAAGAATAGTTATGAAACTAAATTATTTGTATTAAGAATAGTTATTGAAGCTAAATTATTTGTATAAGAATATTAAATTATTTGTATTAAGAATAGTTATTGAAGCTTAAATTATTTGTATTAAGAATAGTTATTGAATTATTGTATTAAGAATAGTTATTTGAAGCTAATGTATTTGTATTAAGAATAGTTATTGAAGCTAAATTATTTGTATTAAGAATAGTTATTGAATATTTGTATTAAGAAATAGTTATTGAAGCTAAATTATTTGTATTAAGAATAGTTATTGAATTATTTGTATTAAGAATAGTTATTGAAGCTAAATTTTTGTATTAAGAATAGTTATTGAAGCTAAATTATTTGTATTAAGAATAGTTATTTGAAGCTAAATTATTTGTATTAAGAATAGTTATTGAAGCTAAATTATTTGTATTAAGAATAGTTTATTAAGAATTATTTGTATAAGGAATATTATTGAAACTAAATTATTTGTATTAAGAAATAGTTTATTGAAGCTAAATTATTTGTATTAAAGAATAGTATTGAATTATTTGTATTAAGAATAGTTATTGAAGCTAAATTTATTTGTATTAAGAATATTTGTAAATTATTTGTTTAAGAATAGTTATTGAATTATTTTATTAAATAGTTATTGAAGCTAATTATTTGTATTAAGGAATAGTTATTGAATTATTTGTATTAAGAATAAGTTATTTAAGCTAAATTATTTGTATAAGAATAGTATTGAAAGCAAATTATTTGTATTAAGAATAGTTATTGAATTAATTGTATTCAGAATAGTTATTGAAGCTAAAATTATTTGTATTAAGAAATAGTTATTGAATTATTTGTATTAAGATAGTATTGAAGACTAAAATTATTTATTAAGATAGTTATTGAAGCTAATATTTGTATAGTTATTGAAGCTTAAATTATTTGTATTAAGAATAAGTTATTGAATTATTGTATTAAGAATAGTTATTGAAGCTAAATTATTTGTATTAAAGAATAGTTATTGAAATTATTTGTATTAAGAAATAGTTATTGAAGCTTAATTTATTTGTATTAAGAATAGTTATTGAATTTATTTGTATTAAGAATAGTTATTTGAAGCAAATTATTTGCTATTAAAAATAGTTATGTGAATTATTTGTATTAAGAATAGTTATTTTGAAGCTAAATTATTTGTATTAAGAATAAGTTATTGAAGCTAAATTATTGTATAAGAATAGTTATTGAATTATTGTATTAAGAATAGTTATTGAAGCTAAATTATTGTATTAAGAAATAGTTTATTGAATTATTTGTATTAAGAATAGTTATTTGAAGCTAAATTATTTGTATTAAGAATAGTTATTGAATTATTTGTATTAAGAATAGTTATTTGAAGCTAAATTATTTTGTATAAGAATAGTTATTAAGAATAGTTATTGAAGTGAAGTTATTAATTTGTATAAGAATAGTTATTGAATTATTATTAAGAATAGTTATTGAAGTAAATTATTTGTATTAAGAATAGTTATTGATTATTTGTATTAAGAATAGTTATTGAAGCAAATTATTTGTATTAAGAATAGTTTATTGAATTATTTGTATTAAGAATAGTTATTGAAGCTAAATTATTTGTATTAAGAATAGTTATTGAATTATTTGTATTAAGAATAGTTATTGAAGCTAAATTATTTATTAAGAATAGTTATTTATTTGTATTAAGAATAGTTATTGAATTATTTGTATTAAGAATAGTTATTGAATTAAATTATTTGTATTTAAGAATAGTTATTGAATTATTTGTATTAAGAATAGTTATTGAAGCTAAATTATTTGTATTAAGAATAGTTATTGAATTATTTGTATTAAGAAGTTATTAAGCTAAATTATTTGTATTAAGAATAGTTATTTGAAGCTAAATTATTTGTATAAGAATAGTTATTGAAGCTAAATTATTTGTATTAAGAATAGTTATTGAAGCTAAATTATTTGTATAATAATAGTTATTGTATTTGTATTAAGAAATAGTATTGAAGTATTAAGAATAGTTATGAAGCTAAATTATTTGTATTAAGAATAGTTATTGAAGCTAAATTATTTGTATTAAGAATAGTTATTGAAGCTAATTATTTGTATTAGAATAGTTATTGAAGCTAAATATTGTATTAAGAATAGTTTGAAGCTAAATTATTTGTATTAAAATAGTTATTAAATTATTAGTATTAAGAATAGTTATTGAAGCTAAATTATTTGTATTAAGAATAGTTATTTGAAGCTAAGTTATTTGTATTAAGAATAGTTATTTGAAGCTAATTATTTGTATTAAGAATAGTTATTTGAAGCTAAATTATTTGTATTAAGAATAGTTATTTGAAGCTTACTAAGGAGGCCGGTTCAGTAGAGTATCCACCTAGGAACTATAAAGTATCAGGTTCAATACCGGCCTCACTAACTCGGCAAATGAGGAGCACAGCTTGGATCTGTGCGGTAACGTAGGAAACTGATGGGAAAGAAAATAATGTCGTGAAAGAGAGTGACAATAGTTTAAAGTAGCAAAGGACTTAACTATCAATATACAACTAAGGAACACGAGTATTAATATGTAGATTAAGAAGATTAAATTTTATTTTATATATCAATTCGCTAAAAAGAATGATCTCAGGTGCTTTGGCATTGCCCCTTCCAGGTGGGGAAATTTGGCTCAGGACCGCCCTCGGTGGCGGCAGAATCTCCGTAGAGGACTGTTCATGTCAGAAGTCACCCTGACACAACACCATGAAGCTAAGTGGTCTAGAAGAAAGCAACGGCAACAAAGCATCGGCACATCAACATCTTCAGGGACAGCCTTCAAATGTGATATCTGTGGTCGAGAATGTTTTTCAAACATCGGGCTTCACAGTCACAGGAGGCGCTGTAACTTCAGGGGTACATAAAACGTTATTATAGTCTTCCGAGACTGAAATGCCAATGAAAAAGAATGACAAGTTGTTTCGATGTTTTCTCTTCAAGAAAGTCAAATAATCATTTTTGTAGAATAAATGTTATTTTACTCGCTTGAGGAGAGAAGATAAAATCCAATGATCAGATGTTGAGTCCATACTTAAATCTGAATATAATAGAAATTTGGTGTCTGTCTGTAACCGAAACTACGTCACTGATTACGTCACAATAATATCAGGAATTGTGTAAGTTTATGAACGAGTATCTAATTTATAGTCAAAATCATTAATTCATAGAATACATCTTATTTATTAACAATGAGAATCTGAATTTGATTTTCCTCTTAACAGCCCATGTTATTTGTACGTCTAAAATCCCGCAAAATGTCTGGTTTACATATATATGGTGTAGTTACTTTGCATACTGGTTTTAACAAAATCGGGTTTAATAAATAATTATTTGGTGTTATTGATCTCTAATATTATTGTTTTATACTCCAACGAACTAAAATCAATCCTATAAATGATTTTATATATAAAAAGTAAGTAAAGTTGTCGGGGCGGCCTAAAGTCGGTATCAGCCAGCCAGCGAGGGAGTCTATCCCATTTCCAATAGCGCTAGACCAAGGAGATTGTTTTAGCATCTGAGGCGGAGCGCCACACCTACCTTACTTTACCGCTCAGATTCCTGTGCTACTCATACGCTGAGTTGGCGAGGACCGGTATCGAACTAGGAACCTTGTCGTTTCTAGCCGAACGCCCTACCGACTGAGCTAACCCGAAACATATCAAAATATAATCAAAATAAGTGTAATCTTTTTATATGCGTTCTTAATTTCATTCTTATAGTCTTTCAAAGTTAATATATTTCATTACATTCAACTTAAATACTTACATATTTTTGCTAGTATCAATAACATTGTATTATATCAGGGTCATCGTAACTCAACCTTTTTCACCCCCAGTGAACACTATTTTCTTCCACTGACCATTCGTTTTATCGGTGTAATGTCTCTCTTGTGAGCATATGATAAAGTCAGAGAGTTAATTCTTAATAGAACTCAAGAGCGTCTGATTAAATCAGAATTTGCTGTACTTGCAGCAATATTAAAATCAAGTTTATTTCAGAGGTTCATAGAACACAATTCAACTTGTAATGTCTCTTAAAGAAAGCGACACGGCTTGAAGCGGACAATATGGATAGTCTTGCCAAATCTATTTTGTGAGAGATAGATCAAACTTAATAAATATTGATAATATAATAACTATACAAAATCTAATTATACTATAATATCTATAATACAATAGCTGTAAGATGATATTTAATTTGAATGGCCTTGCCAAATTTAACTGTAATATATATATATATATATATATATATATATATATATATATATATATGTGTGTTGTGTGTGTGTATGTGTTATTTTGGAAAAGGTGACTTATCGGTGAAGATGGTCACAGTGGTTAGTTGATGCAAAATTCAGAAAGGTAAGACAGCGATATAACAAATAAAAAGTGCTCAATACGTTAGTAGAGCAAATTTATTGTAATACAGGTACAAGTAATAACCTACTCAAGGTTCACCATAAGGATCTTCAGGGTTAAATCCACTGGATTAATCAAGATATTGATTAATTGCAGTCGATTACACGTTCGCGATAAACGGTTCGTTATATATATATATATATATATATATATATATATATATAATATATAGAGAGAGAGGAGAGAGAGAGAGAGCTTTAACAATTACCCAATCAGAACATATGCACCCATTGACAAATAATAAAGTAAAAATAATGAAAGTGATACCAATTGTAGTTGGTGCACTTGGAACGGTCCCAATAAACTTGGTAAAGAGACTGGTGGAACTGGAAATCAGAGGAAGAATTGAGACCATCCAGACAACTGCATTGCTGCAATCGACTAGAATACTCAGAAGAGTCCCCTGGAGACATGAGGAGACTTGTTGTCACTCAGCCTCCAGTGAAATACCATCAGCTAACGCTGGAGTGAAAAACTCAAAAGGAGTGAAAATAATAATAATAATAATAATAATAATAATAATAATAATAATAATAAATAGATAAATGCATAAAATAACAAGGCAATGTATTAGTCCCTTGAATGCCGTGGGCTATTTCCTGGAGAATAGAAAACATGTCACAAAAGAAGTAGAAGCAGGAATGACCTATTGTTCATGAACCAACATATTATAAAATGGTAAAAAAAAAAAACAAAAAACAAACAAACAAGGAGCTAAAATTTAAGCAATGACATAGTTAGAATAGAGGAATGTGAATGACATGACGCGCAATCTTGGATAATAGAATTTTAAAAAAATGTGAAAACTCTCCGAATATAATATTATTTGGATTATTCGGACTATTGTCCTTGTCTTTATTGTTATCTGTACAAAATTTCGGCGATGTGCCCTCCGAGCTTCTGGTATTTCTCTTCAGACTTGGAAGCCTTCGCGAACCTTCTTGTCGTAATTGGGAGCCATCACGGAACTTCGAACCTAACGCTTTATTCAATCCACAGGTTTATCCTGTTCTCGTTCGGCTAATCATAGCTGGGGTACTGGTGTTAAGCTGTGTTAATTATTATACTATGTTACTGTTGCTCCTGATAAGGATTGGACCTACAGCCTAGAGATAACTGTCACTTAGAACTGTTTTAACCCAACTTCATTATTCTCTATGCTATGTGTCTAACTGGACTCCGAATATATATTTAATAAACCTCCGCACGAACAGAATGTGAGAAAAGGTCAGTTTCTGAAGCGGGGTTAACAGGTTTGATTTCAGAGTTTTCCTTCTCCTAGACGAGTTGCCTAACCTAAGTTAAAGAGCTCAGCCTGCCATACTATATACCCATAGCTGGACAGAGAATGGTTGGATTCATACCTTTCCCAAGAGAATTAAGCTATGTGAAATGCGAACATCCTTGTCCAGTATTTGAACTCGTCTCCTCGTGTCCATTTCCTACGACGATAACCATAACACGACCACCGCCTATCTTAAAACTCTCCAAGTATTGAACTTCATCACGAGAGCTATGGGAAACTTGACAGTAGAATTAACTGCTGGAGAACAAAGTTAAAATGCAGAGTTATCTCCCTGGGGAACTCATTATCGTCACTGCTATGCATTATAGCAATACCGATAAATTACGGCTAAAACACACACACACGCTAGAATATTTAAAGAAAGCTAAAAGATAATACAAATTATTACGCAGCGGGATCAATTTAAGTGTGTGTAATTAATTTCAACATGGCGTCTAATGGAAGGAGTATATAGTTTTCTATACTTATCTTGTGGTTCCCAACCTTTTTCTTTTCCCGCCCCTTTAAAAGAGTTTTGCACTGGCCTTGCATCCCTACAATTTATTCTTTTGTTCAAAAATATAGAATGTAAATCTATACTACAGTGTTTTTTTATAAGTTCGTATATATTTCACTCTCTAAATAATAATAATAATAATAATAATAATAATAATGGAGATTCGTTTCCGGTTTTTGTCTGTAACAAAAACTACGTCACTGATTACGTCACACTACCTAAAATCGTCATAACATAGAATATTATAAATACACTCTGAATTTGAGCATGCAATGTTAGACAGTTCACATTGTTTTTTTAAACAAGTTTTAATAAATACATACGTGGTATTATATATCTATATATAGTTTGTTCTATTTTAATATATATATATCAGAACTAAGTTTCCATTTCAATTTTAAAAAATTTGTTACTCCTTTAATAAATTCATTTTATTTTTTACTCTTTTAATAAATTTGATGATTTTACTTTACTTATGATACAAACTCTCTGCAACTCCCATCCCCTCAGGCAATATTCATTTTACGTCGCCCAGAGGGCGTTTTATTTTGCTAGTAATAATAATGGAGATTGTATGTCTGTCTGTAACCGAAACTATATCACTACTCAAGTCATAATTCCCTTTGTTATTTACGTCATATTATCCATGATTTTATCTTATTAAACCTCAATTATAAATAAAATTGTTTTACATTATTTATACTTTTGTCCTATGTACATGTTATTAACATGCAATTATATTTATATATACAACAAAATACAACAAAAAGTTTACAGCATCATCGAAAAGGCTAATTTGCATATTGATATTAAAAATGGATTTTGATATGTGCTTAGTATCATTGATTTCTAATTGTTTAGTTTTATTTTAATAAATATGAGCAACAATCTCGTGGATAAATCTTAAAAGAAATCCATTAACAAGAAGATAAACTATAATTTTATTCTTTACTTCCTATTTTGACTAAATAGTTTAATTAAGAAATTTTAGCAATGAAAGATGGGAGTGATGGAAGAGTAAATTTCAGTTATTCTATTTTGTAATTTATACACCACTCTATACACATCTTTATCTGCATTCGTATTTAGTTTCATTTGATTTTCTAATTTAGTATAATATTTTATTACATTAAAAATTAAATACTTGCACCCGAAGGGAGCATATATTTGCTAATAATAATAATAATAATAATAATAATAATAATAATACTAAATCACTAGTAATTGCTGCACAAAATAAGAACAAATTATATCAAAGCAAAAATTGATAAGACACAACGAAACAGTAAATGTAGACTGTGAGGTGACAGAAATGAGACTGTAAATCACGTATTAAGTGAATGTAACAAACTAGCACAACGAGAATACAAAGCTAGGCACGACTGGGTTGGGAAGGTGATCCACTGGGAATTATGCAAAAATTAAATCTTGACCACACAACAAATTTTTTTTTGCATAAACCAGAATCTGTTCTTGAGAATGAAACGCATAAAATTCTCTGGGACTTTGAGATAAAGACGGATGACCCTATCCCAGCCAGGAGACCAGACCTAGTGTTGATTAACAAAAAAAAAAAAAAAAAAAAAAAGAAAACATGTCAACTGGTAGATTTTGCGGTCCCAGCATATCACAGGGTGAAGTTGAAGGAAAATTAAAAGATGCATAAATACCTGGACCTTGCCAAATAATTAAGCTGTGCAACATGAGAGTAAAAGTGATACCAATTGTAGTTGGTGCACTCGGAACGGTCCCAATAAAATTGGCAAAAAGACTGGAGGATCTGGAAATCAGAAGAAGAATTGAGACGATCGAGACTACGGCATTGCTGTAATCGGCTAGAATACTCAGAAGAGTCCTGGAGATCTGAGGGTACTTGTTGTCACTCAGACTTCAGTGAAATACCATCAGCTAACTCTGATGTGAAAAACCCAAAAGGAGTGAAAATAATAATAATAATAATAATAATAATAATAATAATAATAATAATGTCAGTTGGAAAGCATTAATTTACGTAGAGATGTAGATTCCTTCCCACATCTGCCAAACCAAAACTAGAGATTCTTTCTTAATTTGACTTGCCGGCCAAACGTATAATTGTGAAAGCAATCTAGTCTTGTCAGGTGGTCTTGTTTTGATTCGATACTTGGTACTTTCTGCCAGGAAATTAGTAACTGATGACAATTTGCATGTACTAATGACAGGAATCCAATTGGTAGCAGACACGAGGTGGGAAGGGGGTTGCAGGTAAATTTCCAATGATTGACCAGGGGTAAAATAGTCGACATCTTATTAATGAGATCCTGGCGACTAGCTCTAGTATTTTGAGAGAGAGAGAGAGAGAGAGAGAGAGAGAGAGAGAAGAGAGAGAGAGAGAGAGAGAGAGAGGAGAGAGAGAGAGAGAGAGAGAGAGAAGATTGCTGTTAACAAGATCATTCAATTCTGAGTTGACTGTTTCACGGTTCTCGTGGAATCGGGGACACGAGTTCAAATCCTGAACCGGTTAGTTTGCTTTTCAGTTCGTGGTCATACCTTTGAGTAAAACATGACTCCATCTGTGTATTCTATCCTACACCACACACACACACACACACACACACACACACACACAATATACATATATATATATACAGGTCATCTAATGTAGTGTAAAGCTAGATTAGCAGATCATAGTGAGTTCTATTCACACACACACACACACACACACACACATATATATATATTATAATAAAGCTAAGCTTTGTTTACTAAAGGCTTTTTCCTATCTATTTTAATGACACAAAATACACCCCAAAATATTCCTTAGTTTTGGCATCAAATTATATTTGAAAAAATCCATTTTATTTAGTTCTAATTAGTCGTAATTTCCAATCAAGTCAAACTCTCTCTCTCTCTCTCTCTCTCTCTATATATATATATATATAATATATATATATATATATATATAGAGAGAGATAGATACATATACATAATATATATATATAGATACATATATACATATATATATCTTGATTGACCACTCTTTATGTATGTTTGTTTTCTCTTTATAGTAAAGATAGAGATTGGAGAGTATGAGAAGTAGATTGAACTTCCCACTTTATTTGTATGTTAATTTTCAGCAGCTAACGGCTGGCTTATATATAACATAAGGCAGTTCAGTTTTTGACTTAATTTCTAATTTTAGCAAAATGATTTTAATGTTTGTTTTTATTCTCCCGTCATATCTAAAAAAAAATTTAATACGTTTTGTCAACTAACTTTCTTCCTGATCACAATTATCAAACCTTAGCTAAATAGTGACCCACCGGGTCACATTTTTCTCTAGTATATATACATATTAAAGAATTAGATAAATTTTAAACCGACTTAATAGGGCTAATCAAAACCATAAACTATAAAAAAAAAAAACAAAACATAATAGCATTTCAAAAAGGAATATTGAAATAACTAAAAGGACTCATTAAAGGAAACAGTCAGGAAATTTATATAAACTTGGTTTCTTTAACATATTCAAATACATAGGCAAATCAGTAATCGGTGGCTATTTGATAATGCGTATATGTTGGCTTATATCCACGGCAAGAGACTTAGACAAATTTTCGAAGCTAGTGCTATAAGCAACATTGATAATGTTAACTATAGACGTGGCTTCTTTAACATATCCAAATACATAGGCAAATCAGTAATCGGTGGCTATAAAATTTCAAACCCCGGTCATAACAATGCCACGTGATATGTCTATGCATGCGTATATATATATATATATATATATATATATATATATATGTACATACGTCTGTGTATGGTTATATATTGATCTGCGTATATATATATATATATATATATGCTTATGTATTGTTTTGTCTGTATATACATTAAACGTTTTATCGATTAACAATTTTCTTATTTTATAAACATTAATATCCATATGAAATACATCATATCAATGTTAACATTTCATCTCGACCTATTCACCTTCTACATGCGTTATCTTATGATCTTCATTTTCCGTTTTTTCACATGCAATGATCACGCATTAAGGTTTCGTAATCAAACGCACATATAAAAATTAACGGTAAATAACATTATATTCACATATTCTCTATACACTTAACTTTTTTCATTTTTGTTCCTTACAAAAATTTATTTTGCATTGTCCTGATGATGGTTTATCATAAACCGAAATACTTAAACATAGACATATAAAATTTTCCTTTGAACATAACATCCTGTGTCTGTTATATTTTTGAAAAGATTTTCTTCACATATTGTCGGATTAATTTCCTCATCGTATTTCCACACTTGAAAATACAAAGTATAAACAAATGTTGAATAGGGAAGTGATAAAACATTATAAGAAAGCCTTTCCTACTTTAGAAACTTAATTAAATGAAGATCTGGGAGTTTTCTTATACAGTCTGAGTTTAGAAATAAAAATAATAAAAATAATATATATATATATATATATATATGTGTGTGTGTGTGTATATATATATATATATATATATATATATATATATATATATATATATATATATAAAGATTTTTTGGATGTTTGTTTATTTTTTAGAAGCATTGTCGATAATATTTATATTTTTGCTTGAAGGCAACTACAATGCGAATATCGCATAAATTCGATAATTATAGAAGATAATAATAATGACAAGTGAATCCCGCAAAGAATCACTCGGTGTGTAGAATATCGTACAGACTGTTTCAACTTCATTAAGTCTCACAAGCAAAAATATAAATATATATATATATATATATATATATATATTATAATATAATATATATATAAGCCACACCCCATCCAAAGCATATACCCCCCGCCTCATTCAAAGAAACTAATCCTGCCCATCTAAGACACCAACCCTCCCTCCCCCAAATTGATAGATCTAAAAGCGATGTTACTTTGGGAAATTCTCAGTAAGAGTCATGTTCTTGTGATTACCTGAAGATGCCGTATTAATACGGTCGAAATAAATTATTGTAATGAAGCAAGTTTAGAGTTTTTTCTTCATTTACTAAATATCTTGCCCTGTCCTTCTACTCACAGGTATTAGGCACATTGAGCTCTCCTTATGGTCTACCAGCATCAACGTGGTTAAACCACACGTGGAAAGATCCTAACTACAGAAAAACTATATATATATATATATATATATATATATATATATATATATATATAAAATTTTTACTTGAAGGCACTTACAACGCATGTATCGCATAAAATTCGATACTTTCAAAGCTTAACAAGCTTAACAAGCTTGACAAGCTTAACAAGCTTGACAAGCTTGTCAAAGCTTAACAAGCTTGACAAGCTTAATTTCGCTAGGATGGTCAGCTGTGTACTGTGGCCGAGGCGATAAAGTGTTTCACTAGTGTTTCACTGTGTCTGCTGAAGTCCCGGTTTCGATTTCTGTCGGAGGGAAATCGTTAGTATATACCGCTGATGAGACTTAATAAAGTCGAAACAGTCTGTACGGTATTCTACACATCGAGCCATCCTTTGTTGGGATTACACTTGTCAAGTTCATTTTCTATAAGAAAAAGTATCGAATTTTATGCGATACATGCGTTGTAAGTGCCTTCAAGTAAAAATTTAATATATACTTTATTCAGCAACGTTTCTAAATAAACAAACATCCAAAAATCTTATTCACTTCGCCGAAGGGCAAACAGTCTGTTTGTTGTTATTATTCTCTCAATAACGCCCCCTTACCTATTATGGTAGAGGCGTGAGTATCTTTTGACAAGCTTAATTTCGCTAGGGTGGTCAGCTGTGTACTGTGGCCGAGGCGATAAAGTGTTTCACTAGTGTTTCACTGTGTCTGCTGAAGTCCCGGTTTCGATTTCTGTCGGAGGGAAATCGTTAGTATATACTGCTGATGAGACTTAATAAAGTCGAAACAGTCTGTACGGTATTCTACACATCGAGCCATCCTTTGTTGGGATTACACTTGTCAAGTTCATTTTCTATAAGAAAAAGTATCGAATTTTATGCGATACATGCGGTGTAAGTGCCTTCAAGTAAAAATTTAATATATACTTTATTCAGCAACGTTTCTAAATAAACAAACATCCAAAAATCTTATATATATATATATATATATATATATATATACTGCCTCTGTTTCTTCTGAAATGTAAGACACCTATCTTTGATTTATGCACGAAGTTGATCTCTTCTCATCTCCTTTCTTGCTGAATAAGAGTGTTCCAATACAAGAATTGGTAAATATTACTCCACCATAAGGCTCTTAAAGTATTTACTAGGCTTAGCTTAATCTGACACAAAACAGCAAGTGTATATGACCTCAAGTGAGTATTTTTCTCACTCTAATCGTAAGACAATCCCAGACTATCTCACTAACTAATCTTACCAACAATTTTCTCAGCTTGTTGATTGTGCTTACAACTAATAATCAAATTTGTGGGCAAATTATATATCTTAAGGCCAGTATCTCAGTAGCAATATCTGTCTCCAGTTAAAGGAAAATAGTTGAGAAAACTGGTTTCTTTTTCCTTGGTTTTGTAAGGGAAAATATTTCCCCGACAAAAAAGTTGGACTCGTCCAATGAAACGCATGAATAATACGGAATAACATGACGAGTGACGAGCAATAGCTTGTCTTGCTACAGTGATTTAATTACTATTGTTAATGAGCTGCGCGTTGGACTATGTTATTTATATATTATGTACCAAAAGGTAAATAAACAGGTTAACCTTTTTTCCCGATTTCAATGTTGTTATTTGATAACTCAGACACATTGGTCTGGCAGCCAGTCTAGGAGAAGGAAAATTATAACTTCAAACCAGTTTTAATTCGCTTAAAAACTGATCTTTTGTTCCAACCTGATCGTGGGGGAAGAGTTGGGGGAATACATAAATTGTATTTAAATACAGATACTTGGAGGCGCCCATCGTGTAATGTTTATCATCGTAGGAAATAGACATGGCGATACGTGTTCAAATCATGGACGAAGCTGGTTGCATTTCACAAAATGCTAATACTCTTGGCAAAGGCATGCATCCAAATATTCTACTACTACTACCACTAATAATAATAATAATAATAATATTAATTATAATAATGATAATAACCCTCTCAATTATAATGTAGATATTAATGCAGTATTTACGGATAACCGGCGGTGCCTAAGGTAAAAAGTGAACATGGGTTCGAGTCTCACTGGAAGCTCATTCTATAAGTTTTTTTTATTGTTCGAGGGTAGCTAGTGCTAATAACGAACCGAATGAGTTGCGATAAAAAGCAACAAAGGCATGTATCCAAATATTCTCCCTCAAGCTATGGTAAATAGTAAAGTATACTGAACACTTTAACCTTGGTATGGCACCCAGTCTAGGAGAAGGAAAACCTTGTTAAACTTTGCTTAAGAATTGACCTTGTGTCACATTTTGCTCTTGCGGATGGGTCGGTAAATTCATATTGATATTTAATTCTAGAGATGCAAACACCCCTTCTGTCATACACTTGACGATAACCGTTACGCCAAATGTAATTAAGCTACTATACATCAGACCAATCGACTTCGCACAGAGGGCTAACAAATTCTTCCCAATTATTAATATAACTAGCAAATATATGCACCCTCCGGGTGTAAGTATTTAAGTTTTAATGTAATAAAATATCATATTAAATTAGAAAGACTAATGATACTAAATAAGAATGCAGATAAAAAGATTTGAAACAGAGGGCAGGTATAATCGAAAAATAGAACAACTGAAACTTACTCTTCCATCACTCTCGTCTTTCATTGTTATTTTTTTTCTAATTTAAGTATTTAGTTAAAATAGGAAGTAAAGAATAAAATGACAGTTATTTTTTTTGTTAATGGATTTCATTTAAGATTCTTTTAAGAGATTTTTGCTTATATTCATTAAAATAAAACCAAACAATTAGAAATCAATAATACTAATCACATATTGATTAAAATCACATTTTTAATATCAATATGCAAATTAGCCTTCCCATTCACACTGTAAACCGCTATTTTTTGTATATATAAATACAATTGCATGTTATTTGTATGTAGATATGGACAACACTAATAAAAAGGTGAAGCAATTTTATTAATAATTGAGGTTTAAATATAAATAAAATCATGGAGAATATGATGTAAATAACGAAGGCAATTGTGACTTGAGTAGTAATATAGTTTCGGTTACAGACAGAAAAACACACAATCTCTATTATAATAAGATAGTACTTGTTTTTTTATTCTATGTATTGACGATTTTGATAAATGTGACGTAAGCAGTGACCTAGTTTCGGTTAGAGACAAATAAAGACCGAATCTCCAATATTAATAGATTAGACGTATACACTTACCGGACAATTGATTCATCTCACATTTATAAAGACCCACTATTGTCAATCATAATTAACTTTACTTGAAATTTTCCTCTATTTATTACTACTACTACTACTACTAATAATAATAATAATAATAGTAACCCTCTCACTTATAATGTAGATATTAATGCAGTATTTACGGATAACCCGGCGGTGCCTGAGGTAAAAAGTGAACATGGGTTCGAGTCTCACTGGAAGCTCTTTCTATAAGTTTGTTTTATTCTTCGAGGGTAAGTAAAAAAAAAGTAAAGTCGACGGGGCGGCCTAAAGTCGGTATCAGCCAGTCAGCGAGGGAGTCTATCCCCTTTTCAATTGCGCTAGACCAAGGAGATTGTTTTTTAGCATCTGAGGTGGGGCGCCACACCTACCATCAGCTCCTTACTTTACCGCACAGATCCCTGTGCTACTCATACGCTGAGTTGGCAGGGACCGGTATCGAACTAGGAACCTTGTGGTTTCTAGCCGAACGCTCTACCGACTGAGCTAACCCGGCCCCTGTGATTCTTCGAGGGTAGCTAGTGCTAATAACGAACCGAATGAGTTGCGATAAAAAGCAAGAAAAAATAAAGACAGGCGCCTTAACTGGGTAGGGAAGGTGATCAACAAATTTGATTCGTGTTCAATAAGTTTTACACTATGAAATACACTAAAACATTAAAAAAAACAAGAATAGTTTGGATTTGGCGCCAGACCGCAAATATGGGGTAAATAAATCGATGACAATAAGTAAATATATATTAGTATTGCATGTGTAAATATATGCTTGTAAAAGAGAGAGGGGGATCGAGAGAAAGAAAGAGAGGGGAGAGAGAAAGAAAAGAAGAGGGGGAGAGAGATAAAGAAGAGGGAGAGAGAGAGAAAGAAAAGGAGAGGGAGAGAGAAAGAAAAGGAGATGGAGAGAGAGGAGGGAAGAAAGAGACAGGGAGAAAGAAAGAGAGAGAGAGAAAGAGTGAAAGAGAGAGAGAAAGAAAGAAAGAAAGAAAGAGAGACAGAAAGAAAGAGAGAAATAGAGAGAGAGAAAGAGAGAATGAAAGAGAGAGAGAGGAGGAAAAGAGAGAGAGAGGAGAGAGAGCGGGAGAGACGATAAGGAAAAAGAGAAAGGGAAGAGAAAGGGAAAGAGTGAGAGGAGAGAGAGGAGGAAAAGAGAGAAAGAGAGAAAGAGCGCGCGCTGGCAAGAGAGGAGGGAAAGAGAGGGGGAGAGAGGAGGAGGGAAAGATATAGAGAGCGCTGGGGAGAGAGGAGGGAAAGAGAGAGAGGGAGAGAAGAGGGAAGAGAGAGAGAGAGAGGGCGGAAAGAACAGGAGAGATGAGGGAAAGAGAGAGAGAGGTGAGAGAGAGAAAGCGGGAGTGAGTGGAGGGAAAGAGAGAGAGAGAGAGGAGAGGAGGGGAGAGAGAGGGAAAGAGGGAGAGGGGAGAGAGAGAAGATAGAGGGAAACAGTGAGAGGGGAGAGAGAGGAGGGAAAAGAGAGAGAGAGAGAGGGGGAGAGAGAGAGAGACCGAGCGAGAGAGAGACCGAGCGAGAGAGAGGAGAGAGAGAGAGAGAGAGAGAGAGAGAGAGAGAGGGCAAGGGAGAGGGTGAGAAGGAGAGCAGGTATATGTGAGGAGAGTAAGGAGAGTTTTATAAAACCACCACCATCACCATTGTTGCTGCCCACTGCTGTTTTGATGTAATTGTTGGCTCGGCTTACAAAACCTCCAGCCTTTCAAACTTTGACCTGTCATTCATTCTTTGATGATTTTATTCCTGGGGGTCACACAAAACCGAACAGTATATATCAACTAACCTTTCAGATTTAAATGTTTTCTTTCTTTTTTCTTTTTCTTTTTGTTTCGCTATGAAATAAACAAATCAAAACAAAATCTATGGAAAAACCACAACACACACAAATCCAGACAACCCGAGGGAGGAAATCTGTCTTAGATTAAAACACTGCAGCGATATTCACTGATCTTTATAGTTCAAAACAGTCCCAAAGGGTAGACGAATCAATGCCACGGATCAAATGACACATCATCTGTCTGAATAGCGGACAGTTGAACCAAAAAAGAACTGCATGAAACTGACACGGAGACTTTAAGGACAGATAGATAGACAGATCAAATCAGTTCTATCTTGTTTACTTACTCTTACTACTTATTATACTTTTCTTTTTCTTACGTTGGTTGTCGACTGATGTAACCAATACGCAATATTATGTCAACCATTGTTATGTACTAGGAAAGCCGCCAAAACCGACGACCTTTCTGGCGGGAACTTTACAATTTAAGAATATTTCCCATTTAAAAGTATATGTCATCGTAAATCGAAAGAGAATAGTTTTAACTTCATTATAATCAACCATTACACGCTAAATAAGTAAAGATGCGTTTGCTGAAGAAATCAAATGTTTTTCTTTGTCTTACGTGACGAGAAATTAGCTTAACGTAAAGAAACAAACAAAATGGATGATTAGAATAATAAAACAGTCTCTTCTAATCCGACTTTGCGTTCCAACAGAATTCATCCCTTCTTCTGGCATTTAAAACCCGAATTTCTCCCTCGACTCCTCTCTACCTTAGGATTAAGCCCTTGGGAAGCTAGGAATTTTCTCTCGAAGCCCAAACACCATCAACCACACATTCCAACCATTCTTTTTTCTACTTTAAGGACCGCCACTCCCGATTTAGAAGAGATGGTCGGATTGTTTTCGGTCCACAAAATTAAAAATTAAAATTAAGAATGTAAAAATATCCTTATTTTTGTCTTTTTTACTGAAAAAAAAAAAATCCCAAATTCATGTCTACCAAAAAATAAAAAAAAGTTAATCTATTATATCGTAAACTGTTGCTGTTAATTGGTAACTCAAGCGGAAAAGCAAATCATGAGGTGAGATAGAACAAATCAATATAACTGCAACCTTAGATTAAAAAGGAAACGATTATCTTATTATTGATGCCAGTCAGTCAGTATACTTTGACAAGGACCGAGTGACTTGCCTCGCCCCAGATTGGAGCAAAGAAGGGATGGGTTCCTACTTCTGCAGAAGCATTGCCAACGCAAGATAACCTTGAAGCATCCTGAGATAAATGAATCTCCCCCACTCCGTTATGAAGGTAGCTGTCCAAATCTTCAGGTTCCATCCTGTTCGCAGCGTCATATTGAAGTCAATCTGTCAGTATACTGATGATTTGGACAACAGCAACTGGCTAAGCACAACCGAAATAGTGACCAAGACAGCTGGTATTTATGGAAATCAAGAATAGTCCATTCATGTATTTGGGAGATTCCACTCCTTGAGTTTTGATTGGCTGCTTGGTTTCTATTACGTTCTGAGGCTTCATAAATACTCTGGCATTGCAGTGGGATTGCAACAAGGTTAGATCTGTATTGAGTTACAGCTACTTGATGCATTGCGTTACCAATTCGATGGTAATTGGAACTTTGTATGATTTTGTTTTATTCTACACTTATTGGAGAAGATGTTAGAATTTGCAACAATGCCTCATTGCGATCTTGATAAGCAGTTTAATGTGAAGCAAACCTCGTAGGTCTTGTGATATAGCTGGAAAAGTAAGAATAAACCAATATCTTTTCACTGCCGTTCAACCCTGATAAATTACAAATACTCAAAAAGGGGGGGGACTAGCAGGTAATATGACATTTATTACGTAGTCAACCAATCAAACAAGAGATAAAGGTTAATAGCAACAACAATAAATATAAAAAACACCATTCGAGTTTTTCCTCCCTCCGAAGATTGCCGGTAAATACGTATATTCAGAAGATTTTTCCTAACATTACAAATTTATTTTTTTAGTGTACATTACTTTGAAAATCTATTACGGTCAAACACCGGTTCCCATGAGTTCTCCGAAGTTAAACAGCGATGAGCCTCTCCAGTACTAAGCTGGGTGACCATTTAAGTCTCGGAAGGTACTCTAAGCAAACCGAGTCATTTGAGTTTCAAAATGACTTAATTCGGAATTAAACGACCAGAAATGGGTTGATATGCCAGATGTATTGCAAATTCTCGCAATAACTGTTAACAGGGTTTACGCGCGGTCGACCGACTACAGAAAGGTAGCAGTAGATTGCTCCAAAAAACTCCACTGGCGTGGCCTGTAAACGAGCAATCTCGGGAACCGAAACTTAGAAAAAAAAAATTGGCTCGCACAACAGTCGAGCAAAACACAACATTTTTACTACACTGTAGTTACAAACTCATTCCGAAAAATAAATGTTAGCCCGAACAAGACAGATTACACTGTTAAGTATCTGGTCGGCATCCTAGGTTCCAGATGTAATAAGTAAGTAAGCAAGCCAATAAGAATCCGGTGTTAAAGTATTCCTTGTAAGTCCTTCGTCCAAGAGAATCCAAATGTCAATGAAATAAGCTCAGAATGGTGTCTCTATTAATACAGCAGAAGCAGCAGCAGCAGTGCCAGTGATTGGACAATAGAAATCTACCCCAGGTCACGTGGTAGTCAACGAGTCTATATTTAGGAGTGACCATTTGCCCCATGCCTTATATCATAATAATTCAACATACACTACACTTAATCTATATATTAATACTAGTGTTCCTTAATTGTAGGACCGTTATCATCTTCCAACGCCTTCTGGTTAAAAATGAGACCGTCCAAATCGTCCAAAATGAAATGGAAAAATGTAAATCCTGATTATCTGGTGTAGCTTAGCTGCCAAATTCATATTTCTAATGAGTGTCGTCACCTCATCTAAATAATGGACCATTCCGATAACGCTAGTCTGTTTCAATCAATGAAAAGGAGAAGAGAGAAAGAGAGAGAGAGAGAGAGAGAGAGAGAGAGAGAGAGAGAGGAGAGAGAGAGAGAGAGGTGTCAGCGCGCGGAAGCGATGACGCGCTATTTTGTTTGAATCAAACATATTGAAAAGATGAAAAGAAAAGAAAAGAAGTGCGAGAGAAAGTGATAAGTCAAGATTATTATACTTATTGAAGTATTTCACAATAGTTCTTAATTAAACATATCAAACGTCGTAATAATTAAGTCATCAAACTGTGATACATCCACAGGCCCAGATTGTTTTCAAATAAAACAAAACGTTCCCGGCATAAAATAACCTAACAATGGTTAACATGCCGTAAAATCCAACTGTAACCTTGTGGGTCTTCGTTCTTATATATGGGCACGTTTCTTCGTGTGTGAAAACGACCCTTAAAGTTCCGTAGTAACCTGTGCTGATGAAAAACAAACTCAAGCGCAACTCTGTCAATAATATTTATCATGGCCATGGCAATCTGTAGTAGTCATTGACGCAAAAAGACATAGAGAGAATGTACATATATTAATATTTAAGTTCTTGTATATTCATATATATAAATATATACGTAAGTAAGTAAAGTAAAGTAAAGTCGTCGGGGCGGCTTAAAGTCGGTATCAGCCAGTCAGCGAGGGAGTCTATCCCCTTTTCAATAGCGCTAGACAAAGGAGATTGTTTTTAGCATCTGCTTCCATCAGCTCCTTACTTTACTGCACAGATCCCTGTGCTACTCATAGGCTGAGTTGGCGGGGACCGGTATCGAACTAGGAACCTTGTGGTTTCTAGCCGAACGCTCTACAGACTGAGCTAACCCGGCCCATTAATATCTAAGTCCATTGTCCCTTTAAACTATAGATTACACTCTATTTCACAACACTATTTCCTCTTATCATTGTGTCGCAAATTCGATTCGATATTTGATTCCTATGCAAATTTTTTCGTGATCAGCTACGCATAAATCACCAGGTACGAGAGGAAAAGGGTGAGACGCTTTTGAGTCGTTGTTTTTCACTGGATTTTTTTTCGTTTTAAATTGTATATAAAAATTAAATCTTCCTTCTCCCCCTCCCCCTCCCTAATGACTATGTAAATATGGGATTTGGTGCAGGTTTGTCATAGAGACTGGTAAGTTTTGGTGATGAATTGGGTCATGAAAAAGGAAAAGTTAAATGTTAGGGTAGAAATGACCAGCCTTCCCCCTCCTCTTAGTCATGTGCCACATTTTCCTATATATTTTACAAAATTAATAATTACTAGCAAATATATGACACCCTCCGGGTGCAAGTATTTAAGTTTTAATATAATAAAAATACATGTTAAGATTAGAAAGGCTAATTGAAACTGAATAAGAATTTTAGATAGAAAATAGTTTGGAACAGAGGGAGGTAGAAGGTTAATAACACGGAGAGACACTTCTAAATGGCATACCAGCTATTCTTGAACATATCTAAACTGTCACCATTTCCTGGCACACTCCACTACACCGGTCTTTCATAGGTTGCGTGGAATATTACCCTAATTTAACTATTATTTATAGTTTAAAAATAGCGAAGTGAAAAAAGAAATAAAATTACATGATTATTATTCTTTATTGTTTATAGAATTTTCTGTATTAAGATTATACCCCAAGATTTGCTTCATTATATTAAGTAATAAAGGCCGAGAATCAATTAGAAAATCAAATAATACTAATGCAATACTTAAATCTTTATGTACACAATACAATTTCTTAAGATCAATATAGCAACAAATTAGCCACCTTCCCAACTACACCTGTAACACGCATATTTTCCGATCACTGTGAATATATATAGATATGAATTGCAGATTGTTATTTTAGTATTGTAAGATATTAATTGTTATAACATGTCATTAATATGAATAATATACAAATTTTACTAAAAATTGAGGTTTAAATAATAAAAATAAAATCATGTAGAGAATGTGTAGTTAATATAATAATAACAAAGGGAATTATTGTGACTTGTATGTACGAGATTCTGGATCTATCAGACTATAATCAAACACATCTAAATCACCGATATTATTTATATTCAATGTATTTCGTAAAAGTATGGGCCTAGAAGCATTTATAGTTATGTCATTATACAGACTGGTGTAAGTTTTAATGTTATATGGATTGATAGCACTAAGTGCCGAAATTGATTTTATTCTATGTAGAAGGAAAAAAATATGATAATGTGCCATAGAGAGTGTAAATGAAATGGGTCTTTATGTAGTGGAAAATAGTTTAAGTTAAAATATAGTCTAGGGGAGCGTATTATATATAGACCAAGCACTATGAACACCTCCCTCTCATTATATTGCTTGAGTCTACCGAATATATAAATGTGAGTCATGCGTAATTGTGCAAGTTAATTCCTAATTGATGCTACGTGGTCTCGGGTTATAAGTTATCTCTTTATACAACCACAAGAAGTTAATTTCTGCCAGTTAGCTACTTAAGTTAAACATATGCTAATGAACTATTAGCATTAATGAAATATTCAATTTTTTAGGCGTCTGAGATGCATAATAGTGTTATTTGCCTACCTCAGTATATTTGTAATAATTTAAAAGACACACTTTATGTCTCCTCTCTCCTCTCCTTGCGTCGCGTTCTGCTTCTTCTCACATCACACAACATACCACACAAGCGTACAGCTCTCACAGTATCTACTTCTCATCAATCTCTACTGTCATGCTATCGCGTGCTTTCTACAACACCTAACAATTCTCTTTTCTTTTAAAAAGATGGGTACCAGTTATTATATATATTAGTTAGTATAAAAATATTGAGTCTTACTCTGAGATTAATCAAAAGGTTATATATTTCCTAATTAATAAAACATAATTATATAAGTTCTTGTACACCTCTAAAGAGCGTACGTATGGAGGCAGTACCTATTCTAGCATCCAGCATATTCCTTCTTTGTTATGATATTCCGTCAAATACAGATTTTTATAATTCTGAGCCGATGAATCCAACTTGTGCAACCTAGTGGGGTCTTCGTTTCGCAAAGAGAAATAGAAAAAAGCGACAAATCCAATATTTAAACAGGACGGCTAAAACTGTCAAAATATTTTATATAAAAAAAATATGCAATATTAAATAGTGTACTGTTTGAAACACTATGGAGGATTACAATCACAGGCCACTACTAGTACATATATAAAATATTGAAGTTCTTTGCATTTGGAAATATAGAGCACTCTCATATTTCACATCACTTCTTTTCCTCTTAGTTGCGAAATATTATTTCCCCCTTGAGTTCGACGAATTCCCGATTCTAAATATGATGCCCAAATATCACGGATTTATTAATCCGTCTGCTTTTCAACCAAGTGTTCAAACGACCAAATTGTCCAGAGCGTGATAAGTCATCGTATGTCTATTTTCTGGTTTAGATTAGTCGAGTCTCTATGTAGAAAGATGGGCGGTATACTAGCGCAAAATCGGTTGCGATATCGAGACAGGACAAAGCATTCGCCCTCTCAGCGAGGAACCAAACTATCTTTATGAGACAAAGAAGACAGAAAAAAGAACATCTAACATAGACTACTCATGAGCAAATACTTGACTCATTTAACACTTCGTCTAATATCAGTATTCACCCAGGCTAGTTTAGTCCCGACACACAACAATATCAACACAGAGAGAAGAGACATGGCCCTATATGAGTAAGAATCTAAGATCTTAACGAGGTCGTTACCAGTCATTGTAACTTGAGGTCCAAACCTACTACTAAGCACAATACAATCTAATTTATCTGTATATATATGTCATACTCAAGTATATACTATACATCTTCTACTTTATCTTATCTTTCTATTATTATTCATTATTATACTATATTTATGCTCATTACCCATCCCTATACCATTCTATCTCTCTCATAACCGCTAGTATATATAATACTAGAGAATATAATATACTTAATAATAAAGTAAAAAAGTATGTATACTTCGTAAATAAGAAAGTCCAGTCAGGGTCTGGCTAAAAGTCAGTATCAGTCCAGAGCAGCACAGCAAAGGGCATCATTATATCACTCCACCATATCAACAAGCTAAGCGATAGACCAAGTGAGAATGCTTTAGGCGTCCTGAGAGATTGCTTAACGCCACACCTACTATCACCTTTACCTCCCAATCCGACCCTTTGCGTGTCTAATAGACTTGGTCAAGGATATATATATATATATATATCTATATATATATATATATATATTATAAAGTGTAATCTTTTCATACATGTTCTTATTTATTAGTAGTCTTTCTGATTTAATATATTCATTACATCAAAACATAATTGGAGGTGCATGTTTTCTAAAATAAAATAAAAACAGGCTTGTAGAGATAAAAAAAAGCAGAATGGTTATGTGACGAAAGATTGAGAGCTCTATCTTTAAAAAGTATCAAAGAACTTAAATATTATAGTATTTGTATTAATTTTTTTTGTATACAAACTAGCAGACGGCTACCCCGGCGTCGCCTGGGGATTTTTAAAGTTAGTCCCGTAGATCCATTATTTACTGAATCGTGAGTTGCATCCCTCGTGGGATGCCCCATGTAAATCCCCTTCCTATGTAAAATAAATAAGACCTTGTGCACTTGTCCAGTTACTACTGAACATAGAAACGTTATTATCTACTATCAAAAAATATTACAAATGCAAAAAAATCCATGCTGTTAAATTTGAACTATTTTTAAGTGTATTCTCGCGAATTATAAATCAAATTATTTTTGCTCAAAAACCAAGCCGTGGCTTTCGCGATTTATTTAATGTGTATTATATATCTTACTTATGTCTTTAATTGATTTGTTATTTTCGAACGTTTCCTCCGGACCATACAATACATCCACAACTGCCCATTCATTATATATGTATAGATGACAGAGTAAAAATGATAAACAATGCGTAATGCTTATCTAATTCCAAGCTTGAGAACATAATTAGAATGCAGGAAAATCGTCGACTTAATAGCTATTCATTTGAAGAGAGTAGACATTTATACCCAACCCCTCCAACACGAATGTAGTATGGCTGACGACCCCACAAGGGTTAATTGCCAGCTAAACGTAGTCACTGGGGTTTGAATCAGAATTTTCTTGTCTCCAGGAATGTTTGTCTAGCAAAGGCTAATCAAGAGCAGATATTCATCCCTGCTATCTACCAATAGCTGAGGGGAGACCAGACGAAATCATGAACTCTCTAGCGGAAGGGAAACGCCCATAATGCAGGATTTTTTAAACTCAGTATCTACCGCATCCATTTTCATACGATGATAACCCGTTACGCTAGATGCGTCGCTTTTGACCTAAATGTTAAAATAATGCACGGAACTTAAAACTAGTATATCTCATTTCAGCTTTGCTTTTTTGATGTTCTTTAATGTCTGACTGATCTTCACAAGCAGTACATATTTCTCTGCCCTAGACATGGAGTAAGGAAAACAATATATTTCTAGTTTTCTTTTCATTTATCTTTCTTTCTTCCCTTCAGATGAGTTGATACTATGTATTACGTTTCATATCTTTATTAGTGATCTTTTTTCCATATAGTGAGGATTGCAACACCTTCACCCGATACGGAATTAGGTAGATTTTAATTAAATGCAAAGCCGGAAAATACGCACACTGTATATATAGTCAACACGAGAGAAAGTCAGAAAGAGAGAAACATTAGTCGGATATAGCGTGTATGGCCGCGTCGCATTTCAGACGAGGCTGAAGGGACATTAAATTATCCACGTTGACTCAAAGCAAGATAGTGAAAAAGAGGGGATGAAACTCTCGCGTGTCAGTCTGATGAACACAACGTTTAGTCCACCCCGATATATGAATCTATAAGAGTAAATTGTTAGAAAATCAAAGAGACTGCGCAACAGAAAAGAAAGAAAGAACGTACAAGAAGAGAAATGCAACCGAGTATGCACTAGAGCAACATATATATGAATAGATGCTCCGGATAAGTACATACCGAAAATAATCTGATATCTGACTTTGATAATAAAGATCCACGCTAATTCATATAAATATAAAAGTTGTATCCAATGGCTAAAAGTAAGATAACATGGCGAACATAGTGGAAAGGGCGCACACAGTGCATGTAGGGCTAACGAACTCAGTTCATACACAAGATGTAAGCGAGCGATGACCCCACCGCACACGCTTTTAACAATCTCTATTAGACGTGGAAATACCATTAGAGAGAACCGCCCTGTTGGCGCTGTATGCGGGATAGCATAGAATACTACGACATAGCCCGGAACACACATACGGAAGTATAAGAGACTAGACATCGCCTCTCAGATGGACACACTAGGTAGACTAGCGTGGCACTACATTTATTGTAATAGATCAATGATTAATATAGATGACATATAAGAGAATGGAACCCAGGCTGCACTGGAGCAAGTCTAATGACAGATTCAAACAACCACATTTGAAGGACACCTAAGAGATATAATAGAAGCTAATAGACGGCAAACGAAAAATAGCCCCAACGACCAATCGCATATGAATCACAGTCAAGTGCCTAGCACCTGTATGCCTCAAAATACATATATGCCCTTATTAGGGGAGAGAAAACAAAAAAGAAAAAAGAAGAAACCCCCCAAACGACTAAAAATTATATAGAAAATATAGCAAAGTACCATTAAAGAAAGATGTAGACTGAAAAAGCGAGAGCATTCAATAGTAACATAGAGAGGAGATGCACGTATGACCTGGATTAGTGAGACGTATCCTATATATGGAGGTTTGGAAGTGAAGAGAGAGAAGAAGAGACGCTACAGGCCAAACGCATTACTCTTGGTACCACTATCTAAAACGAGAGGAAAAGATAAATCGTAGTACCTGATGAGAGCGTCATAGAGAGAATATAGCCGTTAAATAAAAAAGAGACAAAGAGAACTAATAATATATATAGTGGAGTATCCGAGTTAAAGACACAGAAACAATTGAAGGAATAATTAAAAACTTAGTCCGGCATTAATGACCCACTGAGGCTTGATAGTAGCGCGAGAGACATCGAGACAAGAAACAAAGCAACATGAGAAGAGCAAAGGGCTAGTGGAGCGCAAAACGAACGTATATCACCCCGCAAAAAGTAAAGAAGATACCTATAACGATAAGATTCATGATGCTTACAAGACATGGACATATATGACTAAAGTAAAAATTAGTTTGATGATATGCAGTAACAAAGAACCAAACCTGATTGAGTAAATAATTACACATTGGTGTTCTTTACTATGGGTATTCCTTTATAAAAATATGATTGTTAAAGTCATCACCTGTTGGCCATTCCCTGTCAACACACATTGATTGGAATGCTTCCTTTAATATCACTTTTGCCTTTTCTAATGAAGATTTCCTCATAGAAAATTGTGGCATTTTCCTAGCTATATCCTTTCCCCTCCCAGCGCTCCCTACTACGTCCAATTGCAATATTGATACACCATGTACATTACATTGAAGATAAAGTATAGTATACCTTAAACACAGTTACGACCACGGGGAGGAGTGACACAATACTTGTGAGTAATGAATAGCAGCGAGTGAGGATCGAACTCGCATTCATTGAAATGCACATAAGTGAGAGAAAGTACACGTGTGCCCAATCAAGAGATACCCCGAGATATGGAACAGACCTATTCATATTGAGTATATAGATTATAAGCTGTTCTTAAAACAAATATATGTAACACTTCAGGAATGGGAGTTCGTCTATTTAGTAATATTCTGATTTAAATATGGCATTTCACTTGTTATAATTCGTCAACATTCAACGCGAAATTATCCTCAGAATGGATCTACAGAGTCTGTACTATTCCAATAAAAGAGTGAGTACGCATAAGAAAGTTATTCAGGATTTTTAAAATCAAACTGTGGGGAGGACCAGAATGTAGTTAGGGTAGTGAATGCGAATACAGAGTGGAAGGACTGTTTGAAATAATATGAATGGGAGCTTATCGGAATGTACTTGTTAATTGTCATAAGAAAGGACACAAAGATGGACCGCGCGAGAGTTCAAATTACACCGTGAGACAAGGCTGTTTAGCATTATGACATGAACGCAAATACATTTGAGAAGGTGTATGACATTCAACTATTCTATCTACCAATTATGGCGCACGCAGACTGCGAGTTCTGTAACGCTTAATTTATGGTGACCAGAGTGTATAAATAATTTATTTAATAAAGCGTCCATATTGGATTGTTATTAGTAATGAACTGGAAAGAATGTCTATGAATGTAATGTATCATGTAGGAAATAGACATGGCGACAATCCTGTTTGTATCCACATAGCGCTAATTACCTTGGAAAAGTATGCATCCAGCTATTCTCACACTCCAGCGTATATATAACAGAGGTGTTAAAAATAAATGTTGAACATTTTGGAGTGGAATTCATTTAAGATCATTAATCTAATGTTTCCACTTGTTCACGTATTTCTTATCAATATGTAATGTTACGGAATTGAAGTGCATGGTGTCTAATTACAATGAAAGAGTTGTGTTTGTCGTACGAAAACTATATAACTACATCAAGTCACAATTCCCTTAGTATTAGTCACATTCTCCCATGAGTTTATTATTTTTTTATATTAAAATCCATCAATTATTAAAAGGATATTTATATTATTAAAACTGTCGGCCTTATCTATATTCTAATAACATGCAACTGTATTTCAATATATACAAGCAAAAATATACCGTTTACAGAGTAACGCGGAAAAAGTTTGCATAGATTGATATTAAAAAAGAATTGATTGTTAAAATAAATGATAGTACTTAGTGGATAAATTGAGAATGGTATTAATAATATGTTCGGTTTTATCTTAAATAGCAGATGTATGACAGAGCAATCTCGGGATAAGCAATTTAAAGAAAATCTGCGAGTTAACAAGAAGAAAATGAACTGCTGATTTATTACAGAAATTTACAGTTCCTATTTTAACTAGAAAAGTATAAATTATGAACGAATGTGAGCAATGAAAAGATGGAGTAAAGGAAAGAGTGAAGTTGAATGTAATCTATTTTCGATTAATCCCCCGCGGATCTGTTTCAAAATAGTATTTTATATCTGCATCTGATAGAGAGTGTAAGATACCAAGTAAGAACACTTTTACTAATCGTAATTATAATATTTTATACAATATAAAAACTATTAAAAATACTTGCACCCGGAGCGATACAGAGAAAGAATAAATTAGACCTAGTAGAGAAAATAGGTAACTTTTCTCATCTTTTTAGTATACGATGAGAGAAGGTGCGGATGCAGATTGAGACTGGGCAGCCTGAGGGAAGATGTCTATTGTGTGGTGAAGTGAGCATTGGAACAAGCTATGAGGGGTGTTTGGAGTACATGAGAAATCATAGCGTGATGTTATATGGTGCTGTCAAGGGAGGACAGTCTTAGAAGCCTGTAAAAGCAAAGAAATGTAACACAGATTATGAAAGATGTATTATTATTATGAGGAAACGAAACACAAGTCAGAACCTACCTCAAAGTGCCCAAATTGAGAATTTTTATTTTTACCCAAAAAGAACTGCAAAACTTGAGAAGACGGAGAGACCCCAAATCACTCCACATCTGTAAAAAACAACACATCTTCCAAACTCCACAAAACATTTGTTATATCCTCACACTCTCACTATTCCTCACTCCCCACTCCGTACACACGACAACTACTCGCAGCCAAATAGAAATATGCCATGTTGTCACAGGCGATACCTGAAAAACTGGGAAGTAACAGATGCGAACCAGAAACGTGTGTAATAACCAACAAACAGATGATAGACAACAACGTCAAAATATTATACTTACGTGGTATATACCGCGTGTCAAAATCGTCTCATTAGTTTATGCCGTACACACAACTTTTATTTTTTCTGCAAGGCTTTGATGCGCTTCCTGGCACCTCATTACGTCTAAATTTCAACCGTGAGCGCGAATTTGTTGAATCTCTGTACAGGTTGCAGAAAAATGTGTTAATCTAAAAAACAACTCTTCGAAATTCGACTAATACATGAGTATATATGCGTTGACAAGAGTGCTGATTTGCAGTAAGTACATTTCATGGAATCCTAATCAAGGTTTATTATAGTTAGCTGTATGAGTAGATATATCCAATAACTGTGCATAAGAGATAAAAGTAGAATACGCTAATAATAGACAGATAATATACTAAGAACCACGCCGCACAAGAAATACTGATTGGTTAATAGTCCAACCATAAATACTTAACAACAGAATGTTATAAAAGTGATATACAAGAGCAGCCTGTAACTACAACCGCACAACTGAGTGTACATAATTATGTTCACAAACACTAATATCTTTTTAAAGGGGTAAGTATAGAATCACCTATATGGTGATCAGAACAGCTGATCGCCATTGAAGTAGTGAGCACAAACATGAG
>CM042152.1:47604039-47706956 GCA_023376005.1 Doryteuthis pealeii
ACCGCAGAGAGATATTAAGGCGAGACGCAACTCACGATTCAGTAATAATGGATCTACGGGACTAACTTTAAAAAATCCCCGGCGACGCCAGGTAGCCGCTGCTAGTTGTATACATAAACAAATTATACAAATATATTAATATTTAAGTTCTTTTGATACTTTAAAGATAGAGCTCTCAATATTTCACACCCATTTCTTTTTTATCTTCTACAAGCCCTGTTTTTATTTTATTTAGAAAACATGCACCCTCCAGATTATGTTTTTGATGTAATGAAATATATGAAACCAGAAAGACTAACTAAATTAAATAAGAACATGTATAAAAGATTACACTTTATCTCCCAAAAATTATCGGCAAAAAGCCATTCAAAACAAACCGTGTTTACATATATTATATATATATTAATATATATATTACTCAGCGTATTAGAAGCAAGGGGATCGATGGGGTAAAGTGATAGTAGGTGTGGCGTTTAAGCAATCTCCTCAGACGCCTAAGCATTCTCCTTGGTCTAATGCTTGTGAAAGGGGGATAGACTCCTTTGCTGTGTGGCTGATACTGACTTTAGGCCACCCCGACGACTTTACTTTACTTTACTTATATATATATTATATATATATATATATATATTATATATATATATTTATATACATATATATATATTGAGAGAGAGAGGGGAGGTAAGAGACATAGAAAGAAAGAAAGAAAAGAGAGAGAGAGAGAGAGAGAGAGAGAGAGAGATTTGGATAGCGAGAGATTTTAGACTTCACCAGGCCATCTCCTGTTTGATTTTGTGTCGGACTAAACTAAGCCTGGTGAATACTGATATTGACGAAGTGTTAAATGAGTAGTATTTGCATGAGTAGATCTATGAATTTTTCGCGCTGCTAAGATGGCCCTGACGATGCAAAATTGTTCTCTCTCCACCACGCCGCCCACCTACCCACTAGAACCGAAAATAGAACGGACTTATCACGCTGAAAATTGGTCGTTTGAACTTGGTTGAAAAGAGACGAATTATAATCCGTGAATTTGGCATCGAATTTAGAATCGAATTCGCGACTCAAGGGGGAAATAATGTTTCGCAACATAAGAGGAAAGAGTGATGTGAAATAAAGAGTGCTCTATACTTTCAATTGACAAAGAACTTCAATATTTATATATGTACTAGTAGGACCTTTGGATTTAATCTCAGAGTAACAGACACTATTTAATATTGCATATTTTTTTAAAAATATTTTAGGTTTTAGACCAGATCTGCTTAAATATTGATATATGTACATTATTTCTATTTCTCTTTGCGAACGAAGACCCACTAGGTTACAGTTGGATTTGACATCAAATATAAAATCGTATTCCGAACACAAGAGTTAATAGGGATATGAAATAGAGAGTGCTCTATAGTTTAATGTGACAAAGAACTTAAATATATGTATTAGTAGGACCTTTTGATTTAATCTCAGAGTAACAGACACTATTTAACATTGCATATTGTTTTTTAATATTTTAGGTTTTAAACAAGATATTCTTTAACAAAATTACTAGCTGGACCTATGCATAGACCACTGTTTGATAATTTAATTATTACAACGTTTCGTATGTTTACTTAAGAGCTACTGCTAAATACTTGGTTGAAAAGAGATAACTTATAACCCGAGAAAGTGGCATCAAATATAGAATCGAATTAGTGACACAATTACGTGCTCATATAAAAAGGGGAGGGTGAAGGCTGGTCATTTCTACCCTAACATTTAACTTAACTATTTCCACTCATGACCCAATTCATACTACTATTTTTCATTTAGCATAAAACCAATTCGCGCTACAATCACCAAAACTTACCAGTCTCTCTATGACAAAACTACACCTAATCCCATATTTACATATTATTAATTTTGTAAAATATATAGGAAAATGTGGCACAATGCTTAAAAATAGGAGGGGGAAGACTGGTCATTTCTAACCTAACATTTAACTTAACTTTTTCCATTCATGATCCAATTCATACTATAATCACCAAAACTTACCAGTCACTCTATGACAAACCTGCACCAAATCCCATATTTACATAGTCATGAGGGAGGGGGAGGAGGAGGAAGATTTAATTTTTATATACAATTTAAAACGAAAAAAATCCAGTGAAAACAACGACTCAAAAGCGTCTACCCTTTTCCTCTCGTACCTGGTGATTTATGCGTAGCTGATCACGAGAAAATTTGCATAGGCATCAAATATAGAATCGAATTTTGCGACACAATGATGAGAGGAAATAGTGTTGTGAAATACAGTGTAATCTATAGTTTAAAGGGACAATGGACTTAGATATTAATGGGCCGGGTTAGCTCAGTCGGTAGAGCGTTCGGCTAGAAACCACAGGTTCCTAGTTCGATACCAGTCCCCGCCAACTCAGCCTATGAGTAGCACAGGGATCTGTGCAGTAAAGTAAGGAGCTGATGGAAGCAGATGCTAAAACAATCTCCTTGGTCTAGCGCTATTGAAAAGGGGATAGACTCCCTCGCTGACTGGCTGATACCGATTTTAGGCCGCCCCGACGACTTTACTTTACTTTACTTACTTACGTATATATTTTATATATGAATATACAAGAACTTAAATATTAATATAGTACATTCTCTCTATGTCTACTACAGATTGCCATGGCCATGATAATAGTATTGACAGAGTTGCGCTTGAGTTTGTTTTTCATCAGCACAGGTTACTATGGAACTTTAAGGGTCGTTTTCACACACGAAGAAACGTGCCCATACATAGAACGAAGACCCACAAGGTTACAGTTGGATTTTACGGCATGTTAACCATTGTTAGGTTATTTTATGCCGGGAACGTTTTGTTTTTTGAAAACAATCTGGGCCTGTGGATGTATCACAGTTTGATGACTTAATTATACGACGTTTGATATGTTTAATTAAGAACTATTGCGAAATACTTCAATAAGTATAATAATCTTGACTTATCACTTTCTCTCGCACTTCTTTTCTTTCTTTTCATCTTTTCAATATGTTTGATTCAAACAAAATAGCATCATCGCTTCCGCGCGCTGACACCCTCTCTCTCTCTCTCTCTCTCTCTCTCTCTCTCTCTCTCTCTCTCTCTCTCTCTCTCCTTTTCATTGGGGTCGATTGAAACAGATTAGCGTTATCGGAATGGTCCATTATTTAGATGAGGTGACGACACTCATTAGAATATGAATTTGGCAGCTAAGCTACAACCAGATAATTAGGATTTACATTTTTCCATTTCATTTTGGACGATTTGGACGGTCTCATTTTTAACCAGAAGGCGTTGGAAGATGATAACGGTCCTACAATTAAGGAACACGAGTATTAATATATAGATTAATGTGTAGTGTATGTTGAATTATTATGATATAAGGCATGGGGCAAATGGTCACTCCTAAATATAGACTCGTTGACTACCACGTGACCTGGGGTAGATTTCTATTGTCCAATCACTGGCACTGCTGCTGCTGCTTCTGCTGTATTAATAGAGACACCATTCTGAGCTTATTTCATTGACATTTGGATTCTCTTGGACGAAGGACTTACAAGGAATACTTTAACACCGGATTCTTATTGGCTTGCTTACTTACTTATTACATCTGGAACATAGGATGCCGACCAGATACTTAACAGTGTAATCTGTCTTGTTCGGGCTAACATTTATTTTTCGGAATGAGTTTGTAACTACAGTGTAGTAAAAATGTTGTGTTTTGCTCGACTGTTGTGCGAGCCAATTTTTTTTTTCTAAGTTTCGGTTCCCGAGATTGCTCGGTTACAGGCCACGCCAGTGGAGTTTTTTGGAGCAATCTACTGCTACCTTTCTGTAGTCGGTCGACCGCGCGTAAACCCTGTTAACAGTTATTGCGAGAATTCGCAATACATCTGGCATATCAACCCATTTCTGGTCGTTTAATTCCGAATTAAGTCATTTTGAAACTCAAATGACTCGGTTTGCTTACAGTACCTTCCGAGACTTAAATGGTCACCCAACTTAGTACTGGAGAGGCTCATCGCTGTTTAACTTCGGAGAACTCCTGGGAACCGGTGTTTGACCGTAATAGATTTTCAAAGTAATGTACACTAAAAAAATTAATTTGTAATGTTAGGAAAAATCTTCTGAATATACTTATTTACCGGCAATCTTCGGAGGGTGGAAAAACTCGAAGAGTTACTTAATGGTGTTTTTTTATATTTATTGTTGTTGTTGGTATTAACCCTTATTTCTTGTTTGATTGGTTGAATACGTAATAAATGTCATATTACCGGCTAGTTCACCCCCACCCCCTTTTTTTGAGTATTTGTAATTTATCAGGGCTGGCTGTCGGCGAAAAGATATTGGTTTATTCTTACTTATATTATAAAACCTACGAGGTTTGCTTCACATTAAACTGCTTATCAAGATCGCAAAAAGGCATTGTTGCAAATTCCGACATCTTCTCCAATAAGTGTAGAATGATCATACAAAGTTCCAATTACCATCGAATTGGTAACGCAATGCATCAAGTAGCTGTAACTCAATACAGATCTAACCTTGTTGCAATCCCACTGCAGAATGCCAGAGTATTTATGAAGCCTCAGAACGTAATAGAAACCAAGCAGCCAATCAAAACTCAAGGAGTGGAATCTCCCAAATACATGAATGGACTATTCTTGATTTCCATAAATACCAGCTGTCTTGGTCACTATTTCGGTTGTGCTTAGCCAGTTGCTGTTGTCCAAATCATCAGTATACTGACAGATTGACTTCAATATCGCTGCGAACAGGATGGAACCTGGAGATTTGGACAGCTACCTTCATAACGGAGTGGGGGAGATTCATTTATCTCAGGATGCTTCAAGGTTATTTGGCGTTGGCAATGCTTCTGCAGAAGTAGGAACCCATCCCTTCTTTGCTCCAACCTGGGGCGAAGCAAGTCACTCGGTCCTTGTCAAAGTATACTGACTGACTGGCATCAATAATAAGTAAGAATAAACCAATAAATCTTTTCGCCGACAGCCAGCCCTGATAAATTACAAATACTCAAAAAAAGGGGGTGGGGGTGAACTAGCCGGTAATATGACATTTATTACGTATTCAACCAATCAAACAAGAAATAAGGGTTAATACCAACAACAACAATAAATATAAAAAAACACCATTAAGTAACTCTTCGAGTTTTTCCACCCTCCGAAGATTGCCGGTAAATAAGTATATTCAGAAGATTTTTCCTAACATTACAAATTAATTTTTTTAGTGTACATTACTTTGAAAATCTATTACGGTCAACACCGGTTCCCAGGAGTTCTCCGAAGTTAAACAGCGATGAGCCTCTCCAGTACTAAGTTGGGTGACCATTTAAGTCTCGGAAGGTACTGTAAGCAAACCGAGTCATTTGAGTTTCAAAATGACTTAATTCGGAATTAAACGACCAGAAATGGGTTGATATGCCAGATGTATTGCGAATTCTCGCAATAACTGTTAACAGGGTTTACGCGCGGTCGACCGACTACAGAAGGTAGCAGTAGATTGCTCCAAAAAACTCCACTGGCGTGGCCTGTAACCGAGCAATCTCGGAACCGAAACTTAGAAAAAAAAAATTGGCTCGCACAACAGTCGAGCAAACACAACATTTTTACTACACTGTAGTTACAAACTCATTCCGAAAAATAAATGTTAGCCCGAACAAGACAGATTACACTGTTAAGTATCTGGTCGGCATCCTATGTTCCAGATGTAATAAGTAAGTAAGCAAGCCAATAAGAATCCGGTGTTAAAGTATTCCTTGTAAGTCTTCGTCCAAGAGAATCCAAATGTCAATGAAATAAGCTCAGAATGGTGTCTCTATTAATACAGCAGAAGCAGCAGCAGCAGTGCCAGTGATTGGACAATAGAAATCTACCCAGGTCACGTGGTAGTCAACGAGTCTATATTTAGGAGTGACCATTTGCCCCATGCCTTATATCATAATAATTCAACATACACTACACTTAATCTATATATTAATACTCGTGTTCCTTAATTGTAGGACCGTTATCATCTTCCAACGCCTTCTGGTTAAAAATGAGACCGTCCAAATCGTCCAAAATGAAATGGAAAAATGTAAATCCTAATTATCTGGTGTAGCTTAGCTGCCAAATTCATATTTCTAATGAGTGTCGTCACCTCATCTAAATAATGGACCATTCCGATAACGCTAATCTGTTTCAATCGACCCCAATGAAAAGGAGAGAGAGAGAGAGAGAGAGAGAGAGAGAGAGAGAGAGAGAGAGAGAGAGAGAGAGAGGGTGTCAGCGCGCGGAAGCGATGATGCTATTTTGTTTGAATCAAACATATTGAAAAGATGAAAAGAAAAGAAAAGAAGTGCGAGAGAAAGTGATAAGTCAAGATTATTATACTTATTGAAGTATTTCGCAATAGTTCTTAATTAAACATATCAAACGTCGTAATAATTAAGTCATCAAACTGTGATACATCCACAGGCCCAGATTGTTTTCAAATAAAACAAAACGTTCCCGGCATAAAATAACCTAACAATGGTTAACATGCCGTAAAATCCAACTGTAACCTTGTGGGTCTTCGTTCTTATGTATGGGCACGTTTCTTCGTGTGTGAAAACGACCCTTAAAGTTCCATAGTAACCTGTGCTGATGAAAAACAAACTCAAGCGCAACTCTGTCAATACTATTTATCATGGCCATGGCAATCTGTAGTAGACATAGAGAGAATGTACATATATTAATATTTAAGTTCTTGTATATTCATATATATAAATATATACGTAAGTAAGTAAAGTAAAGTAAAGTCGTCGGGGCGGCCTAAAATCGGTATCAGCCAGTCAGCGAGGGAGTCTATCCCCTTTTCAATAGCGCTAGACCAAGGAGATTGTTTTTAGCATCTGCTTCCATCAGCTCCTTACTTTACTGCACAGATCCCTGTGCTACTCATAGGCTGAGTTGGCGGGGACTGGTATCGAACTAGGAACCTTGTGGTTTCTAGCCGAACGCTCTACCGACTGAGCTAACCCGGCCCATTAATATCTAAGTCCATTGTCCCTTTAAACTATAGATTACACTGTATTTCACAACACTATTTCCTCTCATCATTGTGTCGCAAATTCGATTCTATATTTGATGCCTATGCAAATTTTCTCGTGATCAGCTACGCATAAATCACCAGGTACGAGAGGAAAAGGGTAAGACGCTTTTGAGTCGTTGTTTTTCACTGGATTTTTTTCGTTTTAAATTGTATATAAAAATTAAATCTTCCTCCTCCTCCCCCTCCCTCATGACTATGTAAATATGGGATTTGGTGCAGGTTTGTCATAGAGTGACTGGTAAGTTTTGGTGATTATAGTATGAATTGGATCATGAATGGAAAAAGTTAAGTTAAATGTTAGGTTAGAAATGACCAGTCTTCCCCCTCTATTTTTAAGCATTGTGCCACATTTCCTATATATTTTACAAAATTAATAATATGTAAATATGGGATTAGGTGTAGTTTTGTCATAGAGAGACTGGTAAGTTTTGGTGATTGTAGCGCGAATTGGTTTTATGCTAAATGAAAATAGTAGTATGAATTGGGTCATGAGTGGAAATAGTTAAGTTAAATGTTAGGGTAGAAATGACCAGCCTTCACCCTCCCCTTTTTATATGAGCACGTAATTGTGTCACTAATTCGATTCTATATTTGATGCCACTTTCTCGGGTTATAAGTTATCTCTTTTCAACCAAGTATTTAGCAGTAGCTCTTAAGTAAACATACGAAACGTTGTAATAATTAAATTATCAAACAGTGGTCTATGCATAGGTCCAGCTAGTAATTTTGTTAAAGAATATCTTGTTTAAAACCTAAAATATTAAAAAACAATATGCAATGTTAAATAGTGTCTGTTACTCTGAGATTAAATCAAAAGGTCCTACTAATACATATATTTAAGTTCTTTGTCACATTAAACTATAGAGCACTCTCTATTTCATATCCCTATTACTCTTGTGTTCGGAAATACGATTTTATATTTGATGTCAAATCCAACTGTAACCTAGTGGGTCTTCGTTCGCAAAGGAAATAGAAATAATGTACATATATCAATATTAAGCAGATCTGGTCTAAAACCTAAATATTTTTTAAAAAAATATGCAATATTAAATAGTGTCTGTTACTCTGAGATTAAATCCAAAGGTCCTACTAGTACATATATAAATATTGAAGTTCTTTGTCAATTGAAAGTATAGAGCACTCTTATTTCACATCACTCTTTCCTCTTATGTTGCGAACATTATTTCCCCCTTGAGTCGCGAATTCGATTCTAAATTCGATGCCAAATTCACGGATTATAATTCGTCTCTTTTCAACCAAGTTCAAACGACCAATTTTCAGCGTGATAAGTCCGTTCTATTTTCGGTTCTAGTGGTAGGTGGGCGGCGTGGTGGAGAGAGAACAATTTTGCATCGTCAGGGCCATCTTAGCAGCGCGAAAAATTCATAGATCTACTCATGCAAATACTACTCATTTAACACTTCGTCAATATCAGTATTCACCAGGCTTAGTTTAGTCCGACACAAAATCAAACAGGAGATGGCCTGGTGAAGTCTAAAATCTCTCGCTATCCAAATCTCTCTCTCTCTCTCTCTCTCTTCTCTCTCTTTCTTTCTTTCTTTCTATGTCTCTTACCTCCCCTCTCTCTCTCAATATATATATATGTATATAAATATATATATATAAATATATATATATATATATATAATATATATAAGTAAGTAAAGTAAAGTCGTCGGGGTGGCCTAAAGTCAGTATCAGCCACACAGCAAAGGAGTCTATCCCCCTTTCACAAGCATTAGACCAAGGAGAATGCTTAGGCGTCTGAGGAGATTGCTTAAACGCCACACCTACTATCACTTTACCCCATCGATCCCTTGCTTCTAATACGCTGAGTATATATATATATATATATATATATATATATATAACACGGTTTGTTTTGAATGGCTTTTTGCCGATAATTTTGGGAGAATAAAGTGTAATCTTTTATACATGTTCTTATTTAATTTAGTTAGTCTTTCTGGTTTCATATATTTCATTACATCAAAACATAATCTGGAGGGTGCATGTTTTCTAAATAAAATAAAAACAGGGCTTGTAGAAGATAAAAAAGAGAATGGTGTGAAATATTGAGAGCTCTATCTTTAAAAGTATCAAAGAACTTAAATATTAATATATTTGTATAATTTGTTTTATGTATACAACTAGCAGCGGCTACCTGGCGTCGCCGGGGATTTTTTAAAGTTAGTCCCGTAGATCCATTATTACTGAATCGTGAGTTGCATCTCGTGGATGCCCCATTTAAATCCCTATGTAAAAAAAAAGTAGACCTTGCATTGATCCAGCTACTCTGAAAAGAAATGTCTACTATCTAAAAGATCAAATGAAAAAAAAAATCCATGCTGTTATAATTTGAATTTTATTTTTTAATTATCTTCGCGAATATTAATCAAATCTCTATCATTTTTGCTCAAAAACCAAGCCCTGGCGATATTTAATGTGTATATATATTTACTTTCTCGTTAATTGTTTTATTTTCGAAGTTTCCTCCGGACATACATACACACACAACTGCCCTTTATATATGTATAGATGACACAAAATTATAAACAGTCTTAATGTTATCTATCCAAGCTGAGAAAATAATCATTGATTGAGAAAATTCGTTATTTTACTCATTTGAAAGAGTAGACATTTACCCAAACCCCTCCAACACGAGTAGTATGTGACACAAGGTTAATTTGCTAAAAATAGTACACTTGGTTTGAATTCAGAGTTTTCTTTCTCCTGAATGTTTGTCTAGAAAAGGCTAATGAAGATATTCATCCCTGCTATCTACCCATAGCTGAGGGGAGACCAGATGAATTCATAACTTTCTGTAGTAAAATGGAAACGCCAAATGCAGGATTTTTTAACAGGTCACCGATTCCATTTTTCTACGATGATAACCGTTACGCTAGATGCGCCTCCTAATATGTAATATGCATAGCTTAACAGTATATCTCATTTCAGCTTTTGTTTTGGTGATGTCTTTGTCTGACTGATCTTCACCAAGGCAGCATATTTCCTGCGAGAACAAATCTTCTCCGATGAGTTGATTACTTGTATTAGTTCAGTGATCTTTTTTCCATTTGGATTGCAACACCTTCACCGATACCGAATAGGTAGATTTTAATTAAATGCAAGGCCGGAAATACGCACACTGTAATTGTCGTCAGAGTCGAAAAGAGAAATTGGCAAATGGGGGAGAGGGGGTTAAGGAGGGAAAAAGAAAGGGTAGCTGTATAGAAGAGGAGGAATGAAAAGAGAGAAAGAAAAGAGAGGAAGAAAAGAAAGAAAGAAAGAAAAGAAGAAAGAAAAGAAAGAAAGAAAAGGAAGAAAGAAAACATTGGCAAACAGGGAGGAGACATAAATAAAGGAAAAGAAGGAAGTTGGAGAAAAGAAAAGAAAGAAAAGAAGAAAAAAGAAAAGGAAGAAAGAAAAGAAAGAAAGAAAAGAAAGAAAAGAAAGAAAGAAGAGAAAGGAAGAAAGAAAGGAAAAGAAAAGAGAAGAAAGAAAAGAAAAAGAAAAAGAGAAGGAGAAAGAAAGAAAGAAAGAAAAGAAGAAAGAAAAGAAAGAAAGAAAAGGAGAAGAAAACATTGGCAAACAGGGAGGGGACATGAATAAAGAAAAAGAAGGAAGCTGGAAAAAAAGAAAGAAAGAAAGAAAAGAAGAATAGTAAGAAAGAAAAGAAAAAAAATAAAGAAAAGGAGGTAAGAAATGAAGAAAGAAAAGAAAGAATGAAAAGGAAAGAAAAGAAAGATAAAATTAGCAAACAGGGAGAGGACTTGAATGAAGAAAAAAAAGGAAGCTGGTAAGTAAAGGAAGAAAGAATAAGAAGAGAGAAAAAGAAGAACGAAAAGGAAGAAAGAAATGGAAGAAAGAAAAGAGAGAAAGAAAGGAAAGAAGGAAAAGAAGAAAGAAAGAAAGAACGGAAAAAGAAAACGAAGAAAGAAAATGAAAAAGAAATAGAAGAAACATAAGGAAGAAATAAAAGGAAGAAAGAAAAGCGATAAAGAAAAGAAAAAGAAAAGGAAGAAAGAAAGAAAGAAAGAAAGCAAAGGGAAAAAAGACAACATTGGAAAACAGGGAAGGGACATGAATGAAGGAAAATAAGGAATCTGGAAAAAAAAGAAAGAAAGAAAAGAAAAAAGAAAGAAGAAAAAGAAGAAAGCAAAGGAAGAAAGAAAATGAAACAAAAGGAAGAAAAGAAAAAAAGAAACAAAAGGAAGAAACGAATAAAGAAAGAAAAGAAAGAAAGGAAGAAGAAGAAAGAAAGAAAAAGAAGAAGAAAGAAAAGGAAGAAAGAAAGGAAGAAAAGACAAGAGAGAAAGAAAGGAAGAAAGGAAGAAAGAAAAGAAAAAAGAAAGAAAGAAAAGAGGGAAAGAAAGAAGAAGGGAAGAAAGAAAAGAAAAAAGAGAAGAAAAGAAAGAAAGTAAGGAAGAAAGAAAAGAAGAAAAAGGAAGAAAGAAAAGGAAAAAAAAAAAGAAAGAAAGAAAGGAAGAAAGGAAGAAAGAAAAGAATAAAAAAAGAAAGAAAGAAAAAACGAAAGAAAGATAAGAAAGAAAGAAAGAAAGAAAGAAAGAAAGAAATGAGAGAAAGAAAGAAAGGAAGAATGAAAAGGAAGAATTATTTGAAAGCTTTATGCTTTATTCTGAACACCTGTTAAAATGTATACACACGACAAGCGGCACAACCTTTGTCTTGCTTACTGGTATCTCATCGATATACGATGATCATTAAAGGGTTTATCAAAAAAAGGATTTTTGACTTTTGTTTTATTATCTAAAGGAAATGAACCATTTTCAGAGGAGGTAATTTCGCGGAAGTGAGTTTTTTTTATTTGGTTCTTAAAAGGAAGGAAATTTAAAACGTTACCCAGCTGGAACTACGATCTGGACACTCGGTGAAATAAGCCGGAATAACTTATTGGAATTCCTTGCCGTCGATTAAGAGATAAACCCCATCTATCCCTGGGAAGGGTCGCTTGCTTCTGCTGTTGTGACGGAATCGTCTGAGCAAAAAGAAAGCCAGAAACGAAACGCAAAATATCATACTTTTTAAAGATCATATAGTTTTATTTTCAATGTGTTTTCTAAAATTTTGTTTCGTTTTACGGCATATCAACCTCGGTGGGTCAATTAATGCCTGTAAAGTATTGAAAGAGTCGTAGCGATAGTTTGGAAGAAATTTTTTAAAACTCCATTTTTTTATAAACCAATTTTTTATTTCTCGGAATTTTTGAGATGAGGCTTGATGATTAGTATTATTTGTATTATTCGGAGGGCACATCGGCCGAAATGTTGTACAGATATAATAATGAAGATAAGGACAATAGTCCTGAATAATACAAACAATACAAATTGTCTATTTAACCAATAGATGGGACCCTAACAGATACTACCACCCCAGGTCAGAGTGGACCTGGGAGCAATGGTGATGAAGTGAAGCTCTACAATCCCCAGACCTCCAGAAGTGGAACCTCACCATCAGATAGAGTTTAACATCATACCCAGGATATGAAGACCCTCGGCCACTGCCTTCTAGTACACATATGATAAAAACTGCCTTCTAGCACATATATTATATTAACTCAACGCCTATATCCACTACGCCATGTGTCCAATTGGGAGGCTCCCGATTACGACATGAAGGCTCCCAAATTCAAAGAAAAGCTTCCTGAGTTTGAGAAGTCCGGCAAGAAATACCTGAAGAAGGCCGGTGGGCACATCGGCCAAAACAAAAAAGGTAGGGGGTAGTCATAAGGACAATAGGATTGGGACAATCATATAGGTGCTAGAGCTATAGAAGCGCGTGGTGTAAAGGTTAAAGTCATGGGAAATGGACCCATCGCCCCGAGTTCAAATCCTGGATGTGGCAATTGCATTTCACTTAGCGCTAATACCCTTGGGAAAGGTATGAATCATACTCTCCCTCCAGCTATGGATAGATAGTTGGTAAGACTGGGCTCTTTAACCTTGGTTAGGCAACCGGTCTAGGAGAAGGATAATTCTGAATTCTAACCTGTTGAATCCCGCTTAAGAAATTGACCTTGTATCATATCCTCCTCGTGCGGAGGGGTTGGTGTATACATATAGGTGCTAGGGCTTGTTTTTTTGTTGAAGATATTTACTTCACCTGATTCATCCTCTTATTCCAACCATCCCTCGGCGCCGCCAAGCAAAAACTGATTACGACTCCAAGATCAATTTACTAACATGTGAACCCCTCTATATATTGAAGAAGTGAACGAGATAGTATATATTTTTAACAATGTTTTAATTCAGAAACTATTTCTCTGAAATTGGGATTATTCACACTATTGTCTTCATCTTTATTGTTATCTGCACAACGTTTCTGCTTCTCGTGGCGAGGACAGGTTGATACATACATAGATTCTAGAATAACTCTTTTATCTATTGCACGTCTCACTGGATGTCAGTTTTTGGAGCTTTTGCCATTGAAAAACTCTTATAGAGTAGTTCTAGTAAATAAAATGTCCTGCACAAGAAATCCCCACCCCAATATGGGGCCACCCGTTGGCCGCGGGTGGCGACCCGTGATACTTAAGACGGAATCCAGTTGGCTAAGCTGTCCATGACATGCATCACTCCGCTTAGACCCTTACTTAGGCTAGACGGCGGTCGGAGAGTCCCCCTTCGATCAATCGGCTGGACACATCAAACCCTAGAACCTATATAATTGTTCTTACTCTATTGCCCTTATGGCAAGCTCTAGCTCTTTTCATCATATGGGTGCTAGAAGGCAGTGACTCTATCTGATGGTGAAGTTCCTTTTCTGGAGGTTTGGGGAATGTGGAGCAACCCTTCCTCACAATTATTCACAGGTTCACTCTGACCGGAAGTGGTAGTACCTGTTAGGGTCCCATTTATAGGTTAAATAGAAAAATGTGCTGCTTTTTTTAAAGTTGAGTATCCATTAAGAATGAGTTACTTTCAAAACTTTGTCGGCATTAAATGACCCACTGATGTTGATATGCCGTAAAACAAACCAAAACAAATGTGTGCCACCCGGGACATGAAATAGTTAAAGTTACGAGACGCGAGACGTTTTATTCGGTGTTCGAATTAGCAGTTAATAGAAATTACAATTCTTTATTGCATAAGTTGCAAAACCTTTGTAAAGAAAATGTAGTTATGTAGTAAATCTAATCTGTAGTAAGTTGTTAGACTCGTATATCAGAAAATTACTTTCGTTTTGTCGAGGTTACCAATTATGAAGATCCGGTTCTCTGATAGGCTAATAGTATTGTATTCTTTGTTGTAGTTCTTGAGATTTTATTTCCCAACGCGACGCTATGTTGTGGCCATTACATTCTTGGTTTATCAACATGTGTGTTTCGTATTTACTGACGTTGGGTAAAAGTAGGTAAAAGAGAATCTTATGTGTACGAAAACTTGCAAAGGACATAGAATAAAAATATGTACATTGAAGAACAATAGAATCTAATTAACAAAAAAGAAAAGGAACAATAAATAAGAGGGCGGATCAGAGTTTCATCCTCTTTGATAGGGTCCGCCTGGTGAGGGGAGTCTGATGTTGTCAGACGCGAAACTCCCCGAGGAACCAAGTTTTGACATCACTGACGACGCCCTCTAAAACGTAATAAAGTGTGTACATATTTAATGACTGACTCTTAGTTAAGTATTTCCTTCACGTCTCCTACTGTATACAAGTACCGAGTAAGTCTCTGTGTGTCTGTTACGTATCCCTGGGCCAATATATAATAATTTATGATCTATTCGTAAAATACACAGAGCTAATCTGGAAAGGAGGCGGCCTAATAACATGCTAGGTCTACCGGTGGATCAGATATAATGTTGCGAAACCCGAAATCTGTAAGGATCCTGGTGTAACATTATTAATTGTCCTCTTTTGATGTATCTCGGCGATTGAAAATCCCTGGCAAGAATTGAAACTTCGAATAAATCGTTGGTCACCAAAAATCCGGGACTAGAAGGTTGAAATAATCGAAGAATGAAAAAAAAAATCCCAGAAAAGATTTGTCCAAATCTCATGAAAAACTTTAGTAAATGATTGCAGCTTGTTATAAAGATGAAAGGACATGCTATTGACTATTGATATCGCCGAAAATCAATAATTTTTGAAGTTTTTCATGCTGTACAAATAATTTCATCGTTTCCACTTTCGTATTATTCGCCTATCAACTTTATTGTATTAACCTGTTGTTCTGAAAATTGAGTTTTATATTTTTGTACTTATTGACATAAAAACACTGGCATCATGCAGGCATTAAATTATGAAAATGTTTAGAAGTGATGGGTGTATGAATAATTTCGTCCTTGACTGTATATATATATCTCCTATAAAAAATGATGGATCACTCACTGGCGGCGTTAACATATACACACATATGTGTATTTATCAGTTAAAATCCTCCTCCCATTCTGTAGGTGACAATAGTCCAGTGGTTAAGCAGCCTGACTGATGATGAATCCATCGGGTTTCCATACCTGTTGAAGGTAACCTACAAATGTCTAGCCACACTGAAGAGACATGATACGTCGAAACACGGTGTCTGTATATATATATATATATATATATTTACCAACCCCTCCGTACGAGCAGGATGCGATACAACGTCAATTTCTTAAGGGGAGTTTAACAGATTTGAATTCAGAGTTTTCATTCTCTTAGATTGGTTACCTAGTCATGGTTAAAGAGTCTGTCCTGCTATTTACCCTTAGCTGGAGAGAGAATTGGATTCATACTTTTCCCAATGGTATTAGCGCTATGTGAAATGCCAACAGCCTCGTCCAGGAATTGAACTCGGGGTGACGAGTCGTCCATATATATATATATATATATATATATATATATATATATATATATATATATATATATATATAATATATATATATATATATATATATATATATATATATATATATATAATTGAATTAAATTACAACGACCAGACAACTCGGCAAACACCATGTGCGACGTCCGGAGCACTGGACAGTTGTTTCGACCTCCTTACGTCTCATCAGCAGTGCATACCACAATCTCCGCCACTAGAGATTGAACCAGACACCACAGAGTGAAGAGTGGAATATATATATATATATATATATATATATATATATAGAGAGAGAGAGACAGACAGACAGACAGACAGACAGAGACAGAGACAGAGAGTGAGACAGACAGACAGACAGACAGATAGAGATATATTCATGTAAAGCCAGGCATAGATACCTGGTTGTCTTGCTGGCTGTCTAGATCACCAGCAAGCTTGATAGATATTGACTGACTGAAAAATACCAAAAGAAATTGATGTGATGTTGATATAAGTGGCGTTAGTTTAAGGTTACAGGAGAAGAAAAAAACTACAACAAAACACACAAAATAAACATTGCTTAATGTTTGAAAAACATCATAAACAAATTATCCAATCCAAACAGGAAAAACAGCAAACTCCATAAATCTGAATCAACAGGCAGTGACGGGTGAGAGGGTCCAAAGTGTGGGTCCAAAAGTAACATTTATAACACCCGAGTAGCTTTAGCAGCGAGAGAGAATTTGATTTTTCCCAGTCGAATTCACAATAGTAATGTGGGTGCTGGCTGCTTGCCGTGATTCAAATCAACTGTTAACTGTTACATCACCTTCGCCCAAGTTATAATAGTAAAAAGAGTAAAAAAAAGTCTTATAGGTTTGGTTAGTTTTACCGCATGCCAACCGATATTGGGTTATTTAATGCCGAGGTCATTTTAAAAGATAAAAACAAAAAACAATAATATAAGTCATTTTACTATTAAAAGTTATTTCATTGTATTAACATGATATCGTCAAAACACGCGTCTCAGTAGGTACTATATTATATTTCTTGCGCTTAACTAAATTGTTTTTCCTTTTATCTTTCTTAAACATTTGTCGTGTCTAATTCCATTTTCGTTATATATATTATATATATATATATATATATATATATATATATATATATATATTAATGTTTATATTTTTGCTTGAAGGCAATTACAATGCGCATATCGCATAAAATTCGATAATTATAGAAGATAAATAATACATAAAAATAGTATCATTGACAGGTTAATTTTGCAGGAATTTCTCGGTGCTGTATCGGTGGCTGAGGCAGTATAGTTTCTGACTATCCTGCTGAAGTCCCGGTTTCGATTTCTGTCGGAGGGAGATCGTTAGTATACATCGCTGATGAGACTTAATAAAGTCGAAACAGCTGCTGTACGATGTTCTACACACCGAGTAATTCTTTGCGAGATTCACTTGTCAATATTATTTATCTTCTATAATTATCGAATTTTATGCGATATGCGCATTGTAATTGCCTTCAAGCAAAAATATAAATATTAATATATACTTTAATCAACAATGCTTCTAAAAATAAACAAACATCCCAAAATCTTATATATATATATATATATATATATATATATATATATATACATGTATATATATAGGAGAGCAACCATCTACCTGTCTGTGGAAGGATTTGAGTCCAACCGAATTAAATACCAACAATTGAAACGGGCTATCAGAAAGGGAATTTTTCAGCCCAGCAACATTCAAAATGGAGAAGTTCCAACATGTAGTTTATGTGGAAGAGTATATCTCTTCAGGGCTGGCCTGGTGAGTCATCTGAGAAAACACAAGGATAGAGTCGAATCAACCGTTAACTGTTATATCACCTTCGCCCAAGCCATAAGAGTAAAAAGAGTAGAAATAAAAGATAGGGTTTGTTAGTTTTATCGCATGCCAACCAATGCTGGGTTATTTAATGCCAAAGTTTTATCTTACCAAATAATTATATGATTTTAATTAACTATCCCTATTCAACAATAATCATTTGGTATTATTTGGATTATTCTGATTATTGTCCTCATCTTTATTGTTATCTGTACAACGTTTCGGCCGATGAGCCCTCCGGCCTTCTTCAGGTATTACTTGTCGGACTCGGGAAGCTTCTTTTCGAACTCGGAAACTTTCTTGTCGTAATCGGGAACCTTCTTGTCATAATTAGGAGCCTTCACGGAACTTTGAACCCAACCCTTTATTCAATCCACGAGGGTATCCTGTTCTCATTCCACTAGTGATGATGTGAGCTCTCTCATATTACAAGATCACCAAAAAACAGAGGCTCGCTGACTTCTTATTTTGAGTAATAATTTATTTTTCCTCAAACTAACGAACGCCCTGATGAAGGTCTATCGAATCAGACCGAAACACTGCAACGTAGACGAAATAAACATTATTCGTTTAAAAACTTGTGTTTTTCCAATTTTTCACAATATTACACACACACACACACACACACACATATATATATATATATATATATATATATATAACTCCGTACTAAACTTTACATATGAACTTAACAATAACAATAACCTTCCATTCCTTGACGTTATGATAGACACTAACAACACAACATTTATCATTTATCCATATAAAAACCGACATCTAAAAATTCCTGTACTATCAATTACAAAAGCCAATGTCCCGTACAATACAAAAGAATCATAATAAAAAACCTAATAAATCGAGCAATACTCATGTTGTCTTCTAAAACAATATTCTTTTCCGAAGTCAAAAATATTAAACAAACTCTTATTAATAATGAATTTCCCAATTACATTATTGACGAACAAATCCAACAAACTATTCATAACATTAACCACAACGAAAATAATACCACAATCAATAGCTCCACTCATAACATATTATCGCAATCAGATGCACCGAAACTATAAATAGGACGAAACTGTATTAAAAAGATTAATACGTAATAGTATTTTTTCCACTGACCTCAACAACAAAGTAAAACTAATTATCTATTACCCAAAGTTTAAAATTACCAACTTTGTCGCATGCAACAACTCATCCTCGAAAACTATTTCGAGACCAATTTCGTGTATAAATTTAAATGTCCAGTAGGAGACTGCCTCTCCAAAGTTGAAAGCACGTATATTGATCACACGACGACGACATTGTCACGCCGGTTAACACTACATCTAACCGATACAAACTCCATAATGTAACACTTAAAATCACATTAATGGCCCATTCTAATTACCGAAACATTTTAACTGAAAATATACTCATACTGCACAACAAAAAAAAAAAAACAAAGAAAAACATCAAATATGCGAAGCCTTATATATCAAACAAAAAACCTACCTTAAACAAGATAAACTTTGAAACTAGTCAACATGCTATCAAATGCCTATAATTCCCCGCCAATTCCCCTCCCCCATTCCCCATGCATTCTTATAAACTTGTGAGCCCCCCTCCTACTGATTCCTACTGCTACTGTTTGTTTAAACGAAACTTGGGAGCCCCTCCTCCAACTAAATCCTACTGGCACTGTTGGTTTAAAAAGAAACAATGAAAATATCTCACCAGAAAAAAGCTCACACCTGATGGTGGCACTAAGTTGTACAGAAAGCACCCGTGGCAAAACCTTTGGTGGATTCATACACCAATTTCACCCGGATATTTAAAAGATGGTCAGACAGTTAGAAAGGCTCGAACAAAAATTCGTCCGACAGGAATTGTCTATTGAGTTCAACAAAACATGTTTAAAATAAAAAATGATGCCAATATATATATATATATATTATAATATATATATATATATATACAGAGAGAGAGAGAGAGAGAGAGAGAGAGAGAGAGAGAGAGATAGGGAGAGATATGCATTTATAATTGTATGGAGGATAAAAAACGTCCTTAATAGAAACATTCCCACTAACAACTCATCTGGTCTATTGAATATATATATATATATATATATATATATATATATATATATATATACAGACACACACACACACACACATATATATATATATATATATATGTGTGTGTGTGTGTGTCTGTGTGCGTGTGTGAATGGGTGTTGGTGTCAGTGCGTATAGCAATTGGTAATCCTTGAATATCGCTTGATAATTCATATCTCAAGGGAAACAATTTTCTTGTTCCAATTGCAGTATCTGTCATATAGTGATGACGTTTCAATTTCTCTAAAAAGGAAGTCTCTTTAGACGTGATTCCTCTTTCATGTTAAAAAAAAAAGTTTTTCGTTGTTCATTTCCACTTCCGTTGGACTTTCAAGGCTTTTAAGACACAAACATTCAGAGAGTTAAGAGTTTTTTTTAAAAACGTTTTTGATTTTCCCGCTTATTTTTTTAAAGAGTCACTTAGTCTTTTCCACTGATTGAAAATTGATTTTTTTTTCTTTTTCCAAATGCATTTTGTTCTATGCCAAAGTATCGCTAAATGAACGGTTTTTGTTGCCCTGCCATTATTATACCTTTGATGAGTCCAACTTTTAATTGTCATCAGTAAGAAAAAAAATTCTGCATATCAAACGATATCATGTGGCACACTTGAAGATAATTTTTTCTAGCCTTTGTTCAGCAGTATTGTTAAAAGATAAAAAAATATCTTAATCGCATTTTAAAATCATCCCAACACTCTTTCCTTCTCCTTGTCTCTTCTACACCTCTCAATGTGAGGTAATGCTAAAAATTAGTCGACTGGTCCTTTATAGTTATTTACTAAGCTTAGCTTAGATGCGGCACAAGACCTGAAGTATGGATGGAGCACCCAATGAGAATAGAACTCACTAACAATGGTCTGTGAATCTAGCTTGCTAAACATTACACCACATGAGGTGCCCTAGTTATGAACTAAGCTAAGCTTAGATGTAACACAGAACAAAAATTATGGGGCGCCTAATGAGAATCGAACTATTACACAACGTAAGGTGTCCATACTGTATTTTCTATAGATGTATATTCTCATGAATAAAAGCGAATGCAGTGGTTTTGGGATTTTTTTTGTCTAATGGCACATAAACCTTCCTGCATTATTGGATGCGAAATCCATCCTTGTGGAAGAATAGTAATGCATCTATTCAACCTATAGAATGGGATAAGAAGTTTCATACATTTCTTAAGAGTATTATTCAAAATGTGAAGGTAATAGCCCGACTGGAATTCGTACCACGATGTCGCAGTCAAGCCCGTTATCCACTATTGTTACATAATTCGTGGGTAGTCTATGAATTATGTATGTAAGAGTAGTTAGATTTTGAATTAAAATTCGTTGAAATTCAAAATCAAAGGGGTTTATATTATTAATAGGTAATGACCATTAGTTGGCTCTCAGGCTTCCGCCAATGGGAGCGTGAGAACAGCAATTGAATTAGATTTTGGCCGTTAGTCAATAGGACTAGACGTAACGTTCAACTGTCCCAAGATGCCAACTTCTCACAGCGCGGCTAAGAACGCTTTTGGGCTTTGGTGTTTTTAATAAAGTGTTATGGTAATTTACCACGCACGCAAGAACTCTTTCAACTATAAATAGCAGTAGGTTCTACACTTAAGCGTGAGTTAATATTTCAGCGGATAGCCGATAAGACAGCCTGGCGTGTTCCCGTGTCATTTGTAAATGTTTGTACTACTGTTCCTTGTTGATATATTTGTTTAACTCATTTCCTCTCGTGTGTCTTTATTCTTGGCCCCTAAACAGGCCACAACATAAAGAATAAAGAAAAATGTCTTGCTTAATCTTTACAACCAAGAACTGAGTAGACGACCCAGCACAGAAAGAGGAAGTCTCAGCCTTGAAAAGGATGACAGTGACGAAGTAGTACAAGTAAGAACTCATCTCCTCATCTCTCTCACTCTCTCTCTCTTTTACTCTCTTTCTCTCTCTTCCACTCTCTTTCTCTCTTTCTCTCTCTCTCTCTTTTACTCTCTTACACTCTCTTTCTCTCTCTCTTTTACTATCTTTCTCTCTCTCTTTTACTATCTTTCTCTCTTTTACTCCCTCTTTCACAGACTCTCGCTCTGTTTCTCTCTCTCTCTCTCTCTCTTCCTCTCTTTTTCATTCTCTTTATCTCTCTCTCTCTCTCTTTCATTCTCTTTATTTCTTTCTCTCTCTTTCACTCTCTTTCTCTCTTTCACTCCCTTTTTATATAACCGATATGAAGTGAATATATAACACGCCACGAAGAATTTCCCAGGAGTACTGAAGAATATGGAATTACTCCTTTTACTGTCATTACTTTCAGGCTAACGATGACTCGGAATAATATTACTTGTTAAGATCCCACCTTTAGCTCAAATTATTTGTATTCAATAGTTACTTGAAACTAATATATGGATAGATAGATATGAGCAAAGATAGATATGATCCAATATAGATAGATAGATATATACGATCAAAGATAGATAGATAGATATGACCAAAGATAGATAGATAGATTGATAGATAGATAGATAGATAGATAGATACGATCAAAGATATATAGATAGATATGAATCGTAAGTTTAAAGAGAAATAAATTTACTTTTTTTTGATAGCAGTGTTGAGTCAGTCAATTACGTCTGTTTTTATGAATGGAATTAAGTGAGGGAGAGTTTATTTTTAATCGGACGTAGCAATCACGTGTCACACTAAGTAGATTTCCCGCACATATTTAACAAACACCGTTGGACCCGCGTCACGGCAAGATCTAAAGAATTCATCATCGAGAGGACGGATTCAATAGAAGATACCAGCTATCCTTAGTCCCTCGTTAATCAGACTGGTAGGTCTCTCAAGCTTGACTCTATATATAGGAAGGAAATATATATTATTAGTCATTCTTTGTTTTCTTAAAAATAATGTTGTGGTATAAGATGTAGGAAGAATAGCCACTTTTATTCATGAACTTTCCCAAATACAGCAGCAGCAGTAGGCATTTCCGATAAAACCGGCCAATTAGAAACGATCCCAGAAAAGCATTTGAGAATTTAAGATCTTCTGCAACTGACCTCGAATCAGTCGATAACGAGATTCTCTGATTGAAGGAACACTATCAGATTCAGTCTTGATACTTTTTGATCCAATATTAGAAATTTAATGTTTGAATTGGTATTTGGAGATTCCCGCCCTAAAGTCTAAAGTCTAACCCCTCCTCATCGCAACAGGGCACTGTAAATATGGTAGTGTCAGAGCTATGCCATCAGGAACTTAAGTTCCTTGTAGGGCCACTTCAAAGCAGACAGGTCTGGTATCCATTATTATTAGGGTCACAACCCAGCCAAAGGGGCTCTGGTGAAATTCCAAGAGGTGTCTGCACCAGAAACCGGCATTACTTTTGGTCTTCTTGTCCCTGTGTCTGCTGGAAAATTGTTCTATAAAGAATTTCAAGGAATGCAATCTGATTCTTTTCTACAAGGAGATACGCTCTTGTTCTACCAAGGATTTCAAAGAATACAACAGACTACACCCTTTTCTACCATTAGATTTACCAATAGTAGACCTAAACGCCTAAAATGGCAACCAGAATCATAACAAATAAACCTTTAGAATTAAACAAAGTTTTTATTCTGTTGTATACTGGATCATACAGTATTCAGTATACTAGAACATTCAAACTACATCTGCGCCAGACAAATAGTAACTCGCAACAGGGTGCTAAAACCTCGATGTAGCCGGTTCGCGTAACATTTAAAATCTCAGGGTATTTGCGTCTCATCCCACTTATGAGGGCGTGACACAAGGACATTTTCATGTGGGCCTACCTACAAGCCGAAGCTCATGGGTGGTAGGCACAAAAAATGGGTCGATCCTGTCGGCATTCCCCCTCGAGGTGGGCGCCTCAAGCGCTGGGCAATAAACCCAACCCTGTCCCTTTAAATCAAGGGGGCAGGTATTGCCTGGGGGGATAGACCCCTGGGATCGACGCTGTTAATTTTATTGCTAAGCCACTCAAGAGGCCGAAGCGCGATCTGGAACAGGTCCCGAGGGGCCTTTGACGGCTCAGAAATCACTCCGATGTTTCTCAGACAGCTGTGTATAAATAATCCTGGACAAACGCATTCCCTCTCTACGCAGGGTAGGCTAAACTAGTCCACAACAATTAAGAACACTTACTTGAAGCTTTAATTATTTACTGAGTATTTTATTATAAGTTGCTTGAAACCATATAACTGTGTGCAAACAAATGACTATTATCAAATAGAAATTATTACTTGAGACCATATAATGATAAGTACTAGATAGGAATACTTGAAAACATACTACTCTGTGGTCAATGTAGGTCCTTGGTGGGCGGCCCATGGGTTGGCATTCCACAGGAGAACATCACTTATGAGCTCGTCCTTGCTTCTCCAGCAGTGTCCAGCATGTCTTGTCCGTCTCACTCGGGTGGTTTGTGAGATGGGGGGGAAGGTGTCCAAACAGCCGCTTCCTCGTGGGGTGCTGTTTCCACGATTTGTTCAGCATTCTCAATAACCACCCCGATGTTTTCAGACAGCGGTGTATAAATAGTCCTGGACCAGCGCAATCACTCTCTACGCAAGGTACGCTAGGCTAGTCCACAATACATTCCTTTATTTATTGCTGTTATCCTCGGAATAACTGCTAGACTAACACAATACCAGTTTCATTATTCTATTTGCTATGAAACTTGTTTGTTTTATTATTATTGGAAGTGATTTATCGTTCAAACATCGTATATCAGTTCGTATAAAGAAAGAAGTTTGGTAAAAATAGCAATGATAGCTTTACGTATAAAAGAAATACGTTCTTTGTTGCGATGTTAGCCTGCACCCAACGACGAGGTACTTGTCTTTTAATAATTATTAGTGAAGATGAACTTTCACAGCAAAGAAGAGACGGGAAGCGGAAGAGAGGTATCAATTATCGACACTTCTCTGAGCAAAACTTCCCAGCCCAATATGTACGTGACCTCTGCGGTGTGATCGATGCCGAATTAGTATTGAGCTACCGTGTCTGCGTTACACTCTGATAGAAATCTCGTTGCGTTTCCTTTTGTCCTCTTCTGCTCACTGTCTGACCCTTTTCTGCCTCTATGGCTTGCTTTCTGAAAATATCCTGTGCTTTTAATTTACTGGTCTATTTATGTGTTTTTGTGAAGGCGGGTTGCGTAATGGTTATCGCTGTAGGAAATGGGCTCGGTGGTATGAGTTCAAATCTATATATTTACCAACCCCTCCGTACAAGTAGGATGTTACACTGGGTCAATTTCTTAATCCGGGTTTAACAGGTTTGAATTCAGAGTTCTCCTTGTCCTAGACTGGTTACCTAGCCAAGGTTAAAGAACCCGGTCTGCCTTACTATTTACTCATAGCTAGAGGGAGATTAGTTGGATTCATACCTTTTCCAAGGGTATTAGCGCAATATAAAAATGCACACAGTCTCGTCCATATGAACTCGGGTCGACGAATCCATTTCCTACGATTCTACCCGTTACAACTCCAATTGAATTTGATTATGATAAGTTTTCTCTATGACACATATTATAGGCGTAATTGTGGTGTAATAGTTTTCTTCGGAGGAAATGGATACGGCGAATAAAGTTCGAATTCTTGATGAGGCTTTTACTATTTCACATAGCACTAATAACCTTGGGAAAAATATGAATCCAATTGTTCTGCTTTCAGCTATGAATAAATAGTAGGGCAAACAATGCTCTTGGTATGGCAACGGATCTACGAGAGAAAAAAAGGTTGAATTCGAACCCAGCTTAAAAATTGAACTTCTGTCGCATCCAGCTCATATGGAAGGGTTACACACTCACACACACACACAAGAATTTATATATTATATATATATATATATATATATATATATATATATATATATATATATATCCATCCCATGGAAATCTGATCCCACTGATTAGATAAAGCGTGAATTCTTTCAAGTCGTAATCGTATCAGTGCTACTGTACGGTTGCATACCTTTTCCAATGGTATGGGATGGAAATATATATATATATATATATATATATATATATATATATATATATATATATATATTAATTGTAATAAACAACTTAAAAAGAATATATAAAGAACAAAATATAATAAAACCAAAATATAAAAAAATAATTTTCATTAATCTATATATAGATATAGATAACAGATTTATCTTTAAACATTTGATACCCTGGGAAACGCCGAGTAACTCTGCTAGTTATTATTATTATTATTATTATTATTATTATTATTATTATTATTGATTCCGGCAAGGTGTATTTATTTACTTAAATCTGAAATAAACTGCTATTTTCAAAATATTTTACATAACTCCCTCGACGGTTTCTTTTTCTATTTGTTCTCCAGATTTTTTCAGGGTAAATACAAAAAATAAGTCTGTGTTTTAAATATTTACACAAAAAAGCTTTTTTTCGTTTTTGCTATTTCCTATTTGATAGTGTTTTACGAATTTAGAACGAGTTGTTTATAAAAGTCAACAGTGAAAAAGAATCAACGATACCAAAACAAACATGATGATACTGTGTAAATGATGGACATCAGTATTGCATTACGTACACGTTTTTCTTAGCATCGAAAACCATTATGGTTGAATATTTCATATTGAAAAAGAGAAAGAGGAGACCCCGTGACGTTATGGTTAACTTGATAGACTGTGACATCGCAGTAAACGAGTTCGAATTCCACTCGTCCTATTAAGTTCGCTTTCGAACTAATACTTTTGAGAAATGTATGCAACCGTACAGAAGCACTGATACGATTACGGCTTGAAATAATTCATGCTTTATCTAATCAGTGGGATCAAATTTCCATGGGATGGAAAGTCTATCTATAGCAGTTCATGCCTTTCCTATGCATGCATTGACATCGCTTTCTATAGATGAGATGTTACTGCTTAGGTAGTCTGATGGCTATCCACCCAGACAACACCTGTCACCTTGATTTAGAGGGGTTTGACTGGGTTCATTGTCTGAGTCGCCACAATTGAGGAATCCATGCAATTTTTAAAACATGACATCACTTGAGCTTCGGATTGTGTACAGCTGGCATCATGGGGTACCAGTGAAAAAATAGCATATTTGCCGATGTTACTGCTCAGGTAGTATGATCACAGGTGGACATCCATCCAGACAACCCCTGTCACCTTGATTTAGAGGGGTATGGCTGGGTTCATTGCCCAGTGCCTGAGTCGCTTCAATTGAAGAATGCTGAAGGAGTCCACGCAATTTTTTCAAACTTGACATCAATTGAGCTTCGGTTTGTGTACAGCTGGGATGCTGGGGTATCAGTAAAAAAAAATAGCAATATTTGCCGAGCAAAGAGTCGACCTTCATTTTCCGGGCAAATGTGTCCCACTTTCCCGTGTCATTTTCACTATCTTTATTCTCGGAAGCAATCGTCCCTTTTGATGAATCGTTGAGGAAATGAAATCTAATGGAAAGTTGAGTTGGCGTTTTGCAAATCATTTGAATCAACAAGAGGAATGTTAATTGAAAGGAGGGCGGGTGGGGGGAGAGGTGAAATAAGGAAGAGACTGTTTTAGAAAAAAAAAAGATGATTGCTGGATATTGATTGGAACTGAAAGTAATCATATCGAATATAACTTGGAAAGGAGAAAGATGCACTGATAGATAAAGCGGAAAATCGGGAAGAAGGAAAAAAATAAAAAGCCGGTCAGAGCTGAATGATCAAAGGAATTGATATTTGATGTCACTGACAGGTTTCAAATTCACCTATCTATCTATCTATCTATCTATCTATCTATCTATCTATCCCATTTTTTACATTACGTATGTGTGTGTGTGTATGTATGTATCTATCTATCTATCTATCTATCTATCTATCTATCTAACCTATTTTGTAAATTATACATGCCTGTGTGCATATTTGTATGAATCTATCTATCTATCTCTCTCTCTCTCTATCTATCTATCTATCTATCTGTCTGTCTATCTACCTATTTTACCTACTTTTTAAATAATGTATGTACGTATGTATGAATCTATCTATCTATCTCTATATCTCCTCCATTTTCTACATTATATATGTATGTATGTATGTATGTATGTATGTATGTATGTATGTATGCACGCATTTATCTATCTATCTATCTATCTATCTATCTAACACATTTTGTACATTATGTACGCCTGCGTGCAGATTTGTATGAATCTATCTATCTATCTATCTATCTATCTATCCCGTTTTGTACATTAAGTATGTATGTATGTATGTATGTATGTATCTATCTATCTATCTAACCTATTTTGTAAATTATACATGCCTATGTGCATAAATTATATGGATCTATCTATCTATCTATCTATCTATCTATCTATCTATCTAACCAGTTTTGTAAATTATAAATGCCTGTGTGCATATTTGTATGAATCTCTCTCTCTCTCTCTCTCTCTCTCTCTCTCTCTCTCTCTCTCTCTCTCTCTCTATTTTTACCTACATTTTAAATAATGTATGTACGTATGTATGAATCTATCTATCTTTCTATATATCTCCTCCATTTTCTACATTATATATGTATGTATGTATGTATGTATGCACGCATCTATCTATCTATCTATCTAACACATTTGTACATTATGTATGCCTGTGTGCAGATTTGTATGCATCTATCTATCTATCTATCTATCTATCTATCTATCTTACCTATTTTCTAAATAATGTATGTACGTATATATGTATGAATCTATCTCCCTATCGATCTAACTCATTTCCTACATTATGTATGTATGTGTGTATGTATGCATGCACGCATGTATCTATCTATCTATCTATATATCTAACCTATTTTGTAAATTATGCATGTATGCCTGCGTGCATATTTGTATGAATCTATCTATCTATCTATCTATTTATCTTACCTATTTTGTAAATAATGTATGTCCGTATATATGTATGAATCTCTCTATCTCTTTATCTCTATAATCAATTTTCTACATTATGTATGTATACATGTATGCATGCACGCATCTATCTATCTATCTATCTATCTATCTATCTGTCTGTCTGTTTGTCTTATTTTGCACATCCTGTATGCAGGTATGTATGTATGTATGCATGTATGAATCTATCTATCTATCTATCTGTCTATTTATCTAACCCGTTTTTATATTATGTGGAAATCTATCTATCTATCTATCTAATCTTTTTGTATATTATGAACGCATGCATACATGTATATATATTATATATATATATATATATATATATATATATATATCCATCTCTCTCATACTGTTCATTATCTATGTATTTGTCGCTGTCTATTTCTTATCTATTCATCTATGTCAGTTTCTATTTAAATGATTTCAGTTGCGTTGCTTATTTTTTTCTTCTCATTTATTTCATCGCAGTCTGGACATATGTCTTAGTTCCTTATTTTCCCATGCCTATCAACCTACCTTTCTATCTATCTATCTATCTATCTATCTATCAATATCAACCTGTTTGTATCTATCTATCTATCTATTTATCTATTTCATATATTTATCAGAGGTATATACCTTCATTAGAAAAAAGTTAAATCAACGTATTGGCCTGGATATTTAAGACCCTATTTGCTGTACTAATATAAACCGGAAGATCAACAATACAAGCAAGCCGTAAACTGATTTAACTTTAATTCCCTGATGTACAGATGTTTCTGTTGGAAGATCAAGAGCCGGCAACCATCTGTGAAGATGAAGCAAACATCATCATGTATAAGTAAAAGTAAAGTCGACGGGGCGGCCCAAAGTCGGTATCAGCCAGTCAGCGAGGGAGTCTATCCCCTTTTCAAGAGCGCTAGACCAAGGAGATTGTTTTAGCATCTGAGGTGGAGCGCCACACCTACCATCAGCTCCTTACTTTACCGCACAGATCCCTGTGCTATTCATACGCTGAGTTGGCGAGGACCGGTATCGAACTAGGAACATTGTGGTTTCTAGCCGAACGCTCTACCGACTGAGCTAACCCGAGGGATATAATTCACAAAGATTGATGTAATGGTTAGCAAGCTAGATGAGCAGACCATTGTTAGTGAGTTCGATTCTCACTGGGTGCCCCATACTTGTGCCGAATCAAAGCTACGCTTAGTAAATAACTATAACATTTTTGTACATTTCCTCAGTAGGCGATTCTGGCTAAGTACCATTTGTTGGTCATAATGATAGGGAATAAGTTGTTGTTTTTTTTGGGGGGGTATTTTTTGTTTATTTGTTTAAATAACAAAAGAACAAATAAAACAACAAAAACAAAACAAAACAAAAAAAAACAACAAAAAAAAAACAACAAAAAGCAAAAAGGAAAACAAAAAGCAAAAAAGATAAAAATAGATAAAACATCTATTTTTATCTTTTTTGCTTTTTGTTTTCCCTTTTGCTTTTTGTTGTTTTTTTTTTGTTGTTTTGTTTTGCTTTGTTTTGTTTTTTGTTGTTTTATTTGTTCTTTTGTTCTTTTTTACATAACGTAGGGCGTAACTGATTCAATAATAGCAAGTTTGACTCAGCACAAAATTTTAACATTTCATTTTATTTCTTCAACATTGACCAATATCTTGTAAAGTTTAAAACAGTTTAACACACTTTTTGTTGAGTAATCATATCATACTTTTATTTCTGTATCCAAAAAATTGTGATAAGATATTTATCAGAATGATTTCTCTCTTTTCACCAAGTCTATTTTCTTCTCAACCAGAATTTTATTATTTTTTGAGGAAATTGTACGATTGAAACTCATTTTATTGGGTTTTATTTATCAACAAACTCTACAGCGTTAAAACTATATGAATATATAACAGTCTAAGTATAAATACACACTGTATATATATTTATTTCAGGGATGTGAGTTATCCACTAATTGGTAGAAAGTTGCTCCATTTTTTAATATTACGAAATAACTTCTGGTCTTGTGCCTAAATCTATACTATATACTATAACGGCATCATTTAAAAAAAAATACTTTATGGGTTTGAATTTTGGGATAACTCTGTCAAGGGTTTGAACTCTGATTGCCGAATGATAACCATTGCACAACAACCGCCTCAAAATGTGAACAGATGCAGTGTTGCATGATGGAAGATGCTGAAAGAAAACAGACATAAAAAAAACAAAAAGGGTTGAGAGTTTTTTGTTTTTTTTGCAGTCGACGAATGACATTAATTCCAGAGGCGTTTAAGAATTGATCGGGGGCCGAAATTAATTTAAGAAAAGAATAAATAAATAAATAAATGAATAAATGAATAAATAAATGAAACAAGCAGCGAGGAATTTGAACCCCCCCTGCAACCCCCCCCGCAACCCCCCCCAAAAAAAAAAAAAAAAAAAAAAAAAAAAAAAAAAAAACAAAAAAAAACAAAAAAACAAACAAACAAACAGAAAAAGTCAAACGTATCACATAATCGGGAGAGAAAAGACACAAGAAATAAGAATTTTTCCATGTTAAAAAAAGGGATTCTTGTGTTTCGGTTCTAACTATCCCACAAGACAGACGATCAGGCGACAGAAGAAGAAACATGAAATACTTTGTACTAAACTTAATTGATATTAAGTAGCAACAGCAGCAGCTGTGATGATTTCTTTAATCAATCTGAAAAATGAAATTATTTTTTTTTGATAAATGAATTTAAAAATTAACGCTAAAATACTTGTACAAGGTGAATTGTAAGAGTAAAGTAATTTTTTGGTCATTCTGTGGGTGTGTATATATGTGGGTGTATGTGAATATATAGGGCCGGTTTAGCTCAATCGATAGAGAAATCGTCAAGGAATCACAAGGTTCTTGGTTCGATACCAGCCCTCGCCAACTCAGTGAATGAGTAGCACAGGGATCTGTGCGGTAAACTACGGAGCTGATGGTAGTTGTGGCGCTCCACATCAGATGCAAAAAACAATCTCTTTGGTCTAGCGCTAGTGAAAAGGGGATAGACTCCCTCGCTGCCTGGCTGATACCGACATTAGGCCACCCCACGACTTTTTTACTTATATATATATATTATATATATATTATATATATATATAATATATGTGAGTATATATATATATATATATATATATATATATATATGTACATGGGTGTGTGTGTATACAATATATGTGTGTGTGTTATGTGTGTACGTGTGTATATATATGTTTGTACGTGCGTGTGTATATAGGTGTGTACGTGCGTGTATATATATATATATATAAATGTTTGTACATATATATAGATAAATGTTTGTATGCGTATGTGTGTGTGTGCGCGTGTGCGCGTGTGCGTGTGTGTGTGTGTGTGTGTGTGGTGTGTGTGTGTTTCAAAGAAACATAAGAGCGACATGGATTAACCCTTCAGGGCGAGGGTAATGCATCCTGATAATCTCTCCAGGTTATGACGAATTAGTAGAAGGCCCCCGACTGGCAGGGAGACCATGCCAACGCTCCAAAGACGTCTGCACAAAAAGACATGAAGACATGCCACATCAACACTAACACATGGGAGGTTGGTGCAGAATACCAAGCGGCCTGGCGCCTCCTTGTGCAAACAAGGCACGAAAAGGGGAGAGAGGGGGGAGAAAGTAGCCACCAGAGCAAAGAGAGTCAGAAGGAAGGACAAACAACAACAACCCCAACAAACATCACTGTTCGTATGCAGTCACTGCGCCAGAGATTGCCATTCAAAAATTGGCCTGTTCAGCCACCCCCGTCAGATGCAGATAAAAGAATTGGACACTACGCCATCCTCTTAGTATACAGAAGAATGCCAACAAGAAAAGTTTCATCAAATCGAAATTCGAAAGTACTAACAAGTAAAATTCTCCAGCATCCCATGGCCCCTCCCCCCTAACACTGCTACATTTATCTTGCATTAGCAAGACCTGTGGATATACCACAGTATTATGATTTAATTATTACAACTTTTGATATCTTTTCTTAAGAGCTTTTGTAATATAGTTCAAAATGTATGAAGTATAATAATCTTCATTTAACTCTCTCCATTTTTCCTTTCTTTCCTTCCGTTATTTTTTTCATTATATTCGATAGAAACAGCTTAGCGTTATTGCTTCCGCGTGCTCACCATTTCTTTATCTCACCCAGACTCTCTTCTTTTTCCTCTGGTTATATTCTTTTCTGTGTAGATATACTTTTCTTTCCTTTTTTTTTTATGATAAAAAACGGAATGGTTCATTATTTAGCTGAGGTGACGAACTTACTAGAAATAAAAATTTCGGCGGATAAACACACCAGATATCAATATTACAATTTTAACATTTTCATCTTGGACAATTTTAATGTCTTGTTTTAACCAGACGATTTTTTCAATATGATAACGGTCGTACAATTAAGGAACGAGTGTATTAATATATAATGTTTAAAACTAAATTTCGGTATATTTGAAATTAGAGGGTTAAAGATGTTTAATGCATTTTAATGTTTATGTTTTATTTATGCACTACTTATGATAAGTGCCGATTTAGCTCAGTCAGTAGAGCGTCAGCCTAGAGGAATCACAGGGTTCCAGGTTCAATACCGACCCTCGCCAACTCAGCTTATGAGTAGCATAGGGATCTGTGCGGTAAAGTGAAGATCTGATGGTAGATGTGGCGCTCTATCTCAGATGCTCAATAATCTGCTTGGTCTTGCTATAATGCCAAAAGGGTGCGATAGACTCCCTGTTTCTCTGTGTTGATCCGGACTATTAGGCCGCCACGCGCCGACTTTCAATGTAATCTTTTACTTTGTCTATAAAATTGATGTAATCTAGCTAGTTCACCTTAGAGGATGTTTCTCTTTTTGTTTGTTGTTTATTGCTTTTTATATTAGTGCTGTAAGTAGAGATCTGTAACACGTGTTTCTTTTAATAATAGCATTATATATACACCTTATCATAATATATCTATATTGAGTATAGTATAGTATTTAATATTATATATATCTGAGTAGAAAACATGAGTAAGAAGATGTAATGGATATTAATACATTTTAATCATATTTCTAATAATTCGATATCAGCTTACCCATACCATGTGTCTTTCGGTCAGTTTTTTGTGTGTGAAAAATCATTTCGCACACCATAGAAAGCATTATCATCCTCAAAATAATTCTGCCTTCAGCCTCATCTCCTCTTGCATCGCAAGCGTCGATTCTTATGTCGTGTTCGAAATATTTTCGCTACACGCATAACATGAGCCGTATTAACATCTTATGTGTACAGTGATACTGTCTGATTGATCATAAAGAGTGTGTTAACATACTCGGATGTAAATTCAATCTAATTGTCCATCGTTACATTTCTTCTTTTACTCGACTCTTTCTTCCTCATATCTGGTCGACGTGATTTCTAAGTTCCTTTTTCCACTTTTCTCACATTTCTACTTGTATTCCACAGTCATAGCTTACGCCCGCTTTCGCTGCGCGGGCTGCACTGGTTTGGCCGGTCTTCTCCGCGACGCAGTCTCTCCCGGGCTCACGGCTTTGTCTCTTTATTCAGCTGATCACCACACCAAACCACACATATGAAGGTGACTATGGTATACATCTTGGCCTGTAGCAGTTATATATTTCTCCTGCATATTTTTTATTTTTAATAGTTAGTTCTACTTATGGGAGTCTTAGGTTATGAGTATAATGACTCCAGCCAGAGATTTGTCTCTTATTTTTGTCTAATTTCGATACCCAGCTATGTAGCAAAACTAGTAGAGATTACAGAAACTGTCCACCTACTCATTATTGCTCACCGCAAGTTCATCACTCTTTCTCTTTGACCCTTTCACTTTGCTACCTAAATCCGGTCCAACGCCGCGCCTTCTCCCTCGCATGTCTTCACCGTATATCGTGTAATTTTTTTGTCAACTAGTACAATTAGCACTTATGATGTATTGGCTTAACCGCGAACGCTTACCTTTCAATGCTCGTCATCTGAGTAAGAACAATTTCATCTTCTTTGTTTATAGGTACAGAGTTATTTTCTATCATACTTACTCTATATATATTACGTCCTTGTGCATACGCCGAGGTCTTATATACATTTCGGCTTTCATGAAAATAATCTCTTATCAACGTAGTCATAATTCTCCGATTAAATAATGTTAAGATTTAACTGGGCTAACTCTTGCTCCCTACAGTCCTCATGTTGATCTGCAGTATAACATATGATGGATAACATATTTCCCAATATTGATGTGCTTACAAAAACTCATGGACTTGACTCTTGTAATCTTAATTTCCGTCTCTGATGTTAAAACACAGGTCTGATATTATGTACAAATTGGAGCAATGGTCCCCCCCAGAATCTCTTCGTTCGCCTAAGTTCTTTTGCCGCATCTCAGACCCAATGCGTTGTGGCGTTACATCCATCATACGCCGACGGGTGACACGGTCCTTGTTATATTCGTTGTGGTATTTCGCTTTGATTTTTGCCTAGTGGTGGTAATTTTCTTCTTTGAACTTTCAATCTGGCTTAGGTTCCTTTATGCCTAAGTATTATCACAGGCATATGTTAAAAGCATCTCTAGAATTTATCGTAAGAATTGGTATCTATATTTCTACTCTTATTACTTACTGATAATCAAAAGATAGATCTGTACGCTCTATTTTAAAACTCTCGCACTCTTATTTGATTCACCAAATATCCATCTACATATCATACCACCAATGACTACATCTTTGCTTTTCTGTTCTCCCGTCATTTGCATACCCATCACACACACATTTATCTCTTCAATCCTCTCTTCCTGTTCTGTTTCTCTCCTCTCTCTTCCCATCTCCCCGCTTTTATTTATTCTCTCTCATTCTCTGGTCTGTGTGTCTGTTCCTGTGGTCTGTCTATATATGGTCTGGTCTGCTATCTTTTCTCTCTGTCTGTCTCTTATTTCTCTCGTCTCTCTCTCTTCGTCCAGTCTTCGCTTTTCTTGCTCTCCGTCTCTTCTATATCTTATGTTATATATGAGTATTTATATATATTTTTATATTATAATAAATGAAGAGTCTATAGATGCAATTTCCTTTTTAAAATAAAATAACCTGTTTCGTTGGTGAGGATGTGCAACCCATTGTTAAGCCATACTACACACACTACTACCATTCTCTTCCAACGTCTTTGCAATCGTTTTTGGTGCCTCATGCTGACTCATTTGTTGCTTCCCCCCCATTTGCATACACTCAACCATTCAGACAGTTCGATTTTTGTGTTAGCATCTTTGCCTCATGTTTCTTTTCTTGTGTTTTTTATTTTATTGCTTTAATATTGTCACTTTTACTTACTTTTTTCTTTCTCTATACCCATACTTTCATTTTTTCTTGTTTTTTTTCTTCTTTTTTTCTTTTTTTCCTTTACCTTTTTTTTTCTTTTTTTTTTATTTCTTTTCTCCTTCTTTCTTTGCCTTTCTTTTCCTTTATCTTCTTTTCTTTTCTTTTTTTTTCCTTTCTTCCTTTCTTTTGTTGTCTTCTTTCTTTTTTTTCTTCTCACATCATTATATTATTTATTTTATGTATTTACTTTATATTTTACTTATTTTTTATCATTTATATAGTTACTATATTCTTTATCTATTATAGTATTCTTCATTATATCTAACCGCTGCTGTGTGGTTACGAGTGGCGCTTTTCTACATTTGTCTTACTTTTTTCTTTCACTGATTATAACCGCTCCTGTTCTAAGTCTGCTATAATATCTATTCGCTGTGCTATCTATTCTATATTCTCATTCTATCTCTTCTATTCTATTTCTGTCTGTCTGTCTGTCGTCTCGTCTCCCCCCCCTGCTCTTCTCTGCTCTTTTTCTTTTCTCTTCTTCTCTCTCATCTCTTCTTCTATATTTATCTAGTTATTGATGTTTTTATATTATTATTTATTATTTTTATACTTAATTCTTTATTCATTTACTTTATTCTCTCGTTTTATATATTTTATTTTTTTTTTTTGTTTTTTCTATCTACTTATTTTTTGTATTTATATAAAATTTAATAGTTATTAGAACGAGTACGACATGTGATGATACTTCTTTGACTGTTTCGTATTAACAGTGTAAGTAATGTAATTAAAATTATCTTTCTCTATTTCTCATTCTTATGACTTTCTTCTCTCTCTTTTTTCAGACCATTCACACATTTTCTTTTTTTTTCCTTCTTTTCTTCTTTTTTTTTTTCTTTATTTTTTTTTTTTTTTTTTTTTTTTTTTTTTTTTCTTTTTTTGTTTCTTTGTACTTCTTTTTTTTTTTTTTTTTTTTTTTTTTCTTTTTTTTTTTTTTTTTTTTTTTTTTTTTTTTTTTCTTTTTTTTTTTCTTTTTTTTTTTTTTTTTTTTGTTTTTTTTTTTTTTTTTCATTTTTTTTTTTTTTTCTACTTATCTACTTATTTTTTTTTTTTTTTTTTTTGCTTTTTTTATTTTTTTTTTTCTTATTTTTTTTTTTGTTTTTTTTTCATGTCTATTTTCTTTTTCCATTCATCATTTTTTCACTTCTCATTTTTTTTTTTTTGTTTTTTTTTTTTTTTTTTTTTTTCTTTTCTTTAGGTTATTGATGATTTTTTTTGTTTATTGATTTCGTTTCTTTTTCTTATTGTGATTGTATGTACGTATTAGTCATTTATCCATATTATTCCGTTCCTGTGTATTTACGTCAGCTGTTTCAAGCCTTCGATCTAAACTCGTACGCTATTTTTCATCAGTTTAGCCTCTATTCTTTGTCTTCTCACTGTGGTATCATTTCTTGTTTTTCATCACCTCTTTACCTTCTATGTCTGATTTATTTTTTAGGTTTTTTTTGTTTTGTTTTTTTTATTATTTTGTTGTCTTTGTTACTTCTGATTTAAAAATTTTTATCTTTTTATTTACATATTTGCAAATGCATAGTTAAATGTAGTATTGCTCTTCTTTCTTATTTTCTTTTTTTTTTTGTGTTTACATGCGTGTATGTTGTTATCGCTGATTATGTTTGTTTCTTGTCTCTCTCTTCTCTTTTCTTTTTCTGCTGAAATGTACCCAAACAAGGTGGACTGAATAATTAATGGTGATGCCCATTTAATATACCAATTTTCATAAAATTATAAAGTGCTGTGTTTTTGCGAAGGTTTAATCGCTGCGTCTTTTATGCGTATATTATTATTTTTCCCATATTTTTTCAATTAGTATTTTGCCAAATTCGTAAATTCATTACGGTTTTATTATTCTTTTTATATTTTAAACGTATATGTCATTCATCTTTTCTAATTAACTATGGCCAGGCTTTTTGGAGTACCCGTGGTGTTGAACACAGTTGATTTCATTAAAAATAAGCGAGCACATATCCAGGTTAAAATCATAGGACATTCTTCTATCGGTATAACGTGTCGGATGGAAGAGAGTATGCATGGCAGTAACGAATGCATGTAGGTATATAAATTATATCTCAGCGCAGCGTCAGATCATGGGTAACCCTTCATTTATAATGCAAATGAATGTGTGTGTATTTAATGTCTATATATACTCATATGTGTGTGCGTATTTTGACCTGAATGTATATTTAATAACCTAAAATTTCATGCAGCATAAAAATTTCTTACTGAACACGCTAGCAATCACACACCGTATAATATGATTAAGGGTGCAATCACAGATGCAGACACAGACGGACAGACAGATAGAACAGACACACACCCACCACATCTCCCAGACACACACTTAGCACACACACACACCACAGACAATATATATATATATATAATATATATATATTATATTATCACATTAATTTCTGTTTCTATTATTTTATCTTGATTTACCGATTCTTTACGTTTGTGAGAAACACACAACATCTAATATTAATGAAGGACCCACGAAACACTAGATACAAATAGAGAGACACAAACGCACGCGACAATTACACACATTTGTCATCGCGTGTTTGTTTCTTTCTGTCTTCTTTTTTTTTTTATTTTTGACTTTCCTTCCACTTCTTTTTTTTTTTTTTTTCATCTTACACACATAACTATCACACACATCACTTGTTTTGTCTGTCTGTGTCTGTCTCTGCACACACTACACCACACATCATCTATTCATTTTTTTTTCCCCATCCTTTTCTCTTTTCTTTTTCTTTCTTTCTTCTTCTTTTTCTTTTTTCTACTTCCTTTCTTTTTTCTTTTCTACTATTTCTTTCTCTTTCTTTCTCTACTTCTCTTTCTTTCTTACTCATTATTTCGTTTCTTCCACTCACACAACCACCATTCTATATATATTAGTTGTAACTCGTTATTAATTATTAGTATTTATTTTATTACTCATTATATACTTAATCTCTTATTCCATTTGTATTACCTTTTCTCATACTACAATATGTTCTTTTTTGTTCTTCCTTTAAACTGTTCTTACAGACTCTTATTCTTTCTTATTTTTCCACTCTTTTTTTCTTTCTTTATAGGTATTTTAATCCGTTGCCTTATTATTGTTCGCCCTTGTCCTTTTTTAATTTATTTCACCTTTACATGATTACAGATCTTTCAGAATAACACATCTACTCACACCCATCGTCTTTCCTCTTCTCATTCCTCATCTCTCTCTCTTTCCTTCTCATTCTTTTTTTTTTCTTTTCTTTACACATCACATATTTTCATTTTGTCTTTCTTGTCTTTCTTTTCTCTATCGCTATCGCACTTATTACGCTACATTCATACCTCTCGCACACTATACATTTACCAGAGCTCATATATATATTTTTAGTCGTATCGTAATGTGTAGACTATCTGTCAATTTCCCCGCTAGATATTGCGTTTAGGGATGTTTCTTTACCTCCTCCTTTACTTAGCGCTTTTTAACGAGGGGATTGATTTTTTGGGCATTTCTTGAGATGCTGCGGCCTTCTTTCAGTTAACCATTTTCAGATCCGCTCAAACTTAACCTGCGCCATATACCTGTGGCTACTCTAATTGCGCTGTCAGTTTGGCGTATGGCTTTGTAATTGAGCCGGAACCTCTGTTGATTCCGAGCCGTATGCTCTGCCGACTAAGCTAAAACCGGCCTCTTCGTAAAATTCATTGATGCGCGAGAAACACCCTTGAAAGTATTAGTTTCGTATTGCCCGCAATTTCCACAATAGTTGTGATGTTCATGCTGCCTAAGAAATCCCCCTCGCCTCTGCGCAAATCTGTATATAAACACATCTTTCCTCTACTTCCTTCTTCACATCTCCTGTCGCTGGCGGCTTTTAGAATTACGCCGACTGCAGCCTATTCGTAATAGGGCGTAATTGATTCCTTCCTCAATGTACCTACCTTTCTGTTCCGTGAGTGGTCGCCAGTGATGCGCTTAAGCTTATGGAGTCCCTGGTGGCATGATGCTAATCCATGACTTTGCAAAACACTTCATTCTACTTTGGGTCTACTTACTCTTCGGTTTTTCTGTTATGACGGTTGGCGGCGGTAGAGGACGCACTTCGATCAAATTCTGCCGGTTCATTGTTGTCATAGCACCTAAGATCGTTCTTATATGATTGTCCCAACTTGCCTTTGGCTTAAATCCTAAGTTAACCTTTCTTATATATAAGATGTTACGATGATTAGGTCCTGTTGGTCTGATGGTCTTTAATGTCCTGAGTATGGCGCTACAATTCTATCTGATGGTGAATGTCTCAATTTGGATGCTCTTGGGGAAATGTGGTGTACCACTTCTTGCACTATTACTTCACAATATTCACCTTCCCTAAATTCCGGAATGGGTAATCCTGTTAGGGTATCATTTATAGGTGCAGTAGCTTAAGAAATGAGAACTTAAAATGTGTTTAAAAAATTGAGTATCGGTCTTCACGAATGATATAAAACAACGTCTTCGGCATAGTAATAACTAAGAAGTGTTGACATGCCCTAATACCGCTATTCCAACCAACCATTGAACTCACCATATTTTACTTTTCTCTTCGTTCTTTCTCCTTTCTTCTTTCTTTGTCTTGCTCTTTATTACTTCTTACTCCCTTTACTGACTGCTTTTTTCTATGATTCATCTTTTTTCCTTTTTTTTCGATTCATTTCTCTTTTCTTTATCTTGTATCATTTCTTTTCCCTCTCTTATTTTTTGCATGTGTCCTTGGTGGTTTAAAGCACTTTGTCTTTCCACCCTTGTTCCTTTTCTTTTTTTTTCTTTCTTTCCTAAATTCGTATTTTGTCTTTTTTTTTTTTTTTTTAATGTTTACTTTATTTCCTCTCTACTTTATCTTATATTCTTTTCCACGTATACCTTTTTCTTACCTATTGTTCCTTTGCGTCCTGCTTTCAGTGTTTCTTCTTTTGATGAAACTAATAGGTTGTGTCTTATCTTCCTGTGTTGATCCCTCTTCGATTCTCGGTTGTTACAGATGAAAGTCTACCCATCCGCGGTGTACTCTACACTTCATGGATATACGTCCTCTTCCGATTTCCTTTCTCTTTATTTTCTTTTCTGTTCCCTTTATTTTCGTTTTGCTCATGTCACTTTGTTCTTCTTTTATCTCCTTTCTCTTTTTATTACGACTTCTAATTTTTCGGTTCATAACACTGCACCTTCGCCTTCATGATGTTTTTTGCTCCTGCCATTATGTCTACACCGGGCGCGCTACAGCCCTTTTTCTTTTGTTGTTATTTTATTTTTACTTCTGTCGTTTTTCTGGGCGTTTAAGTTTCTTTTGGCCTGTTATAAACACGTCTTATATCTTTTGTCACTGTTCTGTCGGCTAAATTTTGTTCTGGTTTCGTTTCTCTTCGGCGCTGTTGGTCATTGGTTCACTGTTTTTTAGTCCACACCCAGAACTTTCGGATTGCTTTACAGTTACTTTATTTTAAAAGGATCACTTACGTCACATGTCCATGGGTGGAGCAGTTTAAGGGTGAAGCACCCTGTTACATATTCATGAGACTTCAGGAATTTAACTCCCTTTCATCATCTGGCTCCTCGATACTATACGCCGATCTATATTTTGTAAACTGCAGGATGTATTCTATGAACCTTCGTGGTTTCTTGCCTGGCTTTATTCTGGGCACGGCGATTGTCGGCGGAGTTGAGTGGTATGTAATCTAGCAAGCGTCTACTCTCTCTCACTACCGTGTTCGTCGATTTAGGCTTGTTCCTTACCTGCTACTTTTATTCGGTACTCTAAGGCCATACATCATACATTTGGTGCATACCCCGTTTCTGTCTTGGGCTTTTCTCTCGGTCCGGTCTTTCCTGTACGTCAAGGTTTATCCTCACATTTAATTTAAAGGCACTATTATATAACCCGGCTGTCAAATTGGCATTTGTGGGTTCAGGGTTAATAGGCTTTCCACTACGGATCACGCACTTACTCTAATATGGAATGTATTGATCGGAATCAGAGTATTTGAAATAACTTGACAGTGAGTTGTATCATTCACAATAAAAATCAACCTTTGACACTGATAATGGGTTCCTTGCAGCCACTGTGTCTCTCTTGCCTAACTCGTCGATCACTCTGCTCCGAGTCACTAGACGTTCTCTCAGGGTGTGGGGTCCGATCGTGGAGCTTGAACTATCTTCTGCGGTTCTTAAATTACTATTTCGGTTTAAATGAAATAGGGAACGTACAAGTCTATCACCATTATTTTCACCACCAGTTTCTTACTTACTCCTTGTTAAGGATTTCTTTTAAAAAGATTTTATCTCTCATCCTCGCGTCGAGATTTTTGCTCATATTCATTAAGATAAAACAAAATAATTAGAAATCACTAATACCAAGCACATATTTATTAAAATCAAATTTTTAATATTAATATGCAAAATAGCCTTACCGTTCACTCTGTAAACCGCTATTTTATTGTATATATAAATACAATTGCATGCTATTAACATTCAGATATAGTCAACAGTATTAATAATGTAAAACAATTTTATTGATAACTGAGGTTTAATTAAAAATAAAATCATGGAAAATGTGAGGTAAATAACTAAGGGAATTGTGACCTAGGTAGTGATATAGTTTTGGTAACAGACAGGAAAAACACACAATCTCCATTACAATAAGACGACATTGGAATATTTGATTCCGTATAACTTCATGCGACTTATTCGTTAGATATGAATAGTGATAAAGTATAACTATGTGTAACTTATTTGTATTAGATGGAAATATTTGATACTGTTTGACTATGGGGCAACCAAAAGATTACTATTATAAAAAATGGCGCTAAAACGATTGCAATAGAAAATATGAAGTTACGATTATATTAAACTATTTATAAACGAATCCAATTTGCCTACCAAATTTCTCCCGTCGTTGCACCAAATATTCAGGACATTTTTATACTGTATAATGAGATAGTTCAATGTTCCCTATGTATTCACCCCAGAACTCGTTCTATCTAAATAAAGTACTATTATTATTATAATGTGAGTCCTTCTGTTCAATTATAATGGACTAACCACCAGTTTTTGTACTCTGCTTTGATTGAGTACTTTGCTTGGTGGGAGAGCCGCTGTGAGCGGATTCAAGTAGGCAAAGAATTAAATAACACCTTATTTTTGCACTGTTTTCATAGCTATTGAAAAGGGCTGTATCTCAACACTTGAAATACGTAAACTAACAATTCAAATAGTATTTATAGCTTGAGAATAAAACCTTCCACTATTTCGCACTGTTGGCAAAGCTTGAACCTTGTTGATTTTGTACTTGAAGGACATCATCATGATGATCATCATACTATTGTAGTGAAAATGAAAGAAAGCGAAAAGATAAACAAATAGATGGACATTGATAGAGAACTGTGAAAACTATAGAAGATGAAGGTGAAGGACGTAGCAATTGTAATTGGTGCCGTTGGAACGGTCCCCAAAGCTCTGGAAAAGAAGTTGGGTGAATTGGAAATCAGAGGAAGAATCGAAATCATCCAAAGACCAGCTAGAATACTCAGAAGTGTCCTGGAGACCTGAGGAGATTTGCTGTCATTCAACCTCCAGTGAACCACCTGCTACGGCAGGTGTCAAAACTTTCATAATAATAATAATAATAATCTATTAATAATGGAGATTGTCTGTATTTTTGTCTGTAACACAAACTACGTCATAGCTCTACGTCACAGCTTACGTCACAATATTCTTATACTATATACACCCAAAATCTGAGTAAGCAATTTTGTTTTTTTACTCTCGTCCTTTTTTTACAGTATGAAGAAGTTAACTAAAAAGTTTACAAATAAATAAATACCTACGATTTTGTGGAAAATTGATGTGGAAAATATTCAAAATAATTGTTTGATTATTACATGCATGCAACATTTTATTTGAGAGGGACGGGGCTCAGTTTTCATTTCAAATTGTTTTTTCTTTTTACTCCTTCAATAAATATGAGGATTTGTCTTACTTATGATACTAACCCTCTGACATTGAATTTTTAACTCCCACCCTCTCGGGCAATGTCTTTCAAAAGAAATTAATTTTTACGACGCCCAGAGGGTGTTTTCTGTTGCTAATAATAATAATAATAATAATAATAATAATAATAATAATAATAAGGGACATAGCAAACCTTTATGTGTTGTTTAAGTTCGAAAGGAAACGAAACCAAAGTTCGTTCTCTTTGTCTATACGCATGCACACACAAGTACATACATACACTCATATATACCTTCACACATACACACATGTCCTTGTTTATGTATGTGGGCGTGTGTGTAAAGGTGCATAGTTAAAAAAAGACGTGTATTAATATATCCTGTCAAGAAATTGACTTGAGAAAAGGAAGTTTATTTCTTTGGCTTCACGTTTAAAATAGATTATGTCATCTTAACTTGAAAACCAAACTGAGGTTTCGTTAAAAGTATTGACAGTGGCTTTTGTTTTGCGAATATACCACAGAATGAAATAACAGGAATATAATATGAGGCTAGACATAGGGGAGTGAAGAAAGAAAAGAAGAAAAAAGAATTATGATATAAAGTTGACCCCTGACCTTATAGTCAGGTTTTTTTTAGCAGTAAGAGATTACAAGAAGAGTGAAGCAGTGGAAGAATTGAAACAATATTCTGACATGTTGGCACTTGACTTCAAGCGAAATCAATCGGGTACTACTAGCGTAAAAATCATACCTATATAACGAAGATTAGGAAGCGTGTGGTGTAATGGTTAAAGTCATTGGAAATGGACTCGTCGCCCCGAGTTCAAATCCTGGACTTGGTGATTGCATTTCACTTAGCGCTAATACCCTTGGGAAAGGTATGAATCCTGCTTTCTTTCCAGCTATGGATAAATAGTAGGGCAGACTGGGCTCTTTAACCTTGTTTAGGCAACCGGTCTAGGAGAAGGAAAACTCTGAATTCAAACCTGTCAAACTCCGCTTAAAAATGATCACATCCTACTCGTGCGGAGGGGTTGGTAAATATATATATAACGAAGATTGGATTTGCATATATCTATGTATGTCATTTGTCTGGATTTTTGAGATGCGGCTTGATAATTTGTATTATTTGCATCAATCGGATTATTGTCTTCATCTGTATTGTTATATACAACTCAGACAAAAAGGATCCAGAGTTCGAAGAGATGGTTCCCGTGTTCGAGAAGGTTCCCGATTTCGACACGGAACACCTGAAGAAGGCCGCAGCGCACACCAACAGGAACGTTGTATATATAACATTGCAGAAGAGTCCAAATAATACAAATTATGTATGTTAATTTAAAATTACAATAATTACACAGAGTAGAGTAGATTTTGTTGACTCAAAAGCAGTTAAAATACGTTAACTTGATTTTTTCTGGCAATTTCTAGTCCGTCTGGTATTTGAGCAAAGTTTTTTAAATAAAAAATATACAGAAAAAATTAACTCTGTACTTATAAATATAATCTGATGTAGACAGGTTCGGGTAAGTAATAGCGTTCCTCATGATGAATTTTAAAACTTTATAATTTCTATTTTAGAATGTTTATTTTTTTCTTTATGCTTCAGTCTCTCTCTCTCTCTCTCTTCTCTCTCTCTCTCTCTCTCTCTATATATATATATATATATATATATATATATTATGATGGCATACACAGGAATAAGCTACTCGAGTTTCACCATAAGGATCTTCAGGGTTAAATCCACTGAATTAATCAAGATATTGATTAATTGCAGCCGTGTATTTAGTTGATGTAACCGTAAATAACAGTTAATTACCGTTGATAACGGTTACAACAACTAAATACGCGTACAATCGGCTGCCATTAATCAATATCTTGATTAATTCAGTGGATTTAGCCCCGAGGATCCTTATGGTGAAACTCGAGTAGGTTATTCCTGTGTATACCATCATAATAATAAATCTGCTCTTCTTACGTATAGAGCACTTTATATTTGTTATATCACTGTCTTAACATTGTGAAACTTGTATCTACTAACCATTGTGGCCAATTTCAACAGTAAGTCACAATTTTCATATATAAAATCATATATATATATATATAATATTATATAATATATTATTTGTAGATAATATAGTTGCTATATTTCCAAGCAGTCAGTGCTAATATCATTGATAGAGCGTTTATATTTGAGTTAAGGTAGCGTGTATATGGAGTCAGTATCTGGTTACAAACAGTTTCTCGCCTATACGATCTTCAGACCAAATAGGAAAATCTGTTAAGCAGTTTTTTAAATACCTGTGGTTCGGTCATTTACTGTTATGTGCAGCACGAAATTTACCCGGATACAGTTGCTTATTTAATCAGAGTGTTTTGTTATCTGCTCTTTTATCTGATAGTCGTAGTGATTGATTTATTTGGCCGTTGCTGTAACGTAAACCGAAGTTTTGAATTCAAATGTGCCGTAGCAGATTATAACACATATATTGGCCACACGACGACCACATTACACTTATCTGATTCCAGCTCCATTAATCAACACCTTAAAACACATTCATGCCCCCTCTACTACCGAAAATTCTAACCGAAAATACACGCACACTACATAAAGAAAAAACAAACAAAAACTTCAAATAATCGAAATTTTATATATCAAACAAAAAAACTACCTTAAACAAAATAAACTTTGAAATAGTCACATGCTTATAATTTCCCTTCTATACTCCCTACTCAAACTCGTGACACCCCCCTCACAAAAAAATCACTACTGTATCACTCGCTCGAACCACTACCATTCCTACAACCTCCCACTACCAATGTTATTACCTCCACTTCTAATTCCTTGCTACTTACTCGTTCTCGTTAAAACGAGACACCAAACCATACCATCGTTTCCTACCTGATGATGGCAAACTGTATTGCCGAAAGCGCTCGTTTTGAAACCTTTGGTGGACTGTTACACCAGTTACACCCGACACAAAAAGATGGCCCGAAAATTAGAAGGATCAACCAAAAACTTGTCCGACAAGAACTGTCGGTACAGTTCAACAAAACTTGTATAAAGAAAAATGCTGCCAAACACACTTATTTTAATATATATATATTATATATATATATATATATATATATATTCATTTGATCATTTTCACAATGCTATGGGTATAAAAGTGGAGCCGACTGCGTCCTTCAGTCCTGACAGGCAATAGGTTGAAAAGTGTGTCTGATCACGCACGAAAACTTCGCACTATAACAAATCTCCTATGTCAGCAGTCTAGCATCTCACTTATTTTACAGAAATGTTGATCTCTCATACCTCCTGCGCGGCGTTGGAGCTAATATATATATATATATATATATATTATATATATATATATAATGTACTAGCAAAAGTACCGGTCCATGAACGGACTATATATAAATTTGGACCATACATAGGCAAGAGATTCCGAGCTGAACTGATTAGACTGCAATTTCGTTCACTAAAATTAAACTAAACCGCTGGTATAAGCTTAAGAAAGCAGGAAACAACAATATTTTTATTATAGCAGCAGCTGGTATACGGACAGTTCCGGAAATCGGGTTGATTTTGGTTTTAAGTAATTAATTATATCCTTAATCACTAAAAATTAATAACAAATTGGTGTTGTTCTTAGTTAAAAGGTTATTAAGTTGTATGCACAATTTCGAATCTGTGTGACTTCCGTTTCGGCGTTATACGTCGTCACGTACATTAAAACTTCCTCATATATATATTAGATATATATACATAGATATATGTGTGTGTGTGTGTGTATGTGTGTGTGTGTGTGTGTGTTTGTGTGTATGTGTCGAAACACGGTGTCTGTTGATGACTGTAATATATGTTCCCAAACCCGGTAGAGCTCTTTAGGGGTGAATTTAACTGATGTTCACCTTATTAGCGTAAGCAAAGTTCTCTTTTATTATTTATCAGTTAAAATTCTGCTTCGTACTGAAGGGTGGTGACGACCGAGGGATTAAGGAATCGCACTGATGGGTTTCGCTCCAGGTTAGATGTAGTTGCTATGTCTAGCCACACTGAGGATACTTCAAAACACAGTGTCTGTGTATTATATATACTAGCAAATATATGCACCCTCCGGGTGCAAGTATTTAAGTTTTAATATAATAAAATATCATATTAAATTAGAAAGGCTAATGAAACTGAATAAGAATGCAGATAAAAAGATTTGGAACAGAGGGGGTTGATTGAAAAAAAGACAACTTTGAAACTAACTCTTCCATCATTTCATTACTCCCGTCTTTCATTGGTAAATTTTCCTAATTTAACTATTTAGTTAAAATAGGAGTAAAGAATAATATTACAGTTATTTCTTCTTGTTAATGGATTTCTTTTAAGATTTATTGAAGAGATTTTTGCTCATATTCAATAAGATAAAACTAAACAATTAGAAATCATAATACTAAGCATATATTTATTAAAATCTATTTTTTAAGATAATATGCAAATTAACCTTTCCATTCAGCTGTAATCCGCTATTTGTTGTATATATAAATACAGTTGCATGTTATTCGTATGTAGATATAGTTAACAGTATTAATAATGTAAACCAATTTTTTAATTATTAAAAAGGTTAAAATAAATCATGGAGAATGTGATGTCAATAACAAGGGAATTGTGACTTGAGTAGTAATATAATTTCGGTTACAGACAGAAAAACACACAATCTCCATTATAATAAGATATATATATAACACAGTCATCACAGACACCGTATATATATATATATATATATATATATATATATATGTGTGTGTGGTGTGTGTGTGTAATTACGAGTGTACTCTTATGTGTCCATCTGAGAATGTAAATTATACAGGAAATTGTCCGGGTTTTTGTAAGACTATTTTTTCTGGCATCAAACTATTTAGTAATTTACTCAGCTAGGATTAGTTCTGGCACAAGGCCAGAAGTATGGGTCATTCAGTAAGAATCGAATAATGGTATAACTAATTAGCTTGTCAACCATTATATCCGTGCAAGGTACCACAACTGAACTTATTCTTATTCAGTTGCTTACTAATATACTGTTTACTAATAAAATCATTCTCTCTCTCCTCTTTCTGCTTTCTGTATATATATATATATATATATATATATATATTTTATATAATATAATATATTATATTACGGATTTTTGTCAATCCAACAAGTAAATAATTTACTTCTGGGTTAATAAAATCGAGTTAAAGTGTGCTCAATAAAATAGCTAAATATACGTTTTTTTTTTTAAAGGCGAGTGTTATAAAAATTCAACTTCAGTTTCATGCGGAGCAATTCATCAGGGAATAATCCATTATTTAACTATATATATATATATATAATATAATATATATATATATATATATATATATATATAAAGTTAAAATTAATGGTAAAATGAATGAAAGATGAATAAAATGAATGAAATGAGGGTATAAATGAACAATCTTTCAAGGGACTTCTCAAAAATATTAAAACACTTTGAGAGTGGGGTCCCTGATAGAAAGCTTTTCTCATCTATTATTAGACTCCTTTGAAGCATCAAGTTAATATAATTATTCTATAAGTTATTAGAGAAGATAAAATCCGTGTCGTACCTTTGTTATATATACTAGCAAATATATGCACCCTCCGGGTGCAAGTATTTCAGTTTTAATGTAATAGAATATCGTATTAAATTAGAAAGGCTAATGAAACTGAATAAGAATTCAGATAAAAAGATTTGGAACAGAGGGGGTATAATCGGAAAATAGAACAACTTTGAAACTAACTGTTCCACCATTTTCCCTTACTCCCGTCTTTCAGTGGTAAATTTCCCTAATTTAAACTGTTTAGTTAAAATAGGAAGAAAAGAATAAAATTACAGTTATTTCTTTATGTTAATAGATTTCTGTTAAGATTTATCCCCGAGATTTTTGCTCATATTTATTAAGATAAAACCAAACAATTAGAAATCAATAATACTAAGCATATATTTATTAAAATCAAATTTTTTAAGATCAATATGCAAATTAGCCTTCCCATTCACACTGTAAACCGCTATTTCGTTGAATATATAAATATAATTGCATGTTATTCGTATGTAGATATTGTTAACAGTCTTAAAGTTGTAAAACAATTTTATTAATAATTGAGGTTTAAATAAAAAATAAAATCATGGAGAATGTGTGTAAATAACAAAGGGAATTGTGACTTGTGTAGTTTCGGTTACAGACAGACAAACCCACAATCTCCATTATAATAAGATATATATATATATATATATATATACATATATATATATATATATATATATATAGTTTTTTTCCGTAGTTAGTGTCTTTCCATGTATGGTTTAACCAAGCTGATGCAGGTAGAAAATAAGGAGAGCTCAATGTGCCTAATACCAGTGAGTAACAGGACAGAGCAAGAAATTTAGTAAATGAAGAAAAACTCTAAACTTGCTTCATTACAATAATTTATTTCAACCGTATTAATGTTCTTGTGATTACCTGAATATATATATATATATATATATATATATATATATATATATATAGAGAGAGAGAGAGAGAGAGAGACAGAGACAGACAGAGACAGACAGACAGACAGATATATAGATATAGGTATATAGTGTAGTGTAATGTTTAGAGTTGTAGGAAATGAAATCGTCGACCCGAGTTCAGTTCCTGTACGAGGCTGTTTACATTTTCAAACTGCGCTTATACCATTGAGAAACATATGGGTCCATCTACTCTCCCTCCATCCATGGGTGAATAGTAGGGCAAACTGGGTTCTTTAACCTTGGCTAGGTAACTAGTCTAGGAAAATGAAAACTCTGAATTCAAACCTGGTAAAGTCCACTTAAGAAATTGAACCCTTGTCGAAGTAAACTCATCATATTTGTTAAAGTCGTAATAAAATAAAACAATTTGAAGTGAAAACTTTGTTCTGATGACTTTGGATATATATTAAAACGAAACAAACTATATATATATATATAATACCGGATATGTATTTATTAAAAGTTGTTTAAAAAAACAACAATGAGGACCGTCTATGGTTGCATGCTCAAATTTTGAAGATTTATAATACAAGATTGTTCTTTATTCAAAAATTTGAAACAGTCGAGGGTATAATCGAAAAATGAATGAACCGAAACTTATTCTTCCATCTCTCCCGTCTTTCATTGCTAAATTTTCCTAATTTAACTATTTAGTTAAAATAGAAAGAAAAGAATAAAATGTTATTACTTCATGTTAGTGGATTTCTTTTAAGATTTATCCCCGTAATTTTTGCTCATGTTCATTCAAATAAAACCAAACAATTAGAAATCAATAATACTAAGCACATATTTATTAAAATCAATTTTTTTAATATCAATATGCAAATTAGCCTTCCTGTTCACACTTTAAACTGCTATTTTGTTGTATATACAAATACAATTGCATCTTATTAGTATGTAGATAAGGCCGACAGTATTAATAATGTAAGACAATTTTGTTAATAATTGAGGTTTAAATTTAAATAAAAATAAAATCATGAAGAATGTGACGTAAATAACTTCGGGAATTGTAACGTGAGTATTGGAATAGTTTCGGTTACCGACAGACAAACACACAATTTCCATGATAATGATAATAATAATAAAAGTAAAATCGTAGAGGCAGCCTAAAGTCGGTAACAGCCAGTCAGCGAGGGAGTCTATCCCCTTTTTAATAGCGCTAAACAAAGGATATTGTTTTTTGGCATCTGAGGTGGAGCGCCACACCTACCATCAGCTCCTTACTTTAACGCACAGATCCCTGTGCTACTCATACGCTGAGTTGGCAAGGACCGGTATCGAACTAGGAACCTTCTGGTTTCTAGGCGAACGCTCTACCGACTGAGCTAAACCGGCCCTTATCAAATAATAGTTTTTATTATTATTATTATTATTAATAATAATATTATTATTATTAAAACGACTTCTTCGACTCGACATAAAGAACAACGACGATCACTCCTGATTAGATGTGCTTTAATTCAAACCGAACCTTTGTCACTTGTAACGACAGACAGAACGTATTTTATTTTTACAATGTGCATTCAATACGGATGAAAAACCGGCTGAAGAAAAAAAACCTATTGAGATCGTTTCGTCCATCCACCAGAAATTTTCCTCTTTCGTAATTAGTCTGGAAGAAGAGGATGATCTGGAAACTGGACGATTAGTGAAAGAATAATTCTTACTGATTGAAGAGATGTCGTAAACAGACATTGGGAGGCAGGGGGTGGTTGTGTGCTACACATGTCCAGTCACCATGGACAACACTGACGTCATCACTGGATATTATCAATTTCTTTGAACACTGAGCAGCTGTAAGCCTTGTTTTTCCTGATTCTTCATCTTTTCTTCAGACTAAGACACATTTTTCGATTTTCAATGACCACATATCGAGTGACCAGAGCTCAAAAGATATATATATATATATATATATATATATATATAGTATGTATGTATGTATATATATATATATATATGTGGGTGTGGGGTGTGGTGTGTGTTGTGTGGAGAAAGGTAGAAAAACACGGGATATTGTAGAAGATGGATGTTTATTGTAGGTAGTGATGTCGACGTTGTAACGTTTCGGTCTGTTAGAACTTCTTCAGGGCTATAGATATTGCTTCTAGGGTGAACATTTTCAGAATAGTCAAACTGGAGGTCGTGAGTAAGGGTAGGGGTGGTCGGGGGTTGGTAGTGGATTCTCCTTTTCTCTAGATAGGGAGTGTATCCCTTTGAAACTGCGAGACTGGGACTTGTACAATAGAAAAAAATCTTGTACGTAAAATCGTAAGAGATCTCACCGTTTAGTTTAGCTCTTTCATCGACGTTGAATGGCCCAGTAATGGTTGGTCGACAATTCCAGCCCATTTCATAAAACTATATGCTCATTGTCTCCTACTTTTAGCCACAGGTTCCCTCTAAATTGGAATAAAATCAGTAATTATTATTGTCCTCAATTTCATTATTATTTGTACAACGATCAGGATGTGTCCTCGGCTTCTGAAGTTATTTCTTCTCTGACTCGGGACCTTCTTTTGAACTCGGGACCTTTTTTTCGAACTCGGAACCTTCTTGTAATCGGGAGCCATCATGGAATTTGAATCCAACTCTTCTTCATCACGGGTCTCTTCTCATTCCGCTAACCATGGCTGGGGTCAGGAGTTAAGCTGTGTTAATCATTATTCTATGTTACTATCACCTTGACTAGGTTTTAACCCTGCAGCCGCAGATAACTGTCATTAGAACTGTCTTAACCCGACGTCCTTTATCCACTACGCTATGTGTCCAAATTGGGCAATTCAGCATGAAGTTTTGGAAAATATAACCTAATGTATTGTTTTAACTAGAATATTACTCTTTACAATGTATGATTTTGTTTACTTGTCATATTCGTTTTGTTTTTAAATTCGTCAGTTCATCAAATGTTCACTCGAGATTCTTCCGGCAAAAATTACTTTCGAAAAGTCAGTTTTTCTCGACCACTTTTGGCACTTTGAAATATTTGCTCTAGTGACAATTCACAAAGTATTCAACATATTTTGGTATTATTAAATGGCAGAGGTCTTCAGCTATATATAGTTTAACCCCGCATACTAATTCCGTTAGACCATTGACATGAATTCCCAAATATCACTTGCTAAATTAAAAGTTATTGAATTTGGTTGAGTATTTTAATAAGGGTTGAAATAGACGAGTTTAAAACTTGACAAATATTCTTTCTCTCTTTCCAGATTGCAGTCTGGATAGAAATTATTAACTTGCGAGCGGGTGTTTCTTCTCATTCAGAGCGACAAGGTTCAGACATGTGGAGTGCGGGAATAACCCTCACTTACTCTCTCACTTACTTTCCTCTCCTCTTCTCTCTCTCTTATATATAATATATATATTATATATATATATATATATATTATAATATAATATATATATAAATTATAATATATATAATAATATTATATATATATTTAAGTTTTCACGTAAATTAATGGTGAAATGAATGAATGGATGAAATAAATGAATGAAATGAGGGGGATGAATGGAAAATCCTTTCCAAGGGATCCTCAAAAGATAGTTACAGTGTAGCAATATTCACTGGAAGTTAACCAGACAGATTAGATATATATACATATAAAAATTCAACCCATTCTCAACAGATATTAAACAAAGTTAAGAGACGGATTTTATCTTCTCTAATATTGAGAATATTTATATTAACTTGATGCTTCAAAGGAGTCTAATAATAGATGAGAAAAGCTTTCTATCAGGGACCCACTGTCAAAAAGTGTTTTTAAAACTTTCGAGAAGGGTCCCTTGAAAAGGATATTTCATTTATCCCCTCATTTTATTCATTTTTATTTAATCCATTCATTCATTTTACATTAATTTTTAACTATATATATATATATTATATATATATATATATATATTATATATAGTATAGAGAAGAGAGGAGAGAGAGAGAGTAAAACAAATTGTTCCCAAAAAGTTGAATTTATTATATTTATGTCGACGCTTAAACGTTTCAGTTCATATAACAATTCTTCTGGAAATTGAAAAAAGAAGAAAAAGATCTTGTTTTTCAAAAGATGGGATATTTATTGAATGATTTGAGTTTGGATTATGTAGAAAAGCTCATAACGTTCATCGATTAGCGTTCATATATATATATATATATATATATATATATATATATATATATATGTTTTTTTGTTGAAGTTGGGCGTTAGAAGCATTTAAAAATAATGAAGGAACTCGATGTTAGTGAGTACTGGATTCACTTATTTTTTATTATTGTTATCATAAATGTTCGGGATCGTTAGATTCTCTTTTTCAAATGAAAGTCGCTCCTGTTCAACGATCCTTTGTCTTTGTTGTTATTGACAGCGGCAGTGTCTGTAAAATAATGTAATGACGGAGTATTCGGATATCGGTGTTCAGTCCCCTCACGTGAGTTCGTAGTTTTAAAATCCATTTGGTTTCTGCTTGTTTTCGAGATTGCGTTGTTGGAAATGCGTGGTCTATTAAGATTTGAGGTGTGTAAGGTTGTCTGGTGGGGTGTTAAAGTGAAGCGCTATCGTGCTATGGGGTGATTTGAGTTTTATTGTGGATTTGTGGTTATTTAATCTTATTCTAAAAGATGTAGATGTTTCTCTCACATACCCTCTATTTATGCATTGTGTGCAGTATATGTAATATATGATATTAGGGCTCTCGCATGTTAGGTGTGGCGGATGGATTGTTATGTTCGTGTAGGGTATTTTTATTTCGGTTTCCGTGTGTATATGGCTGAAATTTTGGCATCTAGGCTTGTTGCATTTTTTGTTACTTTCTGACGGTGTCATGTTATATATATATATATATATATATATAATAATACGATATGAATGGGAACGCTATCGTTACGTAGCGTTTTTGATTTGCATTTCCTACATTTCAAGTATTGAAAAGACCTTTTGACATCGTTAACACAAGGCTCACAGGCTTTTGTTAGTCCAAAATTTCTTTCATATGAATAATGACTTTACTTCTACTGATGGTTTGAATAAAACCAAAAGGCAATAGCGTCAGCTTTCAAAATGTCAATTTCTGACATATTTTGTTGATTTTCATGAACTCTATACTCATTTACATTGCCGGATTTTTTATTCAAAGAAGCATACAAGAACTCATAAAATATATATATATATATATATATATTTATATATATATATATATGGATTTTTTTAATTAGAGGAAGAAAATATAGTGCTCGATACAGTTGTAAGAGTATATCTATTATTATTATTATTATTATTATTATTATTAATTATTATTTATACATTTTATGGCCGATTCATTACAGTCAACATAACCTATATTCATTTGGATGCATTTATAAGGCGAATTTGTCTGAAGATAACCATAATGGCTTTGAAACCGATGGTAATGAATCAGCCTTTAATATTATATATATAAATATATATAATATATATATATATATAATATATAAATCGCCCCGTCGCTTTTCTATTACGTGACAGTCAGTTGCCAATCACATTTCTGCTGAGAAAAGGGAAGTTCGTGTCTTTTACTGTCTGCATCTTTCATTCACTTTCCATCACTTGAACATTGCACTTAAAGTGGCCTACTCGCATGCGAATGACACATCAGATTTTCCTTCATTCTACCTGGGGCCATTGAGTCATCTATAGTTTCGTCACTCGCTACCAACCAACTGTACGCAGTGACTGAATTATCATCCGTTTAATAACATCAGTTCCCTTTATACATTTTGAAAAAACTTCAATCATAATACCCAAAGATTTATTTATTTTTGTATATTTTCCTTCATCCTTTATACCCGCAAAATCTCCATCTACTCAGTTGTTCCATGTCACTAGGTAATGATTCAAATCTCGGTAATAGAAAAACTCTTTCAGATTTCAATGGAATTAAAGATACATAACAATATAAGTAAAATCGTCGGGGTGGCCTAAGTCGATATCAGCAAGCCAGCGAGGGAGTCTGTCTTCTTTCACTAGCGCTAAACAAGGACATTGTTGTCTTTGTGTCTGAGATCGAGCGCCTCACCTACATTCAGCTCCTTATTTTACCGCACAGATCACTGTGATACTCATGCGCTAAGTTGGCGCGGTTTCGGTATCGAACCAGGAACCTTGTGGTTTCTGGGCGCACGTTCTATACCGACCGAGCTAAAACCGCATAAAAAACATTTATTGGCCATATTAACAATAATTAAACTACAAATTCACAAAGGCGTACAAAAGCCTCCATTCCTATTTGCCTATGCCAACATCTCATGACATTCGCTCTCGAATCTTAAATCAGGCAACTATGCACATTTACAGTCAGGTTATAGAGACGCCCCATTCAGATATCACAATTTTCCGAAAGAACAGTTCACTGAAACCTTTGGTATGCATCCACTATAGCATCTTTCAACAACTAAAATTCTCCATTTCAACATAAAATATGATGCAAATGGACCCGAAATTCATCGAAATTTATTTTACAACTGACATAAGTAAGAAAATATCTATATATATCAATAAATCGCGATGATTTGGTAGTACGTATCATCTATAAATCAGAAACCATTTTCATAGCATTAAAATCTAGCATACAGTTTAATATGTTTATAATAAGAAATGTACAACCAGTAGGTGTACGGAGTGCTCATTCAAAAAAAACATCTATGTAAGATGAACAAGAATATTGGATTAATGTTGGCCGAGAAAATAATTGGAGATCTAATAGCACCAAGTAATTATTCATTAACCAGAGTTTTTTAAAACCAGTATGCAATTCCCCACACATATTATATAACCTTTATTTCTTTGTGATATATAAAACACATTGCAAATTTTAAATACAACTAATAACATGGGCTTTTTGAGGCAAATCCAACTTGTTTCATAAGTTAATAAATAAGATTCATTCTTCTTTTAATGATTTTGACAAGAATAAAAGCTTATAAACTTATGCAATTCCTGAGGGTATTGTGATGTAGTTTCAGTTACAGACACAGATACCTAATCTCTATTTATAGATAAAGATACTCGAGAAGCCATATGATAAGATTTAGGTTTTCAGACTAGTCTCTATCTCAGTTTATGAATAATGAGGACTTTTCAAATATTTATTTTTGATGAGATATTAAATCTTTTAAGAGTATGGAATTGCTATATGGACATTGCTTTCTATTTATTTTAATATTCAGTTTTGCATTAATTTCTTGTGTATTTTTTTTTACTAAAAGGAGTTAATTGGATTTCACTGATCTATTTAGTTTTGATTTAATCAACAGTATAATAATAATTTTCTTCTTCTTCTTCTCTCTTCTTCTTCTTCTTTCTTCTTCTTTTCTTTAGTTGCTCTTGAAACGTACTTGCTTATATATTCAAAACTTATCAACATTTATTAGAAAAATATTGAAAATAAAAGAATTTGCTAACAGTAGTGATTTTACTGTAGAATAGGAATAACTTTTTCAATAGTTTATATTTGGAATTATGCACACTGCTCTTAATTGAATTGTTTGTTTGCTTAAAATGATTTTTAATAATTTGATAAAATATATCATCTTGTAGATAATTTTAATTCTGGTTTATCTTTTGTATGAGGGCGATTGAAAAGTTTTTAGACTGACCAAGGTACTCGGAAATGTTACGAAATGAGGTTTATTTCAACATATTCCCTTGCAGTCCATACTTTTTCCATTGGTGTTGCAGTACCTTGGATCCCATTGGTCAAAGTCATCAACAGCAGATGTGACTTTCAGCCTACCTTCGTATAAAATGAATCACAAAATTGATCTGAAAAATTAGGTACAATGTTTTAGCAAATATTTAACTTTTAGATTTAAAAAAACATTTTTTAACCCTCCGCTCGAATAAGGTACAATTAAGGCTGTCTGGGCTCTACTAATTAGCATAATGGAAAACACACACAAACTTTGTAAGATTCTTCATTGTTGGGGTGGGGTATTTAATTCTCTGAACAAGATATTTAAATAGAATAATGGAAAAAGAAGAAAAATTATATTAATTTTGATCCATTGTCTAAAATGGAGTATATCTTGGTTTAGTGGCCGACATGTACACCCGCTCCTAAAGGAATGACGACGAGTCTAGATCATTTTTGGACTCATCCTTCCGAGACTGTATCCCTGCGAGGATATAAGAGCCACAAAAAGGGTGTTCTGGTATAACACTAAAACGGCATCGAATGGAGGCGATGAAAATGTGGCTACCACTTCATTGCTATTACTCCCAGGTCACTCAGACTCGGAATGTAGTGCTTGTTATGATCCTAAATATCCACTCGTGTCAAAAGAAACGTGCTAAATTGTTAGTCCACCAGCCTCCGAGTTATCTTTTTTTCTGGATCAGGTCAAATGAAACTATAGAAATGAAACGGCTTCCTTCGATTCAACTAAGATTCTGACGATATTGCTGAAAAGCTTCTCTAAGCTCTTCATATGATCGTCTTTGTTGAGTTGGCAATTACCATATTTGACGGCGTTAAGACGACTTTGTCCAAAATTTGGCTAAAAATATTTCCCTGCGTCTTATACTCGTAGGTGAAGTTTGAAGTTTTTATTATTAATTTTATTATTTTACTATTATTTCTGCTATTGAGATGTTTGTTTATGATTATTGCTTGCATGAAGCCAAATGGCTTTTTACAGCTACGTTTCTGATTGTGTAATCCACATAGACTGTTTCAACAGATATACACTGAAAACCTTTCCCCTGAATCTGGGGTGCGTCTTATATGCAAGTGCGTCTTAATATGCCAGCAAATACGGTAATTGTTTCTTTACTTCGAAACTTTCTGCAAAATTAACGACCGGATTTTTACATGTCTTATTCGACAGAAAACAGATTTGACGTTATTCTGCGAGACCAGGCTGACTTAGTCATTGCGCGCTAAGTGTCATTTTACGAGACTGCCTACCTTTCTCTCACTTAGCAACCTCCACGCACTTTTGGCATATATCATCATGATGAAGGCATCAACAAGAAATTTTGTCGAATTCTTTCTTTTCTCTTGCACTTCTTGGCTGACCATATAAAAGTGAAATAATTGATATATATTATATTTACCAACCCTCCTCACAAGCAGGAATGAGACACCAGGTCAATTTCTTAAGTGGAATTTAAGAGGTTGAATCAGAGTTTGCTTCTCCTAGACTGGTACCTAGCCATTGGTTAAAGAACCCAGTAATGCCCTGCTATTTACCAATAGCTGAAGCGAGGATTGGATTCATACTTTCCCAATGTATTAGCGCCGTGGAAATGCAAACACTTCGTCAAGGAATTGAACTCGGGTCGACGAGTCCATTTCTTACGACTCTGAACATTAGACCACGCTCCATAATTTATATATGTGAACCATTGGATGATGTGTGCATAGCCTTCTTTACCGGCACTAAATATCTATATGCTTATATACTTCTCTTACGTCTTACTCTGTCGTTATTCTACTGCCTGGTAATCTTCTAATGTTCGTTTGTGATGGTGTTCTGGGACTTCGGGTGGTTTCTGTTGGTAGGGATTCTGTTATCAGAAGCTGGGTCATTGGTAGTTAGTATACTCAAAGACTTCGATTTACGATGATGTTACTTTATCGTAATCCAACGACAATCCTTACATCTTGCTTAGCTCGGTTTTAACTTTAACTGACTAACTGAGTCTTACTCTTAAACGGAAGGGCTTCTATCGGGTTCCCGGTTCTCACGGTTTATCGGAAGGCAAGGTCAAGAGTGAGAGCGCCCGTAATCACACTCAAGGCATCAGCTGCACTACTATGATTTCTACACATGTCATAACCATTGGTATCCAATGATTATGTAACAGATGAAGTAGAAAGGAACACTGAGGTGAGAAAATAAAAAGGAACCCTTTATTTATAAATGCACGTTCTTAGTCTAAAGATGCAAGACACATTTATTTGATTTACAACTAAGAAATTCCCACATTTTGTGAAAATATTCACATAATCGCAGCTCACAAGAAAAAAATGCAATCACCAAACCGAAATCTACATTGAAAATACAAATATTGTAGATGTGAAAAAAAGCGTCCTCAGAATTAACTCTTCACCACCCGCAAGAACGATTGGGCTCGGGATAGAATGAATAAAATGTACACATCAAAAAAAACTAGTGTTCATATGTAATATGAGGAAAATATAGAGAAAATTCAGAAGAGACAGTTACATGACTTTAAATGACAGAAGCTAAACTATTGGCAAATAATCAAATCAACGATGTTTTGGTAATGGAGGCCTGTATACAGCAATTGAGATGCATGTACCAAGACAGTTTGTGGTAATGAATGGTGCAGTAAATATTGATTCTATACTTCTGAAGAGTTAAAGTCTGTCAAAATTGAGAAAAGTCATATGCCTTTTTAAATTTGGAGATGGAAGGATAATTAAGCCATATATGATAAAGGAATGGGTTTGCATAAGGAAATGGTTTAGGACAATCCTATAGGTTAAAGCTTCACATGACCTGCTGATTGATAGAGACAGCCTCTCTGATCGCCGTATAGCCTGAGTAAGGAAGAAAGTGGAGTGTTGCAGTGTCAGGTTGCTCATCACCAGGATTCTGACGTAAGCATGACGGATTGTGACCTTAGCCTACAGGTGGCCCATGAAGGGGGTTTACGCTGCAGGAGGTGAGTTGGTGTATAAAAGACCCTGCAACATGGTTGGATAAATGCCGAATTTATAATCTGATGGAAACAAGATGACAATAACTTATATTTAATTAGCGCGTGGTGTAGATGGTTAAAGTCATGGAAATGGACTCGTCGCCCGAGTTAAAATTCTGGATGTGGTAATTGCATTTCACTTAGCGCTAATACCCTTGGGAAAGATATGAATCCTACTCTCCCTTCAGCTATGGATAAAAGTAAGGGCAGTCTGGTGTTTAACCCTAGTTAGGCAACCAGTCTAGGAGAAGGAATTGATTCAAACCTGTTAAACTCCGTTAAGAAATTGACCTTTTGTCAATCTTGATCTTGAGGGTCGGTAATATATATATCTAATTACATGCACATATTTTTGTTATCGTTGCTTACTCTGATAGTGTGAATATTTCTTTACTAGCTGGACATGTGGAATACCACAGTATGATAATATTATTACAACGTTTAGTATGTTTTACTTAAGAGCTTTGCCAATACATATAGCCGGTCTCTTTTCACTAACGCTAGACCAAGGAGATTGTTTTTGGATTGAGATGGAGCGCCACACATACCATCAGATCTTACATTATGTAAGATTCTCTACTCATCATGCGAGTTGGTGAGGGCCGTTTCGGAACAGAACCTGTGTTCTAGTCGGACGCTCTACCGACTGGGATAACCGACCCTAATGTATAATAGTATTGATTTAGCTATCAACTTCTCTTTCTTTCTTCCTTCGATTGGAACCGATTAGCGTATCCTTCCATGCGCTCACCGCTCTCTTTATCTTTCCTACACTCTATTTTTTCCTCTTTCTGTCTTTCTTATTATATTTTGCTATGTAGCATGTCCTTTTTCTTGTTTCTTTCTTTAATAAAAACGGAATAATCCATTATTTAGTTGAGGTGACGACACTCATGAGAAATAAGAATTCAGCGGATAAGCAACACCAGATAATTAGATTTAATTTTGGCATTTAATTTGGACGATTTGGGCGGTTTTCTTTCAAGCAGAGTGTTGCAAGATGATAAGGTTGAAGTATTGAGGAACAAGAATAATAATATATAGATGAACAGGAAAGAAAAAAAAGAATTCGAAAAAAAAATGTTTCTTGTTGATCAGCTTCATGGTATGACGTATGCAAGTGGTGGTGGTGCTTGGCGAGAGAAGAGGTAGGCAGTTCATAAAATGAACACCATAGCTAATGACTGAGTCAGCAAGGTCGCAGAATAACGTCGAATCTCGTTTTCTGTCGAATAAGACAGTAAAATACGCAGACGGCTACCCTATTCACATCAGCCTCTCCGTTTGCCCGGTGAAGATCGTTGACATTTACACAAAATCAACTTTGTCAATTGGACTAGTGGCGCCATCTTTTTTTTTTTTTTTGTTCTTGTGTGATAAAGATTAGATAAATAAATAGAATAAGAATAAAATATAAAAACAAAAAAAGTGTTTTATCGAAGAAAAAAAAGAAAAAAAAAGCGACAAAATGAGTCGACCATTTTTGTAAGTCCTTCTTTAAACTTCTCTAACATCTATTCCAACTTTATGGGAATCATTCCGAATAGCATTACTCTGCACCATTTTCAGGAATTTTTCTCTTTCTATTAAAATGTTTCTTTGTTTTTTTTTTTTATGGTAGGATTCTGTCTCGTCTTTAATATGAAATTTTCATTACTCTTTTTATTGTCTGCATCCTTCGGTTTCTCATTTTATTGTTTTTCTTTCTTCTCTTCTCTTTTCTTTCTTCTTCTTCTTCTTCTTCTTCTTCTTCTTCTTCATCATTACTTTCTCCTCATCATATTTTTTTGTTTTCTTCTAGAATTTTTTTCTTAACGACGTTCTTATTTGACCTGCTGCTACGAAATAACTTCTCTTATTTCTGCACTTTCTCTATATCTTCTTTTTTTTCAAGTTCATTCGAACTCCTTATTTATTTTTTCTTCTATTCATGTTTCGCATTTTTTTGTCTTTTTTTTTTATAATTTTGTTGTTTGTTGTTTTGTTGTTGTGTTCGTTTGTTGTTCTTCTTCTTTTCTTCTTCTTCTTCTTCTCTTTTCCTTTCTTTCTTTTTAATCCATGTCTCTCCTCCTACCGTCTTTTCTTCATCTCCTCCTTCTTCTTTGACTTGCGCTCTTAACGTTCTTACTTTTCTTTTTTCTGCACTCTAGATTCTATTCTTTCTTTCTTTTTTCTTTTTATCTTCTTTTTTTTCTTTTCTTAATCTCTCCTCTCCCCTCATTCATTCTGCGCCATTATTCTCCTCATCTTTTTGCATTTCTTTTCTTATAGTTTCTTGTGTTTTTGATGAGTTTCGTCTTAATAAGAAATTTTCAATTCAACCTCCTTTTTATGTTTGCATCCTTAATCGTATTCTCATTTCATTCGTCTTCTTCTCTTTCTTCTTTTCTTCTCTTCTTCTTCTTATGCTTCTTCTTTTCTGCTTTCATTTTCTTCTATATTATTCTTTCTCTTTTTTTTCTTCAAGATTTTTTTTTTCTAACACGATCATTCTTATTTACCGGCTGCTACTGAATTTCTCTCTTATTTCTGCACTTTCTTCTTTACTCTTTTTTTTTTTTCATTGTTTCATTAGAATCCCCTTATTGATTTTCTTTCTCATTCATTGCACACTTAACTTCGTCTCATCTTGTCTTTGTCCTTTTTCTTTATATTTTCTGTTGTTTTGTGTTGTTGTTGTTGTTGTTGTTGTTGTCTCTCTGTTTCTCTCTTCCTTCTGTTCGTTCTTTTCTATTCTTTCTTTTCTTTCTTTTTACAATCTGTCTCCTCCCTACGTCTTTTCTTCAATCTCTCCTCCATCTTGAACTTGGCGCTCTAAGTTTCCTTTACTTTCATGCTTTGTTCTTTCTGACTCCAATTCCCCAATTCTCCTTTCTCTTCTTTTCGTTCTTGTTCTTTCTTGTCTTGTTCTTTTTTTTAAAATTTCCTTCATTCATTCTGCGCCATTAATTGCTCCTCATCTTTTCTTTTGCTTTTTTTTCTTTAATTTTTTTTGTGTTTTTGATGATGTTGTTGTGTTGTAAGTGTCTTCTTCTTCTCTTTACTCTTGCTTCTCTTCTTTCTCTTTTCTTTCTTCTTCTTTCTTCCTCTCTTCTTCTGTTCTTCTTTCTTCTCTTTTCTTCCTTCTCTCTTTTTCTCTCTAAAACTCGACATCTTTGTTTGCTTGCCTGCTACTCAGAGATAGGTTTATGTCTGCACTTTCATTGTTACTATGACAGTTGAGCCAAAAACTTCAAAGATGATGTTGCTGCTTTATTGAAGAATTGCCGGCTTATGATGTTGATACGGAGCGTGGTGTCGGAGAGTTGAGTCCCAGCTTTCATAAAGACGGCTTTCCAACAAGTTCACTAGGCGATGTTACTTCACGATGGCATCTGGGAGCGAGGAACGAACAAGACAATTCGGGCTTTGAGAATATTGATATTGAGAAAAAAGGGAAAGTTGTTGATTAGAATCCGCAAAAATGTTAGTGTCTTTGGTCTTTAGGGAACGTTGTTTTCCTGATAAAAATAGATGTTCTTCCAAAGGAATTGATAAAGGCGTGCATTTTAATATGTAGTTCAGAGGGTCAGAACAAAACACGCGCGGGGCTGCGGTCGGATCAGGCTGCCAAGCATTTGTAATTAGGCTTGCCCGCGTCTTGATTTGTTTTGTTTGTTAAAAAACATAAGAGCCGAGGACGTTCGATAAATTTAAATTTAATTATATTTACAGCTTGCCAATGTTTTCATTGCTGAACTTGATTTCTTCGTCGCGTTGTGAGATTTTCTTTACGCGATTTTGAATTTTTCATGTGTTCGACTTGTTAAAATAATTAATTCGCGAGTTATTATTTTATTCAATATCCGATCAATGGCGTGCAATTGTTGGTGATCCTGGTTCTCACTTTCTTCTCCCTAACTTGTGTTAACAGTAGTGTCCTTCCGGGGGTAAAGATTTTAATCTAATGAATATATAGAAGTAGCGAACACGAAACTTAGAGATAAGAAATAGGAAAAGATTACACTTATTTAATCAACATATTTAATTGGGTTTCTGTCTGTATATAAATCTTTCATAGGATGATGTTAAATACGTGGAGAATAAAACATAATATAGAATCAATAAAACAGAGTAATATTTATCGATGTTTTTGTTAAAACAATATGCATTAACTCCATAATTATGTAAGCTTATTTCTTAGTGATTATACTAATACTTCATTCAGGATTTTAAACGTGCACATAAAGAGGAAATCTAACACAGATTCTAAAAGATTTCCTTCTTCTAATTCTATCATGATGATTATAGATTAAGACTATTGAAGAACATGCTTTGAGTAAATTCTGACGTAAGCAGTACATAGTTTTGGGTAAGATAATCAGAATCACAGAATTACCGGTAGAATGTTCTAACTGAGGGGTGCCATAATTAACACTTTCACGCAGATAAACAGTTGATCGTTTTTAACAGATCTGGAGTTCTCGGTGATGCGCGTAAAATGTATAAATTAGTATGTTTTAATAGTTACAACTGATAAGACCAAGTATTATTATTAACCGGTTATTAAACAATATGGCAATTAACAAGAAAGTAATGTATCTATGGTAAAGATTTATTATTTCTCGAGTAATATATAAACACATTGTGTACCAATTGTGTATAAGGATTTATTTTTTAGTGCAAATTAGCGAGGTTTTATTGCGACTTGTTTATAATTGAAGGCTTTATTCTATATGGAGATAGATTTTATTTTTAAGTATAAATTATTATCTTTCATTTGATCAACTTGCGTAAGTTTAAGGGTCTATGTGAGTATGCAGTGGCGTAGTTCGGTTAGAGAAGGACATGAAGATCCGTCTCTTCTGTTTTCCATTATATAAATGTTCAAAAAAGGATATTTGATAGTAATCAGGAAGTAAGTTGTTGACGTGGCTAGAATGATTTACTGTTGAATCCACTAGTGTTTGGTGGAAAGCCTTGACCTGTTTTAACAACAAAACCGACACTTCCAAATATTAAATACTGATAACTTGGGGCACAGTAACTAAAAGAAGGACCGTTTTCGTTTTGTTCTGTCATTTATACATTTTTATTTTATTATGTTTATATTTTCATGATTTAAGATGGTAGATAATAGAGAACAATGTGCATATGGGAAGAAGGCTTCGAAACTTCTCGCGGAGGAACCGCGAACGAGACAACGTGAATGGCATTTCTTACATTTTTTATATCACATTTTTTTTTTTTTATTTGTCTTTCAAATAATTGTCGAGTCCTTTGTTTTCTNCATCTACATATTTGTATTTTCAATGTAGATTCGGTTTGGTGATTGGGCATTTTTTTTTCTTGTGAGCTGCGATTTATGTGGGATATTTTCACAAAGATGTGGTGAATTTCTTGTTTCGTAATCAAATAAAAATGGTGTCTTGCATCTTTTTAAAAGACTAGACGTGCATTAATATATAAAGGGTTGCCTTTTTTTATTTTCTGCACCTAGTGTTTCGCTTCTACTTCATCTGTTAGCATAATCATTGGATACGTAATGGTTATGAGCAATAGTGTAGAAATCATAGTAGTGCAGATGATGTGCCTTGAGGGTGAGTGACGGCGCTGACCCACTCTGACGCTTGCCTCCGGGATAACCGTGAGAACCGGGACACCGATAGAAGCCCCTTCCGGTTTAAAGGAGTAAGCAACTCAGTTAGTCAGTTAGAAGTTAGAAACGCGAGGCTAAGCAAGATGTAAGGATTGTCTGGTTGGGGAATTACGAATAAAGTAATCATCGTAAAATGAAGTATTGTGTTTATTACTAAAAAACTAACCATGACACCAGGGCTTCTGATAACAAGAAATCCCTACCAACAGAAACCAGACCCGAAGTCCCCAAGAAACACCACGACAAGACGAGACATTTAGAAGATATAGCCGAGGCAGAAGAATAGACGAGCAGAGTAAGACGTAAGAGAAGTATATAACATAATAGATTATTTAGTGTGCCGGTAAAGAAGGCTATGTCAAACACATTCATTCCCAAGGTTCACAATATAAATTCATATTATGGAGGTCGCGTGTTCTAATGGTTAGATAGTGTAAGAAATGGACTCGCGACCCGAGGTTCAATTCCTTTGACGAAGCTATAGTTTGGATGACATTTTTTAACAAGAAGAGTTCTTGGAATCAAGATTTTGCTTCTCTCTAGACTGGTTTACCATTCACGCAGGGTGCGCTTAAATAACCACACACCATTGGCACGGTTGATGCGCAATCCTCAGTCAAATGCCTCCCTGCTATTTTACGCTTCATGAGCTGATGGGTAGACAGAGGAAATAGCAGTTGGGCATGGACACTGTGTTTCTCCATACCTTATCTCACTCCAATGGGGCTAGAGAGTTAGCGCCTGAACCTAGTCTAGGATGAGATGTCGAAACTCTGAATTTCTCAAACCTCTTAATATCACTTAGATGATAATTCGATCTCCTGGTAGTCGTGAATTGCCTATGACTTTGCTGGGATGCGAGAGCGAGGGGTGCGGCTAAATTATTACTTATACGTAACTCTTATACCATTAGATCCATATCGCGCCCAGCTTTTTTCATATTGTAGTCTTAGTCCGCTGAAAGAAAGTAGTGATGAGTAGGAGCACATATGGAAGAGTAGAAAATAGTGTCTGTGTAGCAAATAAGTGCTCTTTCTTTGTAATCGCAACTATAAGGTCTTACATTGCGTTATTAGAGTTATAATATATGGTCTCATACAGAGTGGGCGTGGAGGTTGCCTAAGTTTGCACGTCTTAAGACATCTAGATGTCTCGTACGTCAGTCTTCGTCAAAATGGACATCGTCTCTATGGGCTAGTAGCGCAATCGACTTCTAAAGTTGTCAGTCCGGTGCGTTCTGGGCGACATAGACGGTCTAAATGTTTGTCTTCTGTCTGAGAGGAAGACATCTCGGTGCTGTAAAAAGGTTAATGCCGTCGTCGGTAATTTGTCACAGTAAAGAAGTTCGATCCTATGTGATAAGTAAATACACAAGAGTGACGCCCGCTGTATGTCATTTGGTAGTTGTTTGCAGCATAATAAAGACGCACCACTCAGAGACATGTAATCACAGTACTCGACAGATCACTTACCCAGAGAATTTTCAGAAGAAAAAATGTGTATTTCTGTTAGTGTCCCCAACGTCATAAGTGTTGACAAAACTACGTCTAGGATGTAGGTAATTTCTATCACGGCAATCAGAGAAACGTAGCTGTATAAAAGCAATTTGGCTGTACAGGGCAAGCAATAAGGCATGCTAAAGCTCACACGGAAGATCTCATAGGCTAGGAACATAATAGTATAACTTTCATATACTAAGATCAATATATAAGATCTGAGAAATTGACCTTTAACACCCTTACAACACCCGAGCGAGAATGTGGAACTTAGCAATGCAGGGGAAATATGGTTTTACGCCGGTTCAAACTCTATTGGACGAAATTTAAAGTGAGTCCTCTCTCACGACGCGCACCGGTCGAGAAGTGATGTCAGAGGTAATTTGCCAACTGCACAACAGAGATGAACGCGCAGCTCAGTACTAGCAATACGCAGCTTAGAACCGCATCAGCTTTTCAGCATAATGAGCCAGCAGAGCATGATCACTCTTAAGCTCTTGAATAGATCTGAAGGATAGCCGTTCAGCTTCTATAGTTTACACTATTTGTATCCTCGATAACGTCACCAGAAAAAAAGAATAAACCTCGATGGCTGGTAGATAGACAATATAGTTAGGTTAAATCCAAATGATTATGTAAAACAGATGAAGTAGAAAGCGAAACACTGAGGTGAGAAAGCATCGTTTTATATTGGAAGTAGACGCTCATTATTTATAGGATTAATGAGATTAAGCAGCAACTTACGATCATCCGAGCTGTACGTGGATCATGGGAGAATTTAGCAATGAAGTGAGAATGATGTGTCAAGCACACGATATCCATCTTCATGTCGCTCTACATATATCGATGATTACAAACAAGAAATCCGTATACTAGCTAGATACAATACGTAACTTGACCCCTTTTTAGTGGGCAGAGTACTTATCCACTCACCTCACTAGCACAAGGCGCATAGCATAGCTACGAGAGAGGAATGAAGAATCCAATAAGATCTCGACTAACTACCGACTCAGATAACTCTGCAAATTATAAGTCTAACGCGAGTTGTTGTCAACAATGTAACGAGCCATAAACCCACTTAGAATAGTATGACATTGCCTATGTAATTAGAATAGAAAGTCGTAAGAAACTCTATAATATAATTTTTTTACATTAACTCTTCCTCTTACCATCCTAGTCTATCTATAAATTCGAATTGGGATCATCTCTCGGTTAATTACAGTGAGAGTAATTAAATGTAGCAATATCAACAGAACCCAAACAATGAAATATTTAACATGAATGTCTTCTTCATATAGGTTTTGATAGTGGTTATTGTCCATTACTGCATGAAATTAAATATAAGTGAGAACAAGCCTAGACTAGAGCGATATGTAAGTTAGTACAGTTCACTAGACCGAGTGTAGCGAGATGGACGATAAGAAAGCTCGTTTAATTATAAATATCTAGAAGAGGATTACAGATAATTGCTAAAAAACTCATTGTACAAGATGTCTTATTGAGAGTATATTTCAGAGAGTGCTAAATTCTCTATGTGAGCATTTCAATTTATTATAGACGAAGCGACTAGCATGTGCATGAAAGACAGTACAGCACTATGCCTTCTTGTGGTAGTGGAGCTATTATGTAACGGAGAGTGTGGCAGTCCTACGTAATGACTGGACCAACACCTAATTGAGGAAAATCAACATGATTCAATGTGGCTAGCTAGACAAGTGGGGTATATAATGTTTGAAAAAATAAACCTCATTCGTAGACATCAACACATGTAGAGAGCAAAGTCAATGTTCGGCTCAGTTTTATAAATATCTTGTTCAATCGAAGCATGCGTAGGCAAATAAGATAAGCCCAGCAAATAATATATTTATTCATTACAGAGTAAAAGAGCGTATGAATGATGTGTATCTAGACAGAATATAACAAAATCAGGTTGTCTAAGACAGAGATCAATCAATAGGACAATCAATCATTATAGTAAGGCTCGAGCTGTAGCAAATAGACTTCACAAATGAAAACTCAATTGAAAAAGTTCATTTGATCTTGACTATGGTCTACGAGTAAACAGACTAATCTCGTTTAGCCAAGTATTCAGCTCAAATGTATCTTTTCTAGATACTAAGTGAAGTAAGTTGGATAATGTGTTTATGAAGTGTATAGTAGAGCTAAGTAGCCGTTGTTACCTAGATGAGCAACATGATGAACAGATTCATTAGAAGAAGAAGAAGCGAAGAAGAAAAACAGAGAGAAGAAGAAGAAGATAGAACTGACCGTAATCATAGTTATTTCTACTGTTGATTAAATCAAACAAAGATAGAGCATTGTGGAAATCCCATTTAAGACCAGTACATGGTGACCTGTTCAAGTAAAAAAAAAATACACAAGAAATTGAAATGCAGGGTCATACTCGATACTAGCTTAAATAATATAGACACAAGAGCAAGCTGTTCCATTGATGACAAGTTGGGCAAATTCCATTAGCTCTCACTTAAAAATAGATTTAAGTAATCTGCTCATATCCATCATAATAAAGTATTTTGAGAGAGGCGTCCCTTCATATATAATCATGTAACACTGAGGAGAGATAATTTATTAAATCTGGATGGAAACAAGATGACAAATAACGTTTATTTAATTAGGCGCGGTGGTGTAATGTTAAAAGTCATGGGAAATGGATCGTCGCCCGAGTTCAATTCTGGATTGTTGGTAATTGCCAATTTCACACTTAGGGCTAATACCCTTGCGAAAGATTATGAATTCCTACTCTCCCTTCAGCTATGGATAAATAGTAGGGCAGTCTGGTGTCTTTAACCCGTGTTAGGGCACACCAGCTCTAGGGAAGGAAACTCCTGAATTTCAAAAACCTGTTAAACTCCGCTTAAGAATTGACCTTTTGTCACATCTTGATTCTTGCGAGGGTCGGTAATATATATACTATTAACCCACATATTTTGTTATTCGTTGCTTACTCTGATAGTGTGAAATTTTCTTTAACTAGCTGGACATGTGGATATACACAGTGATGATAATTTAATTATTAAACGTTTAGTAATGTTTACTTAAGAAGCTATTGCCAAAATACATCAATATTGCCGTCGTCCCTTTTCACTAACGCTAGACACAGGAGATTTGTTTTTGGATCTGAGGATGGAGCGCACACCTACCATCAGATCCTTACATTACTGTTAGCAGATCTCGGTGTGCTCATTCATATGGCCGAGCTTGGTGAGGCCGTTATCGAACGCAGGAAACCTTGCTGCTCCTAGTCGGACGCCTTCTACCGAGGGATAACCGACCCATAATTAGAAGTTAGTATTGATTAGCTATCACATCACTCTTTTCTTTCTTTCTTTCCTTCGTTGGAACGATTAGCGTTAATCTTCCATGCCGCTCACCGACTCTACTTTATCTTTCCTACACTCTTTATTTTTTCCTTCTTGTCTTTCTTATTATATTTTGCTTATGTAGCATGTCCTTTTTCTTCCGTTTCTTTCTTCTAATAAAACGGATAATCCATTATTTAGTTGAAGGGACGACACTCATGAGAAAATACAGAATTCCAGCCGGATAAGCAACCACCAGATACATAGGATTTAAATTTTTGGCATTTATCTTGACGATTTGGGCGGTTTCAATTTTAGTCAGACGTTAAGCATGATGCGTTGTAATAAGACTTAAATCGTTATCATTGATAAACTGGGTTGGAAGCTTACTCCCGTAGTAATGCTGTAATCTCTAAATTAGAATAAGTAGATTAGGTTGATCTTGTGTGACTGTAACTGAAACTACGAATCACAAATACACAGCGATAGAGAAGTATATAGACATAAAAGTTAGTAAGGCTATTTTTCGAGATAACAGTATAAAATGAATTCATTTCTATAGATGATATGATATGGCATCATTGATGTATGTCTGTGATATACTAGCTGACAATATCAAAGTGGTGCGATGTGGTGGCCTTCATTATTACTAGTCCATGTTAGTGTAGACGTGGCAGTCGTAATTTAAACTTCTGCAATGTGTTTTATATATTCACGATAGAGGAACCATCAATGTGTTTAGTAATATATATGGGTGTAGGTGGTTAACTTTCTATAGCGTTGTATTTATTTATACAAGATACTCGGTCTTATTTTGATTATATTACTTGCGTGCTACTTCGAGTCTTCCAAGTATTATTTGTTCTTTGATCCACGTCGCAAGCATTGCCAAGTATCTTCTTGTTCATCTTACAATAGATTTGTTGTTTTTTCTGATGATATCAGGCCTGGCACGGTGTGCCGTACACCTTAATGGTTTTTTGTTACAGACTTTTCTATTATATTACACCATATTACACTTGTATAGCTATTGATTGTGTATGCTTACCACACTTCCCGATTAATTGGTTTTTCTGAGTTATTATGTATTCGATACGTACATACTCTATAACAATCGCGATTTGTTGAGTATATACATGGATATTTTATTTGTGCTGTACTTATGTCAGTTGTAAAGATAAATTTCGATGAATTTCGGGTCCTTTGCATCATATTTTTATGTTGAAATGGAGAATTGTTTTTAAAGTTGGTTGAAAAGATGCTATAGTGGAATTGACGCATACAGTCAAAGGTTTCAGGTGAACATAGTTCTTACAGAAAAGTTGTGATTATTTCTGATATGGGGCGTTCTGATAACACTGACACTGTAAATGTGGGCTTAGTTGCGCTCGATTTAGAAATTAGAGAGCGACATGTCAATTTGTACGATTGGACTATATTTTTCTCAGGCAAATAGGATTTAATGGAGAATGGATTTGGATATCGCCCTGTTGAAATTTGTAGTTCTCATATGTTCTCGTATACTGTGTCTTTAAATATTATGACATGATTCATTTTTGTACTATGAGGTTTAGCTCGCTCTTCGTGTCTATAGTTAAACGATGCGTCCTCTATGTAATTAGATTCAATGGTTTCTGCTGGTTTCGATTTATCCTTTAATGATAGCGGCAGCGACCATAACTTTGTTTATCGCCGCTATGAGAGTATACAGATCAGTGATCTCTATGACGTTGTAATTAACTAACAGGAGTCCTTTTGAGTTATTTATTGGGTAGGTCTTGAGGCATGCCGGTAACTATCTCGATCGTCGTATGACATCACAATTACGCATATACAATTTGTCATTGGTTTTAGCGTTCTTTAGTGCAAATATGTCATATTGACATGACTTTCGCTTGTGCTCTTGTCTTTGATCTATTTCTGTACTTCTCTTAGGCTACTCCTGCATCGTCATTTTTCTTACTCTTCAACTCATTTTAACTTTCGTCTCACTAGATCATATTTCTTTTTTATATTTCTCCATGGCTTAATAGTCTGTATATACGTTTCTAGTAGTTAATTTTCTCTTATTTACTCTGCTCTAAACACGACCGAGTAGTCTTATTTTGACACGTTGCACTGCTTATCTAGACTAATACTTCTCTTAGTGATCATTGGACACAACTGTGCAACTATGATTGGATGCTATATTATCTCTTTTGTCTTTGTGTTTGTGTTATACAAGAGATGTTATTATTTGTGGGATAAAACATTAATACCGAAAACAATCTCACATTATTAATTATTTATCCGTTTGGGTATATCCTTGATATTGTCTGTACTTCGCGAGTCTTTCTTTTTGGTCTTCATAAATGTTTATATACGCCTGTGTATGATACATTTGTGTTATGGTAACTTGTGGATGAGAGAGGTTCAGTGTTCCACTTGGCTGTCAGTGGTGTGTTTGGTATGGTTTGGTATAGGTTTGAGTGTACTACCTATTATGATCTCGCTTATTCCTTCCTCTCTAAACCTGCGCTCTCATCGGTAGTATCCTTCTATCGTTATAATGGATATTAATTCGCAATGTCGTCATTCTGGCACTCCGAAGGACGCAGTTAGTTCGCTCATATCTTAGAGATGCAACTCTTGCTTCTCAACTGTGCATTCTTTGTGTGTAAGGACTGTGGAATGGAGCAATGTATCGTTTAAGACAGTTATCAACTAGACCTGTAACTTCACGATTACTCTTATTCCATGCGAGCCAAGCCAAGATCAGCTGATGATTGTCGATATCCTGGTCACTGTCAGCGTGGTAATTAGATAAATGTCGTACGGGTGCGTATCTTATAATTAATATTACTTTCTTTACTATCTTTCTATTTATTAATCCTCCTCCTCCTCTCACCTTCCTTATCATCTCTGACGCCTCAATATTATATTTATTCTCTACTCAATCTTTACTTAGCATATTTATTCCATTTCTCTATTAATTAGTAATTTTAACTGTGCGTGATTGCATTACTGGATCTTTGAATGTTGTTTCAGACATGTCATATATAATAGGTTTATTCAGATATCACAATCTGCCTTTTTATTATATTAATACTGTGCCATCCAAATTAGATACGGATATTACTGGTCTTATTTTTGTCTAGTGTAACTGTATACTTTGCTAATCGTGTCCTCCTACTTCGGAATTGACTTGCTTACTAAATTCATTCTATCTTAACTTATCTTCTATATATCTTCTTCTTAACATGTTAACATAATTCTTCTCATATTTATTTTGTCTTAATTATTTTATCTTTCAAAAGAATTTTTTTTTAATTATCTGACGACGATCATCTCTTTATTTTAGCTCTGAGAGAGATATCTCTACTCTTCGCATGCAGCTTTCGATGCATATTATTTTCTTCTCGATCTCCTATTTTCACCATATTGAAGTTATCACTATAGAATACTTCACGTCACCTATATCATTTTTTATATGTACCTTATTATCATCTATCATATTGCATATTAGCAGTCTTATTACCTATACTTTCTCACTCATGATGCTTTGTTTCATTTGTTGTAGTCTTTTGTTATCTTGTCACTTTTCCATTGAATATAAAATATACTCTGCAATTGTGATATTAGAGTATGTTTAGAGGTTCATTGAAAAATCGATATAAGTTGTTGTTATGTTCATTATCTTCATTTTTCTTTTCTCTTCCTTCTTTCTTTTTCTTTCTTTCTTCATCCATGTCTCTCCCTACCTTTTTTTTCATTCCTCTTACTCCTCTTCCTGGTATGAGCTCTCTATAACGTTCTCTTTACTTTTCCATTCTTTTCTTCCTGCACTCCCTAAATTCTCCCTTTCTTCTTTCCTTTTTCGTTCTTTCTTTCCCTTTCTTTCCTTTTCTTTCTTTCATTCTCCTCCCTCTTCATCTTCGCCATTTTTCTCCTCATCTTTCTTTTGCCTTTTCTTTCTTTATAGGTTTTTGTTTTATTTTGAATATGTTGTTGTTGTTGGTATGTTCTTCTTCTTCTTCTGTCTTCTTCTCTTCTCTTTCTTCTTCTCTTCATTCTTCTCTTTCTTTCTTTTCTTCTTCTGGTTATCAATATGTCAGAAATTGACATTTTTGAAGCTGACGCTATTGCTTTTGATTTAATTCACAATCAGTAGCAAGTAAAGTCATTATTCATATGAAAAGAAAATTTGGACTAACAAAAGCCTGTGAGCCTTGTTAACTGATGTCAAAAGGGTTTGTCAAACTTGAAATGTAGGGAAATTTTGCAAATCAAAACGCTACGTAAGCGAAAAAAATAAGCGTTCCCATTCATATCGTATTATATATATATATATATATATATATATATAACATGACACCGTAGGCAGAAAGATAACAAAAAATGCAAGCAAGCCTAGATGCGCAATTTGCAGGCCATAATACACAGTCGGAAACGAAATAAAAAAATACGCTACACGAACATAAACAGATCCCATCCGCCACACTCTAACATGCAGAGCCCTAAATATCATAATATTAACATATAGCTGCACACAATGGCATAAATAGAGGGTATGTGAGAGAAACATCTACATCTTTTAGAATAAGATTAATAACCACCAATCCACATAAAACTCAAATCACCCATAAGGCACGATAGCGCTTCACTTTAAAACACCCCACCAGACAACCTTGACACACTCAAAAATCTTAATAGACCCTACCATTTGCAACAACGCAATCTCGAAAACAAGCAGAACGCAATGGATTATTAAAACTACGAACTCACGTGAGGGGAATGCACATGATATCCGAATACTCCGTCATTACAAATTATTTTACAGACACTGCCGCTTCAATAACAATCAAAGACAAATGATCCGTTGAACAGGAAGCGACCTTTCATTTGAAAAAAGAGAATCTAACGATCGCGAACATTTATGATAACAAATATAAAAAATAAGTGAATCCAGTAATCCAATAACATCGAGTTCCTTCATTTATTTTTAAAATGCTTCATAAATAGCGCCAACTTCACATAAACATATATATATATATATAATATATATATATATATATATATATATATGAACGCTTAATCCGATGAACGGTTATGAGCCTTTTTCTTACATAATCCAAACTCAAATCATTCATATATCCTACATCTTTTGAAAACATAGATCTTATGTGAAAAAAAAGCGTCCTCAGAATTAACTCTTCTCCCCCCGCCGGATGAACGATTGGGCCTCGGTGGTAAATGAATAAAAATGTACACATCAAAAACAGAACTATGTCTTCATATGTTAATATGACGGAAAATATAGAGAAACATTCAGAAGAGACAGTTCACATGACTTTAATGACAGAAGCTAAACTATTGGACGAAATATCAAATCAAGATGTTTTGGTAATGGAGGCCTGTAATACAGCAATTGTAGACACTGCATGTACCAAGACAGTTTGTGGTAATGAATGGTTGCAGTACATACTTGATTCACTATCTTCTGAAGAGTTAAAGTCTGTCAAAATTGAGAAAAGTCATATGCCTTTTAAATTTGGAGATGGAAGGATAATTAAGCACATATATGATAAAAGGAATGGGGTTTGCCATAAGGGCAAATGGTTTAGGACAATCATATAGGTGCTAAAGCTTCACATGACCTGCTGATTGATAGGAGACAGCCTCTCTGATCGCCCGTCTAGCCTGAGTAAGGAAGAAAGTGGAGTGTTGCATGTCCAGGATTGCTCATCCACCAGGATTCTGACCGTAAGCATGACGGATTGTGACCCTTAGCCTACAGGTGACCCCATTGAAGGGGGGTCTTACCGCTCTGCAGAGGTGCAGTTGGTGTATTCAAAAGACCCTGCCAACATGGTTGGATAAATGCCGAATTTATAATCTGATGGAAACAAGATGACAAATAACTTTATATTTAATTAGCGCGTGGTGTAATGGTTAAAGTCATGGGAAATGGACTCGTCGCCCCGAGTTCAAATTCTGGATGTGGTAATTGCATTTCACTTAGCGCTAATACCCTTGGGAAAGATATGAATCCTACTCTCCCTTCAGCTATGGATAAATAGTAGGGCAGTCTGGTGTCTTTAACCCTAGTTAGGCAACCAGTCTAGGAGAAGGAAAACTCTGAATTCAAACCTGTTAAACTCCGCTTAAGAAATTGACCTTTTGTCACATCTTGATCTTGCGGAGGGGTCGGTAAATATATATATCTAATTACCCACATATTTTGTTATTCGTTGCTTACTCTGATAGTGTGAATATTTTCTTTACTAGCTGGACATGTGGATATACCACAGTATGATAATTTAATTATTACAACGTTTAGTATGTTTACTTAAGAGCTATTGCCAAATACATCAATATGCCGTCGTCTCTTTTTCACTAACGCTAGACCAAGGAGATTGTTTTTTGGATCTGAGATGGAGCGCCACACCTACCATCAGATCCTTACATTACTGTACAGATCTCTGTGCTACTCATATGCCGAGTTGGTGAGGGCCGTTATCGAACCAGGAACCTTGTGCTTCCTAGTCGGACGCTCTACCGACTGGGATAACCGACCCTAATGTATAATAGTATTGATTTAGCTATCACTCACTCTTTTCTTTCTTTCTTTCCTTCGATTGGAACCGATTAGCGTTATCCCTTCCATGCGCTCACCGCTCTCTTTATCTTTCCCTACACTCTTTATTTTTTTCCTTCTTTCTGTCTTTCTTATTATATTTTGCTATGTAGCATGTCCTTTTTTTCCGTTCTTTCTTTCTAATAAAAACGGAATAATCCATTATTTAGTTGAGGTGACGACACTCATGAGAATAAGAATTCAGCGGATAGCAAAACACCAGATAATTAGGATTTAAAATTTTTGGCATTTAATCTTGGCGATTTGGGCGGTTTCATTTTCAAGCAGAGGTTGTTGCAAGATGATAACGGTTGGAAGATTGAGGAAACAGAATAATAGAATATATAGATGAAAGCAGGAAAGAAAAAAAAAGAATTCGAAAAAAAAATGTTTTCTTGTTGATGCTTCATGGTATGACGTATGCCAAAAAGTGGGCGTGGTGGTTGCTTGGCGAGAGAAAGAGAGGCAGTATCATAAAATGAACACTCATCGCTCAATGACTGAGTCAGCACAGGTCTCGCAGAATAAACGTCGAATCTCGTTTTCTGTCGAATAAGACACGTAAAAATACGCAGACGCTACCCTATTCACATCAGCCTCTCCGTTTGCCCGGTGAAGATCGTTGAACATTACACCAAAATCAACTTTGTCAATGGACTAGTGGCGCCATCTTGTTTTTTTTTTTTTTGTTCTTGTGTGATAAAGATTAGATTAAATAAATAGAATAAGAATAAAATATATAAATAAACAAAAAAAGTGTTTTATCGAAAGAAGAAAAAAGAAAAAAAAAGACGACAAAATGGAGTCGACCATTTTTGTAAGTCCTTCTTTCAAACTTCTCTAACCATCTATTCCAACTTTATGGGAATCATTTCCGAATAGCATTTACTCTGCACCATTTCTTCAGGAATTTTTCTCTTTTCTATTAAAATGTTTTCTTTTGTTTTTTTTTTTTATGGGTAGGATATTATTTGTTCTCGTCTTTAATATGAAATTCTTCAATTCACTCTTTTTTATTGTCTTGCATCCTTAATCGGTTTTCTTCATTTTCATTGTTTTCTTCTTCTTCTTCTTTCTTCTTCTTTCTTCTTCTTCTTCTTCTTCTTCTTCTTCTTCTTCTTCTTCTCATCATTACTTTCTCCTCATCATTCTTTTTTCTTTGTTTTTCTTTCTAGAATTTTTTTTCTTCTAACACGACCATTCTTATTTTGACCTGCTGCTACTGAAATAACTTCTCTTATTTCTGCACTTTCTTCTATACTCTTTCTTTTTTTTTCAATTGTTTCATTCGAACTCCCCTTATTATTTTTTTCCTTCTCATTCATCTTTCGCATCTTTCTTTTGTCTTTTTTCTTTATAATTTCGTTGTTGTTGTTGTTGTTGTTGTTGTTGTTGTTGTTGTTCTTCTTCTTCTTCTTCTTCTTCTTCTTCTTCTTTCTTCCTTTCTTTCTTTTTTTAATCCATGTCTCTCCTCCTACCTCTTTTTCTTCAATCCTCCTCCTTCTTCTTTGACTTGCGCTCTTAAACGTTCTCCTTTACTTTCATTCTTTTCTTCCTGCACTCCTAATTCTCATATTCTCCTTTTCTTTCTTTCTTTCTTTCTTTCTTTCTTTCTTTCTTTCTTTAATCCTCCTCCTCCTCTCCCTCATTCATCTCTGCGCCATTATTTTCTCCTCATCTTTCTTTTGCATTTTCTTTTCTTTATAGTTTTCTTGTTGTTTTTGATGATGTTGTTCTCGTCTTTAATAAGAAATTCTTCAATTCACTCTTTTTTATTGTCTTGCATCCTTAATCGGTATTCTTCATTTTCATTGTCTTCTTCTTCTTCTTCTTCTTCTTCTTCTTCTTCTTCTTCTTCTTCTTCTTCTTCTTCTTCATTACTTTCTTCTCATATTTATTTTGTCTTTTTTTTTTCTTTCAAGATTTTTTTTTTCTAACACGACCATTCTTATTTTACCGTGCTGCTACTGAGATATCTTCTCTTTTTTCTGCACTTTCTTCTTTACTCTTTCTTTTTTTTTTTCATTTGTTTCATTAGAACTCCCCTTATTCATTTTTTTCCTTCTCATTCATCTCAGCACACTTACCTTCTTCTCATCTTTCTTTTGTCTTTTTTCTTTATAATTTTCTTGTTGTTGTTGTTGTTGTTGTTGTTGTTGTTGTTGTTCTTCTTCTTCTTCTTCTTCTTCTTCTTTCTTCCTTTCTTTCTTTCTTTCTTTCTTCAATCCATGTCTCTCCCCCTACCTCTTTTTCTTCAATCCTCCTCCTTCTCCTTCTTTGACTTGCGCTCTTAAACGTTCTCCTTTACTTTCATTCTTTTCTTCCTGCACTCCTAATTCCCATATTCTCCTTTCTTTCTTTCGTTCTTCTTTCTTTCTTTCTTTCTTTCTTTAATCCTCCTCCTCCTCATTCATCTCTGCGCCATTATTTTCTCCTCATCTTTCTTTTGCCTTTTCTTTTCTTTATAGTTTTCTTGTTGTTTTTGATGATGTTGTTGTTGTTGTATGTCTTCTTCTTCTTCTTCTTCTTCTTCTTCTTCTTCTTCTTCTTCTTCTTCTTCTTCTTCTTCTTCTTCTTCTTCTTCTCTAAACTCGACATCTTTGTTTTGCCTTGCTGCTACTGAGATAGCTTCTCTTCTGTCTGCACTTTCATTGTTACTATGACAGTTGACACAAATAAATCTCAAAGATGATGATTGCTGCTTTTATTGAAAGAACTTGCCGGCTTATGATCTTTGATACGGACGCTGGTGTCAGGAGTAGTGACGTCAGCTTTCATAATACGGACGGCTTTCCACAGTTCACTAAGGCGATGTTACTCACGGCACTGGGAGGTCGACACACACAAATTCAGGACTTTGGAATCATTGATATTGAGAACAAAAAGGGAAATGTCTATTTTGTTGAATCCCCGCCAAAAAATGGATAGTGTCTTTGGTCAATTTTAGACGTTCCGGTTTTCTGAAGAAATAGATGTTCTCTTCAGGAATTGATAAAGGCGATGCATTTTAATGCTTAGTTCAGGGTCACCAAACTACGGCCTGCTGGTCGGACCGGCCTGCGAAGGCATTTTATCAGGCTGTCGCCGGTACTTGAATTTGTTTGTTAAAACATAAGGAACGCGAGACGTTCTGATACCATTTAAATTTAAATATCATATTAAGCTTACTAAATGTTCATGAACTTGATTTCGTGCGTGTGAGCATTTTCTTTACGCGATCTTGAATTTCATGTGTTACGACTTGTTACAATAATAATGCGGCCCGCGCTTATTATTTTATCAATTATCCGACCAACCGTGAAAAAATGTTGGTGATCCCTGGTTCCTCCCTCTCTCTCTCTCCCTATTGTGTTATAGTGTCCTCCGGGGGTAAAGCATTTAATCTAATGAAGTATATCAGATTAGAAAGACTAACGAAATTAGATAAGAATATAAAAAGATTACACTTATTTTAATCACATTTTAATTGGTTTCTGTATAAAATCATTCATAGGATTGATTTTAATACGTTGGAGAATAAAAACATAATATTAGAGATCAATAACACAGAGTAATTATTTATGAAACCCTGTTTTGTTAAAACCAATATGCAAATTAAACTCCCCATATATTATGTAAGCCTTTATTTCTTAGTGATATATAATACTCATTGCAGGATTTTAAACGTGCCAATAACAAGGAGGAAAATCTAACCCAGATTTCTAACAAGATTTCTTCTATTCTATCCATGAATGATTATAGATTAAAGACTCATTGAAAAACATGCACTTTCTGAGTACATTCTGACGTAAGCAGTAACATAGTTTGGGTTACAGATAGACAGACACCAAATCTCACCCGGTAGAGCTCTCTATGGGGTGACATAATTAACTTTCACCGCCAGCATAAAACAATGATCGTTTCTTTACAGACTGGATCTCTCTGGTGATCGTAAAATATATAAAAAATGTATGTATTTAATAGTTACTATAAAACCAAGTAATTATTTATTAAACCCGGTTTTATTAAAACCAATATGCAAATTAACCACACCGTATCTTATGTAAACCTTTATTTCTGAGTAATATATAAAACACATTGTGTACCAATAACATGGATTATTTTTTAGGCAAATCTAACTCAGGTTTTCATTGAGACATTGTTTATAATTAAGCTTTATTCTATGAATTAATATTTTTCAGTATAACATATATTAAATACTCATTGATAAACTTGCACAGTTCTTAAGGGTATTGTGACGTAAGCAGTGACGTAGTTCCGGTTAGAGACAGACACTGAATCTCCATTATAATAAAATGTTTAAAGGATAAATGAATAAATAAAGGAAAGAAATTGTTGAATGGATAAAAATGATTTAATGAAATGCCAACACGTGTTTAGGCTGAAAGCTTGACTGTTTTAACTTCAAATATCAAACATCTTGCCCTAAAGAAGACCGTTTTCTTTGTATACTTAGACATTTTATATTTTTCTATTATTATTGTTTTATTTCATATTTAAAATAGTAATAAATAGAATACAATGTGCATATGGACAAGCTCTCGACCGAAACACGTGATGGCATTTCATTAACCCATTTTTATACATTCAACATTTTCTTTCCTTTTTTTATTTGTCCTTTCAACATATTGTCGGATTCATTTCCGTTTTTCAACTTACATTATAATAAAATATACATAAGTTTATTGCCCAAACATGTTGCCTTGAAAACAAACTTTGATACGAAACATTATTGATATTTCCTATACAATACGAATGTCCTCTGAGATATTCTCATTATTTCATATCTTTTTAGACAATTAAAATCATTTCCCGTTTCGGGTATACCAAAGATTAAGGAAGCCCGTGGTCTAATGGTTAGAGTCGTAGGAAATGGACTCGTCAACGCAAGTTCAATTCCTGGACGAAGCTGTTGGAATTTCACATGGCGCTAATACCCTTGGGAAAGGTATGAATCCAATTCTCCCTCCAGCTATGGATGAATAGCAGGGCAGACTGGACTCTTTAACCATGGCTAGGTAACCAGTCTAGGAGAAGGAAAACTCTGAATTCAAACCTGTTAGACTCCGCTTAAGAAATTGACCTTGTGTCGCATCCTGCTCGTGCGGAGGGGTTGGTAAATATTTATACCAAACATTATCCGCTGATCCGATAGGAACCCTTCATTGAATAATTCTTTAATTTTTTTTTGTTACCTATTAATTCCAGTTAATTTCTGATTATTAAGTTTAATTCTGTTTTCTATCCGAAAGTTTTAGCCTATTTATTCATCAGCCCTTATCAAATTCGGAAGAAAACACGGACATTATCTCTGCTAAGAAACGTTGAGTTTTGGCTCTCTCACAAAAGTGATATGCTGATATATTGACTCGTAGATCGAAAGATAGGTATGAATATTGTAAAACCTATCAGCATCATCATGTCACGCATGTAGCACGGATATCCATGACAATCTCTTGCCAACCCTCTCTATCACTCATTGTACCTGGGAGGTCTTCTGCGCAGCAACTAGCATCCTCGCATAGTTGGTCTATGTAGTTCTTTGGTGGGCGGCCTACATTAGCATGTCCATGCGCCGGCTTCCAGAGGAGAACACACACACACACACACACACTCACACACACACACACACACACACACACACACACACATATATATATATATATATATATATATATATATATATATATATATATATATATTGTGACAGATAGATAACGGGAAAAAAGAACATTGTACGCAGGAGTGAAACTAGATTCAAACAGGAATGCAAAAGAAAAGAGATAAAAAGTGTATCAAAGATTGAACTTATTTTTAAGAATATTCCACGAATAAAAATTACAAAAATACATGGAACAGCATAATAGAATGAAACGAATAAAATTCTCTGGGACTTTGAGATAAATACGGATCACCATATCCCAGCAAGGAGACCAGACCTAGCATTGATTAACAAAACAAAAAAAGAGAATTTGTCAACTGGTTGACTTTGCGGTTCCCGAAGATCACTCGGTAAAGATGAAGGAAAACGAAAAGATGGACCTGTACCTTGCCTAGAGAATTGAAAAAAAAAAAAACTGTGGAATATGAGGGTAAAAGTGATACCAATCGTAGTTTTTGCACTTGGAACGGTCCCTAAAAGCTTCGAGAAATACTGGAGAATCTGGAATTCAGAGGAAGAATTGAGACCATACAGACTACTGTATTGCTGCAATCAGCAAGAATCCTCAGAAGAATTCTGGAGACCTGAGGAGACTTGTCACTCAGACTCCAGGTAGTGTGAAAAACTCACATAAAAATAATAATAAAAGAATAACCAAGCTCTGCAGCAGCAATCTCATTAAAGGAATAAATACATGGGCCATCACCATTATAAGATACTCTGGTCCATTCTTAAAATGGACAAAAGAAGAACTCAGACAGATTGACCCAAAACTAAAAAATTCACGACAATGCAAAAGGCTTTACACACTAGAGAAAATAGAGATATGCTATATGTATCAAGAAAGCGAGGTGGGAGAGGTCTTGCGAACATATAGGATTGCGTAGATGCTACAATCCAAGGAGTAGAAGAATACACAAAAAGAGCAAAGAAAGATTACTTATGTCAGCCAATAACAGCAGCTGCAACATATGGACAAACAGAAAAACAACAAAAAACAAAAAAAAAAATGGAAGAAAGACAATCATATGGATACTTCAAACGACAAATTGGAGAGGTTGCACATGGTTAAGAAGAGGACATCTCAAGAGAAAAACCGAATTGATAAGACACAACAAAACACCAAATGTAGTGTGCGGTATCAGAGATGAAATCATAAAATATTAAGAGAATGCAACAAACTAGCACAACGAGAATACAAAGCTAAGCACGACTGGGTTGGAAAGATGATCCACTGGAAATTATACAGAAAACTAAATTTTGACCATACAACAAAATGGTATATGCATAAACTAGAATCTCTTCTTGAAAATGAAACGCACGAAATTCTCTGGGACTTAGAGATAAAGACGAATCGCCTTATTCCAGCCAGGAGACCAAACCTAGTATTGATTATCAAAAGAAAAAAAAAGAAAGATAAAAGAAAGAACTTGTCAACTGGTAGATTTTACAATTCGAGCAGATTACAGAGTGAAAATGAAAGAAAATGAAAAGATAGACAAATACCTAGACCTTACTTGAGAATTGAAAAAAAAACTGTGGAATATGAGGGTGAAAGGGATACCAGTAGTGGCGCACATGGAATGCTCCACAATAGAATAGAAAACGACTAGAGGAACTGGAATTAAGACCATCCAGACAACAGTATTGTTGACATCAGCAGGAATACTCAGGAGAGTCCTGAGGAGACTTGTTGTCAGTAAAATTCTTGGAAAAGAGAGAGAGAGAGAGAGAGAGAGAGAGAGAAGAGAGAGAGAGAGAGAGAGAGAGAGAGAGAGAGAGAGAGAATTTGAAATGTATTTCTGTGTTAAATTTCACAAGCAGATATATATATATATATATATTTCATAATTGTGTGCGTGCACAAAAGGTCATCAGAATAATCTATTCCAATGAGACTGGTGAACTAAGTGACGAGAAAATCCGTTTTTATGGTAACTAGAAATAATTTATGTCCCTCCAAACAAGCAATATTCCTGTTATCAAACCGAGTGGATAATTAAAACCTTGAAGACTAAATTTATGTAAATATTCTGTTTAGTTTCAGAAGAAAATCAAATAAGAGAAATTCTAACATAATTGCCAATTATTTCACAGTTAAAATTAATATATATGTTTTAAAATTCTTTTTTCGAACACTTCAAAATTCTCCGTATTTTGACCGTTTCAATTTCAAACACCAAACATTTTACTCTGAGGAAGTCCGTTATTCTTTGTATGCTTAAAGATTTTGTAGTTTTCTATTATTATTATTTTATTTTATATTAAAAATAATAATAAATAGAATACAGGTGTACAAACTCCTGGCCGAAACATGTGTTAGTAAATCTATCTTATCCATTCAGCATTTTCTTTCCTATGTTTGTTTTTCCTTTCAACATACCCTCGGATTCGCATCCATTTTGAACTTACACACACAGACACACACAGACACACACACACACACACATATATATATATATATATATATATATATATGTGTGTGTGTGTGTGTGTGTGTTTGGGTAGCATTCTTTTATTTATACATGTAGAATTAAACAAAAGGCACATCTGTTTAATAATTTTATTTTTGATCTTTTCTAATTGTCTGGCCAACTTTTTAATGTTTGGGTGGAATTAGTGGATAAGTCCTGATGATGGCACTTCGAAGTGCCGAAAGTACTCGGGAACTGAACTTATCCACCAATTCCACCCAAACATTAAAAAGTTGGCCAGACAATTAGAAAAGATCAAAAATAAAATCATTAAACAGGAGATGTGCCCTTTGTTTAATTCTACATGTATATATATATATATATATATATATAATATATATATATATATAGAGAGAGAGAGAGAGAAGAGAAAAGAGGGAAGAGAGGGGGAATTTTTGGAACACCTTGGACTAGCATGCTCTTGTTTCCATGTCCACACTGAGGACTCAAAATGTCGAGGATCAAACAGTTTGTGCTGCAATTGACTTTGATTTCAACGAGTCAGAATATTTATTGGATTATTAAGGGCCATACATGCTAAATAGATTACGTCGACAATCATGGTCGAAATATTTTGGATAAAATTTGATATGGATTTCTATAGTGATAATCCTTGCCATTGCATTTCTATAGTGAAATACATTTTTATATTAAGAATCATTTCCAATACATTTCTATAGTAAAAAAAAACTATTTCAATGCATTTCTACAGTTAAAAATTAGATATTCATTTCTATAGTAAAGATTATTTCACATAGTTAAAATGCTTGCTAGTTGATTTCTTTAATAAAAATACTTGGCAAAGCAATTCTATAGTAAAAATTCCTCGTAATAGATTCCTATAGTGAAATTTCTTTGGTCATGGATATCTATAGTAAATATTCTTAGTAATACATTTCTATAGTAAAAATCCTTTGAAATGAGTTTTCAGGGCCCAGATGAGATTAGATGACGAATGATTAAGAAAGAAAAAAAACAAAAAAAACAAGGACACTTTAAAAACATTTTAATGTTTTTTCTTTCAAATAAATTCATTAAATTCTCCAAAGAAATCTGAGCAAATTCCATTAGTAGAGCGTAAAAACACGACTTACTTGAATTACTAATGATATCGCGTGGAATCTGTATGCAGTTTAGTGAATAATGTAAGGAATTCGGTGAGCGGCTTTTTTGATTTATGAACAGAAAAAGCTTCACTACTAATTCATATATTATTAGTTAAATATGCATTTTTAAACGGTTTAATTGAATTGCCTATGTATATATACAAGGTGTGTCCAAAAAGTATCGAGATCTTTTGATTCTTTTTGACACACGTTGTATTCTGAAAAAAAAAGTTCCATTCATTCTTCATTTCGATCTCGGTAAATACAGCTTTAGACTTGGTACTTTTTTGACACACCTTGTATTCTAAAAAATAATCGTCCATTCACTCTTCATTTCTATCTTGGTAAATATAGCTTCAAACTCGGCACTTTTATAACACACGTTGTATTCTAAAAAAAAAAATGAACGTTCTATTCATTGTTCATTTCTACTTTGGTAAATACAGCTTTAGACTTGGTACTTTTTTGACACACCTTGTATTCTAAAAAAAAATAATGAATGGAACGTTATTTTTGTCAACCAGTACAAAAAATCTCGATACTTTCTGACACACCTTGTATATATATCAATTGAATTATTTATTAATTTCAAATGTAAAAAGATATGTGTTCAAATGAAAACAGTGATTGAAATTCTTCTCTTCTTTGACCAGATATAGGTAAATAGCAATAGAATTGGAGACTTGTAAAAATATTGGAGTTCAATTATGGGTCAAGTTAACAGACAAAAATAATTAACTCTTATGAGAAGAGTAAACAAATGTAATCGGGAAAAAATGATTGATTTCGTATTCATTCTATTCATATTCTACTCACAGATATCTGTGTATAACTATACCAATTTTCAATAAAGTAACTGATCTGATGAAACGCATAGGTATACACAGATACCTATGGGTAGTAATAGATCTATAACCGCAAAATGACCGATTCTTAAGCCATTCTCTTTACCAATTATATATATATATATATATGTGTGTGTGTGTGTGTGTGTGTGTTGAAAATAGAAATAAAGGAAAGAAAGTATAGAATGGATAAAATAGGATATTTTAATCAATTTTACTTACACGTGTTTCGGTCAGGAGTTTATCCATGTGTACATTATTCAAACTATTATCATTTTTAAATAACTAAATGAAATTAAATAATAATAATAGAAAAAAGAGCAAATCTTTATTTTTTGAATTTACTCTGAGGAAGGTCGAATCTTCTTTGTGTGCGGAACATTTCTACATTTTTTCTATTATTATTATTTCATTTCATTTGGTTATTTAATAATAATAATAGTTTGAATAATGTACACATGGATAAACTCCTAACCGAAACACGTGTAAGTAAAATTGATTAAAATATCCTATTTTATCCATTCTATACTTTCTTACCTTTATTTCCTTTGTCAATATACTGTCGCGCATTCACTTCCATTTTCATTATATATATATATATATATATACGCTGAGCAGTCATTTTCACAGTTTCAGTTATTTTTTACGAATTCTCTTAAATTTAATTGATTGGAGGTTAGAAAGATGCACGCGAAATTTTGTTCATATCTAGTAAATAGGTTTTGTAGTATTTGCCATTTTCTATCTCAGGGAGTTTGAAAGTTTGTCGAGTTTTATATTATCTTTAAACTGAGTTGTTGTTGGCAACTTTCCCTCCACTAAGGACGATGGCGTAGTGTCCAAAAATGATCTGCATCTGCGCAAGTAGAGTGACAGTCTTAAGTGCACTGACTGCACACACACACACACACACACACACACACACACACACACACACACACACACTGTGATCCTTGCTGAGTAAATAACTGAGATTAAATCATAATCGTTTTACACTTTTAACAACAATAGATCAGCCCAATTGTGCGCTTTGAGCAAAAGAGTCATGTTAAGTAAGTTCTCATTGATTGAAAGAGTAATTAATTCGTGTGGAAAGCATCACCAATAATCGACCATTATTCACTTTTATTGATCAAGATTGTTTGACCGGAAGAGATCATAGAACAACGGATACGGTTACCTGGTTGCCAATTAATTAGTAGTTTTAGAGAGTTATGATCTATTTTAATTATGTTCGTTAATAATAGATCAATATCAATGACATAAATAAGCTAATCAAGACTTGCGTGGAAAGCTTCAGGTTAGTGGAAGGGATAAAACTGCCCATGAGTCAAAAATCTTGCAATATTTTGGTTGGCTGGTTGGTTGGTTGGCTGGGTGGTTGGTTGGTTGGTTGGTTGGTTGACTTTACTAGTAAAAAAAAGTTGAACACGCCCAATCCATAAAATGTCTTTAACTTACGAGTGTGCGCGTTCCCGGGAGCTGGCGTATTTAACAAACGCGGAAAAAGAAATTTGAAAAGACAAATCGGTTATTTCCTATAACTCCAACATAAAAAAGGGGAACCATTCTGATTGATTGATAAATTATTTATTTATTTATTGATCTACAAGGAAAAAAGAAGACGGGGTTAGGATTAGGGTTAGAGTTAAGGTTAGGGTTTAGGGTTAGGGTTAGGGTTTAGGGTTAGTTTAATGGGAAAATAAATAAATAATTTATCAGTAAATTAGAATGGTTCCCCTTTTATATGTTGGAGTTATAGGAATTAACCGACAAATCTGTGAGACGGGAAAATAATATCTATAAAACCAGATATCAAATCTTCAAATTATTAAAAAACAGATTTAAAGAGGCAAAAAATGTCGAAATAAATTTAAATATATATCTAAACTAAAGTATTCATTTACCTCGCTTATAGCCGTGAAAATGGTAGCTGTAGTCAACAAAACCTGCCAAGATTTTTTTGTCATCAGATTTTATAGATGAATGAGGTAAAAAAATAGGGTACATAATCGTGACCTTCAACCGTTTCTACAACACTTTACGCTCCTAGTTGCACGGAATGCGTCAATAAAATGCTAAAGTGAAGTCTGGAGTATTTTAAAATTAAATTTTTCTCTTACCCGCTTGCAAAATTTATACATGAGATAAGTCCGTTCCTGGAAAACAACGTAACTAACACGACTCAAATAAATGGAGGCTCGAATGAAGCTAGAACAAGAGGCAATCAATTCCGCTACTAGATGCTCTTGAATGCTGTTGAAACAAAATAAGGGGAGGTCGATTGAAACAAACGAAAAAAGGAAAGCGTAAAGAGGAGAGTGCAAAAATAAGAGAAGCTATTTCCGTAGCAGCAGGGCAAAATAAGAGTGGTCGTGTTAGAAGAAAAAACTAGAAAGAAAAAAGTATTGAAGAATAACATTAAGAAAAATTACTTGAGAACCAAAGAGAGAGAGAGAGAGAGAGAGAGAGAGAGAGAGGAAGAGAGAGAGAGAGAGAGAGAGAGAAGAATGTAGTGAAGAAAAAATGTTGAAAAGCTTAGAATTAAATAAATAAATAAAATAAGTATCAGTGAAATAGAAACAAAAAACTGCTTGTAAGAAAAATGTATGTAGAAGTATGTACAAGTATATTACGTGTTTTTCAAAAAAAAAAAAAAAAAAAAAGGGAAAAAATAAATGTAACAACATCTAAAAGTTGTAACGTTGAATAGATTCAATTATCCTTCGAAATTCCGGCTCGTGAGATCGTGCTTGCTGAGATTTGCTCCAAAACAGAATACGGCAAATTAAGCACCTGCTGACCATTAACTGGAAATTTGGAGTGCTTTTCAACTCTCTTCTTGGCGAGTCTTGAGAAATCGTCGCGCTCATTGGAGACGCATTGTGTTTCCCGCTAAAAACACTTATCACTCTACTTAGGTCTTTTGTTTATTATCATCATATAGTATCCAATGAAAAGTATCTCTCTCTCTTTCTTTCTCCCACTTTCTCTCTCTCTCTTTATCTGTCTATCTCTGTATAACACACACTCTCTCTCTAAATCTACTTACGCCTTTGTTTTTTTTCATCACACAGTGTCCAATGAAAAGTATCTCTCTCTTTTTTCTTTCCTTCTTTCTTTCCTTCCTTCCTTCCGCCTCTCTCTCTCTCTCTCTCTTTGTTTGTCTCTCTCTGTAAAATACATACTCTCTCTAAAATCCTTTCTCTAAATCTCCTTACGCCTTTTGTTTTTCATCATATAGTGTCCAATGAAAAGTATCTCTTGCTTTCCTTCTTTCTTTCTTTCCTTTTCTCGCTATTTCTCCCCCCCTCTCTCTCTCTCTTTATTTGTTTGTCTCTCTCTGTATAACACACACTCTCTCTAAATATCTCTCTAAATCTCTTTACGCATTTTGTTTTTCATCATATAGTGTCCAATGAAAAGTATCTCTTTCTTTCTTTCCTTCTTTCTTTCTTTCCTTTTCTCGCTATTTCTCCCCCTCTCTCTTTGTTTGTTTGTCTCTTTTTGTATAACACACTCTCTCTCTAAATCTCTCTATATATCTTCTTACGCATGTTGTTTTTCATCATATAGTGTCCAATGGAAAGTATTTATCACTTTCTTTCTTTCTTTCTTTCTTTCCTTCTTCATCTCTCCTCTCTTCTCTCTCTCTCTCTCTCTCTCTCATCATGTCTATCTTTGTATAACACACTCTCTCTCTAAATGTATCTTAGCATCCTTACGGCTTTTATTTATCATATAGTGTCCAATAAAAAGTATCTCTCTGTTTTCTCTGTTCCTTTCTTTCTTCTTTCTCTCTGTCTCTCTATCTCTCTCTCTCTCTCTCTCTCTCTCTCTCTCTTCTCTATCTATCTATCTATGTATAACTCTCTCTCTCTCTCTCTCTCTCTCTAAATCTCTAAATCTCCTTACCTCTTTTGTTTATCATCATATGGTGTCCAATAAAGGAATATCTCTCTTCCTCTCCCTCCCTTTCTCCTTCTCTATTATCTATCTCTGTATAAACAACACTCTTTCTCTCTTCCTCGTCTCTAAATTTCTCTAAATTTCTTATCTATCCTAATACATTTATCGATAAAGCAACAAAGGCTAGTGCTCACTCAACCAATACCAATAAACTTACTCTAAACAGCATGATCGATTTATTCTCTAGGATCTTTAATCGATCTATCAGTACTACCTATCAACTAGATAGTTGTTACAATTGGCTGATCGACATATTTGTTGGTTTTGTTGGTTGGTCGGACTTTTACATCATGTCAACCCATTGGACATTTTATGCCGAAGACGTTTTTTTTTCTGAATAATTGAGATTAGGTTTGATAATTAGCCGAAACGTTGTACAGATAACAATGAAGATGAGGATAATAGTACGAATTAAATACAAAATACGTTTGTTTTTCCTTACATTCTTGATGGATACTCAATTTTTTAAAACATATTTTAGAACACAATATTGTTCTATTTTAACCCATAGATGGGACGCGCCCTAACAGGTTACTACCACTCCGGGTCAGAGTGGACCTAAGAGTAATAGTGATTGAAGAGGTCCTTCACATTTCTCAGAGCTCCAGATTGGAACTTCACCATAGATAAAGTTTAATGTCATACCAAGGACATTATAATTCTCAGCAGCATCTTCTAGCACCAATATGATAAAAAGGGTCGAGGCTTGCCACAGGGCAATAGGGCTGGACAATCGTATAGTGCTAGGGCTTGACGTGACCAGCCGTTTAAGTTGAGGGCCTTCCGATCACCCGTCTCGCCTAAGAAAGGGCCATAGTGGAATGGATAGCTCAGCCATTCAGGGATTACTTCATTAAGTATCTCGGGTCACAACCCACAGCCAACAGGTGGCTCCATTGAGGGAGGTCTTACCCCTTTGCAGAGTTGTTGTCGGTGTATTCTTAAGCTCCAGCTGACATGGCTGATGTGTTTTGTGATAAACAGTATATTGGTAAATTAATACTGGAATCGAACCCACTTTGTGTCTATTTGTAGAGTTCACTGCAAAACGCTGTCAGTGCTCATAAACGATGGTATGTGTATTTACGAATCCCTCAAATAGGAATAGTTATTGGAAACCATACACCCCCCACATATATAATATATTATAATATATTAATGATTTGAAGGCAATTACAATGCGTATGAAAATAAAAACAATCATGTTTTATTTTTATACGCATTGTAATTTGCCTTCAAATCATTAATAGTTATAACATACTTAACAATGCTTCAAGCAAATTACTAAATTAACTTTTAATTTTTTATAATATATATATATATATATATATATATATATAATATATATATAATATTATATTCCAACCTAACGCACGCGCAGGATTCGACACAAGGTCAATTTCTTAAACGTAGTCTAACAGGTTTTGATTAAGAGTTTTTTTTCTCCTATACTAGTTACCAGGCCACGGTAAAGAGCCAGTCCTCCTTACTATTTAGCTGGAGAGAGAGTAGTTGTATGCATACCATCCCACGGGCATTAGCGGTATAGGGAATGCAAACAGCTTCGCCTAGTATTTGAATTCAACTTGACGAGTCCTGTTCCCACGACACTAACCACTACAACCACGCGCCTTCTGAATAAGCGACTGTATATACCTGTGAACAACCGACCACTGTTTACGCATAACGGGAAGCAAAAGAAAAAAAAAAGCGAATTTGTACGACAACTAGAAATCGACTTACTCTTATTACCGTATCCGATTTGGAAGCCAGCCCGCTAACCTCTGGCCTGCAACTTTGTCGCGAAGCATTACTCTTTAGGTCCAATTAAGCAGTTCCTCAGCCTTTTAAGGGGTCAGGAGACTTCTTTCGATATCACATCGTTCTCCAACCTCGGCATCAAATCCATTTCTTTTGTTGACAGTTTTCCAGCATTTTACTTCGACACATTTTCAGGAGAAAAAGGAAAAGTCCCTTTGGAATATTTTCGACATTAGAAACGAAAGGGAAAACGAAAAACAAAAACAAAAACAAAAACAAAAAAGAATCATACAGAAATGTTGAAGCCAAATTAAGTGACTGCGAGACTAAAATTAGATGTTTGTCAACTAAATTTAATTTTGTCATAGCACTGCTTATTATTATTATTATTATTATTATTATTATTATTATTATTATTATTATTATTATTATTATTATTATTCACTCCTTTTGAGTTTTCACACCAGTGTTAGCTGGTGGTATTTCACTGGAGTCTGAGTGACAGCAAGTCTCCTCAGGACTCTTCTGAGTATTCTGGCAGATTGCAGCAGTGCAGTGTTCTGAATGGTTTCAATCCTTCCTCTGATTTCCAAACTTTCCAAACCCTTTTCTAATCCTTTTGGGACCGTTCCAAGTGCACCGACTACATTTGGTATCACTTTCACTTTCATATTCCATAATTTTTTTAGTTCTCTGGCAAGGTCCAGATATTTGTCCATTTTTTCATTTTCCTTTAGCTTCACCCTGTGATCTGCTGGCACTGCAAAATCCACCAGTTGACAAGTTCTTTCTTTTTTGTTTATCAACACTAGGTCTGGTCTTCTTGCTGGGATAAGGTGATCCGTTCCCAGCAAGAAGTTGTTGTTATTATTGTTGGATTTTGTTGATATATAAGGCATAAGGTAAATGGTCACTTCTACTTATAGATTCGACTATAAACACGTGACCTGAGAAGGATTCTTATTGTCCAATCATTAGCACTGCTGCTGCTGTTTCTGCTGTATTAATAGAGACCCCAATCTGAGATTATTTCATTGACATTTGGATTCCCTTGGACGACGGACTTACAAGGAATACGTTAACACTGGATTCTTATTGGCTTGCTTACTTATTCATTACATCTGGAACGAAGGATGGCTGCCAGATACTTAACAATTATTATTATTATTATTATTATTATTATTATTATTATTATTATTATGGACTGCCTCACACGACGCATAATTTACAAAGTTTATAAAATTAAGATTTTCTCATTCCAAATAGAAAGTCTCTGAGGTCTATTTATTGACTGGTTGGATTTTACAGCATGTTAACCCTTGTTGGCTTATTTTATGCCGGGGACGTTCACAAGGGTCTGGAAAAGAGACTGGGTGAACTCGAAATCAGAGGAAGAATCGAGATCATCCACACGACTGCATTGTTAAGATGGAGGAGAATACTCAGAAGAGTCATGGAGACATGAGAAGACTTGTTGTCACTCAGTCTCCAGTGAACCACTGGCTAAGGCGTGTGTGAAAGTGTGAATATATGCCAACTCCTCAGCACGAGCAGGATGTGACACAAGGTATATTTTTTTAAGCGAAGATTAACATGTTTGAATTCAGAGTTTTCCTTCTTCTAGACTTGTTAACTATTAACCCATAACTGGAAGGAGAGTAGTTGGATGCATACCTTTCCCAAGGGTATTAGCGCTATGTGATATGCAAACAACCTATTTCAGGATTTGAACTAGGGTCAACGAATCCATTTCCTACGACTCTAACCAGTACACCACGCCCCCTCTCCCCCCCTCTCTCTCTCTCTCTATATATATATATATATATATATATAGGATCATCCACAGACACGTGTTTCGACTTATCAAGTCTCTTCAGTGTGGCTAGACATTTTGTAAGCTACCTACAGCCGGAATTGAAATCCTATCGATTGGGTGCCAGTCCGGCACCTTAACCATTAGGCTGTCTTCACTTACAGAATGGGAAGACCCCTTCACATGAGAAGGATGAGACTCAAGTTTCAGTTTCTGAAGCGAAGTTTAAAAGGTTTGGATTCAGAGTTTTCATTCTCCTAGACTGGTTACCTACCAAGGGTAAAGAACCAGTCTACCCACTATTTACCATAGTTACAGGCAGAGTAGTTCAGGTCAATTTCTGAAATGAATTTTAAAAGGTTTGGATTCAGTGTTTTCCTTCTTTCTAGACTAGTTACCTACCCCGTCGGCCCTATATAATATATATATATATATATATATATATATATATATATATTATGAAGAAGACTTAGTTGTGACATGTAACTGAAAATAAACGGTACAATGTGATATCGATTATTTTAGTTGGTGTAGAAAATTATGGGATGCCTTAGTGTGGGTGACTTAATAGAGGAATTGCAAGATAATTCCACAGGATTCTTCAACTATAAATAATACGGTCAGAAATGGGTTGCATTGTCAAGTGTAAAGTGACCTAGCTGACCAGTGGAATCATTTGAACGAGAAAATCGAGAAGTTAAAAGAGAATTTATTCAAAACTGTCGTTCAACTTTAAGAGACGTAGCCAGTCGAAGAATAGGATGAATGTTTGTGATGACAGAACCAAAAGTCTTGGATAAGAAGGAATATTGCAAGGAATCTCGCTGTTTTATTCTGTCCTGGGGTAAATACCACATCAATCTGCCAAGTGAAATGCAAACAGCCTGGTCCAAATTTTCTGTCGACCTGCTTTATCTTAAATGACTTGTGCAATAGTTGGGATGTATTTACCAACACATCGCTACGAATAGTATATGACACAAGGGTAATTCTCAAGCTGAACATAGACGGCTTAACTCAGCTAAAGACGAAAATAATAATAATAATAATAATAATAATAATAATAATAATAATAATAATATTAAATTTGACCATTACAACAAAATGGTATATGCATAAACCAGAATCTGTTCTTGAGAACGAAACGCATAAAATTCTCTGGACTTGAAATAAAAACAGACACCTATCCCCAGCAAGGAAGACCAGACTAGTGTTGATAAACAAAAAAAGAAAGAATGTCAACTGGTGGATTTTGCAGTGCCAGCAGATCACAGGGGTGAAGCTAAAGGAAAATGAAAAAATGGAAATATCTGGACTTGACAGGGAACTGAAAAAGTTATGGAATATGAAAATAAAAGTGATACCAATTGTAGTTGGTGCACTTGGAACAGTCCCAAAAGGATTAGAAAAGGGTTTGGAAAGTTTGGAAATCAGAGGAAGAATGGAAACCATTCAGAACACTGCACTGCTGCAATCTCCAGAATACCCAGAAGAGTCCTGGAGACCTGAGGAAACTTGTTCACTCAGACTCCAGTGAAAGACCATCAGCTAACACTGATGTGAAAAACTCAAAGGAGTAAATAATAATATCAATGATGTCACTCAATTATATACTTAGAAATGTACAGGGGATACATATTTCACTAACTCGTAGGAAAAAATATGGAGACCTGAGGAACTGCTGTCACTCAGACTCCAGTGAAAGACCATCAGCTAACACTGATGTGAAAACTCAAAAGGAGTAAATAATAATATCAATGATGTCACTCAATTATATACTTAGAAAATGTACAGGGGATACATATTCACTAACTCGTAGGAAAAAAAATAAACACCTGATATACATGGATGGTGTAATTTTTTTTTTTTTTTTTTGGCAAAAAATGAAAAAAAAAAAAAACTGGAAATCCTTGTACAAACAATTAGAATACACAGCCAAGATATAGGATGGAATTCAGAATTGAAAAATGTGCAATGCTAGGGATAAAAAGGGGGAAAGAAAACTAATGGATGGAATACAATTACTAAATAAAAACACAATAAAAACATTTGGAGACAAAGAAAGTTACAAATACATAGGAATTTTAAAGACAGACACTATCAAGCAAACAAAGAAGAAAGGAAAAGATTTTAAAATACCTCAGGAGAACAAGAAAACTCCTAGAAAACAATCTTATCAAAGAAATAACTACCTGAAAATTAGAGGAAGAATTGAGACCATCCAGTCTACTGCCTTGTTGAAATCGGCCAGAATACTCAGAAGAGTCCTGGAGACCAGAGGAGACTTGTTGTCACTTAGACTCCACGGAAATACATCAGTTAACGCTGGTGTGAAAAACTCGCATAATACGTTCCATTCATTGTTCATTTCTATCTTGGTAAATACAAGTTTTTAAACTTGTACTTTTTTGACACTTACCTTGTGTTCTGGAGCTATGCGATACATGTGGTAAAAGAAACAGAAGGGTTACTATTTAACCCACTAAGCTGCGCTGGGAAGGGGGTTTATACCTTTCCACAACGAATAGTTAGCTGAAAGTGACGTAATAAACGATGAATGGAGTTCGAACTCGCTTACAATTATGTCGCATCTAGGCAAACTCTCCTCGACCCCCCCCCCCAAAATAGTCTATACAGGTAGAAATAATTAGCAAAAGATGCTGATAGGACGCGTCCCCGCGTCCCTGAGGCACAAAAAATCTAAAATGGACGCAGGTAAAAATCTATCCATGCGTCCCTAGTGTTTTTCTTTTTTCTTCCTCACCATTTCAAGATAACTGTAAAATGCATTTCAATAGTTTCTTAGAACGAATTAACACAGATAGGTATACAAGTGGAGTTACACAGCTTAGTGGGACCATACAATTCTCCCGGGACTCATTGAAAGCGAGAATAAGTGCATCCCAGGACGCCACAAAAAATCAAAAGCTATCAGCATTACTGTAATAGTATAAAGTAAATTTATATATTTACCAACCCCTCCGCTACGGGCAGGTGTGACACTAAGGTCCAATTTTTTAAGCGGGAGTTCAACAGGTTTGAGTTTTCTTCTCCTATACGGTTGCCTACCAAGGTTAAAGAGCCAGTCTGCCCTATATTTATCCATAGCTGGATGGAGAGTAGGATCAACCTTTCCAGGGTGATTAGCGCTAAGTGGAATGCAATTACCACGCCCAGGATTTGAAACTCGGGGCGACAAGTCCATTTCCCATGCCTATAACCATCTACACCCACGCGCTTCCCATAAAGTATAAGTAAATGTATCGTGTGGATCTCATATTCGTACTGATACTCTAATACAAACCATCATCTGGTAATTGTTTTTGAGTTTTGTGACTTTAACACATTTCAATCACATTTTTTCTTTTCCCAATACAACATGTCGATGACCAAGATATTAGCTGACACAGTACGACAGGTATACGACAGAAAGGGTGGATATATGCAGACTTCCGGGTATATGAAAGAGATCAATTGTCCAGTGAGCCTTGATAGGAATTAATAGTGAAAAGAACAAAAGCCCGAATCAACTCGCCTTTAAGGAGAAACTTACACTTATATTATACATATTATATCTGAGACATATATTTTATAAATTTACCGATACGAGCGGTGTACAAGAGTTACACGGCACTACCAAAAAGGCGAATTATGTATCTCCCAAGTATAAACAGTAATGGTTTTAGCGACTAACCTGCACAGAATTGCACTGCGTCCATTCTGCAACGCTGCTTTCTTATACATAGCAGATGGTTTATAGTTATTACTTAGCTTACGTAGATGCGGCACTAATGCGAAAAACATACCAGTGAGAATTCGAAAACTCATGCAATGGGTTGAGAACATCGATCTCATTACCAATCTATGCTTTGCTAACCATTAATACCCACATGAGCGCCGATTAGAAGTATAGTTATTACTAAGTGTAGCTTAGATGATGGCACAAGGCAGAAGTATGACACCCAGTAGAGTCCGAAACTCTCACTAACATGGTTCTGCTAACTCTAGCGTGGCTAAACCATACTCTCAAACACATTGAGCTGCCGAATAGCTGGAAGTATTACTAAGCGTAGCTTAGATTGTGGCACACAGAAGTATAGCGGCACCCAGTGAGAATCAAACTCACTATACAATGGTCCTGCTAATCTAGCGTGCACTAACCATTAAAACGCACATTGGGCTGCCGAATTAATATAGTTATTTACTTAAAGCGTGCTTAGAGTGACACCAGCCCCAGAGTATGGGGCACCCCAGTGAGATCGAACCACTAAACAATGGTTTGCCTAATCTAGCTGCTAACATTAAACCTCACGAGCTGCCGATCTATTGAAGCGTATAGTTATTTACTAAGTGTAGATTAGATGTGGCAACAAGGCCAGAAGTATGGGGCCCACCCAGTGGATCGAACTCACTAACAATGATTTTGGCATAATCTAGCTTGTCCTACCATCTCAAACCACATGAGCTGCCCGCATTATTGAAGGTATAGTTATTTACAAGTGTTTGATTAGATGGTGCACATTTAGGTCCCAGAAAGTATGGGGCACTCCAGTGAGGAATCGCAACTCACTAACAATAGTTTGCTAATCTAGCTGCTAACCATTAAACCACACGCACGCCGATTATTGAAGGTCATAGTTATTACTAAGTGTAGCTTAGGATGTGGCACAAAGCCAGATTGATGGGCACCCAGTGAGATCCATACTCACTAACATTGGTTTTCGCTAACCATTACACCGTCCATTGAGTGCCCAGTCGATTACTTCACTAATTTTACCCATTAGTTGGCAAGAGGGTAGTTAGAAGCATGCTTTTCGCAATTGTATTGGTGCTATGCGAAATGCAAACAACCTCGTCCAGATTTAACATGGCTTTATATTTATCACAATGATTACACCAACAGCTTTAAGCTGTAACTGAAAACTAATCATTCGCATAGGACTCAAATTTTGACACGTGAGCCATTTGAAGGAGTACTTCATAAATCATATGGATTTAAAAAAAATTAGTTGGCACCATCTATACGTCAGCGTCTTGGGACCTTAGCTGAAGTGATGTATGAATATAAAAGTGATTTGCTCTTTAGTTATTTACATAAGCGTAGCTAGATGCGGTTACAAGGCCAGAAGCATGAGCTGCACCCATGCAGAATCGAAACTCATTAACACATGGTTTGCTAAATCTAGCTTGTCTAACCATTTACACGCGCATGTGGTGCCCAACAAGGTGCTGTATAGGTTACTTGGATACAGAAAAATATCCAAACATGCGATATATTATCGATTAGAGTATCACCTGGGGAACCGAGACCTACGGGTTGTTTGTACTGATTTCGAATGATGCGAAACACTGAGTCCAGTGTGGGTACTATGTGACATATGATGGTGTCAGATACTTGTGTCGAGAGAAACCTTTTGGCTAAACTAAGGTCAAATCGAACGTACCGCTTGTATTAAGGGACTTTTTTATGGGCGTTAATAGAACTTAACGACCTAAATTCCACATGTATGGTCCACCCGCGAAAGACCAAAAAAAATACCCAAAAAATCAGGAATAACCCGAATTTAATGAAATTTTCGGTTGATTACTATATTACATGAATATAAATATTCAGTTACTGCTACCGGTCATCTTATTAAAAACTTTACATTTTTCAGGGTCCAGTTTATTCTACACCACCGCTTATCCTTTGGATTCGCGTAACACCAAGGTCTTCCAAAAGAAGTGGCGGTTCCAAAGTTAACAGTGAACCCTTGAAAAAATGGGTTAAAAAGTTTTTCTAAAATTAAAATATTCCCGGTGCATTTATAAGTCTTTTATTATAATATAGCAACATCTGAAAATTTCCTGAATTAAATTCCCCGGGGAATTCCACATTTTTGGGTCATTTTTTTTCTTTCTTTCAGCGGGGTGACATTACGATTAGCTGGAATTTTAGTCCGTTATATGTTCGATTTAACCCGTTTGATTGACTGACAGAAAATAAGAGGGAGGGAAACCTACGTCAAAGGGCAGCACACATGGCCCAGGTTAGTGCCATGCGTCAACGAAGCCATAGAGGCTATGACCAGGGTTCTTGCCTTGAAATAATCCGCGCCGAGGAGCACCTCCTCTCTCTTTTTCTCTTCCCTCTTTCCTCTCTCTCCCTCCTCCTCTCCTACCCCTCTCTCTCCCTAAGTCCCCTTGTGGTTAACTAGGGAGCTGGTGTCGGACCAATAAACCATCATTTCATATAATTGTTCGGTATGCAGTATATTTCTTCCCAACCAACTCCGTTGTTGTCTTTATAGACGAGAATTTCGTGCCACTTTTTTACCATTCTGCATTCCTGTTCCCCTGAACAGAACCCCACATGATCTGTAAGAAGCAGCACAACATTTCCATGCCAGTACGTCTGGCCGGGTTCACCGAACACGTTAGGGAGGCTCGCCCAGGGGTTCTGTGCCCTGAAATCAATCCGCCACCCCGTCTCTCTTCCTTCTGTCTCCTCCCTCCGTCCCTCCTCCTCCCCTCCAAGACTGGTGTTGAACCCTCCCGAAACGTACTGACCAATGAACCGGTATCCACATAATGTCTCCCGAGGTATTTATCTTCCACAACATGTGTTTTTCCTTAGACGGAAATGCACTTTCATCTGATTCCCTGTGTCCCAGCCCACAAAACCAATGATCCAAAAGGCATATCTTTTGGGGTTCCCATTTTACTGAGATTGATTTGTCAAATGCATAGGATGTATATTGGTCCCCCGCTACTAGCTGCTTTGTTTTAGGGGATGCCTGCCTTAGGTCTCTCT
>CM042152.1:47707056-47727056 GCA_023376005.1 Doryteuthis pealeii
CAGAGAGAGATAGCAATGGAGATGAAGTGATGCTCCATAATCCAGACCTCCAGAACTGGAACCTCACCATCAGATAAAGTTTAACATGATACCTAGGATATGAAGACCATCGGCCACTGCCTTCTAGCACAGATATGATAAAAACTGCCTTCTAGCACATATATTATATTAACTCAACGCCTATATCCACTACGCCATGTGTCCAATTGGGAGGCTCCCGATTACGACATGAAGGCTCCCGAATTCAAAGAAAAGCTTCCTGAGTTTGAGAAGTCCGGCAAGAAATACCTGAAGAAGGCCGGTTGGCACATCGGCCAAAACAAAAAGGGTAGGGGATTGTCATAAGGACAATAGGATTGGGACAATCATATAGGTGCTAGAGCTATAGAAGCGCGTGGTGTAAAGGTTAAAGTCATGGGAAATTTACCCATCGCCCCGAGTTCAAATCCTGGATGTGGCAATTGCATTTCACTTAGCGCTAATACCCTTGGGAAAGGTATGAATCATACTCTCCCTCCAGCTATGGATAGATAGTTGACTGGGCTCTTTAACCTTGGTTAGGCAACCAGTCTAGGAGAAGGATAATTCTGAATTCTAACCTGTTGAATCCCACTTAAGAAATTGACCTTGTGTCATATCCTCCTCGTGCGGAGGGGTTGGTGTATACATATAGGTGCTAGGGCTTGACGTCCCGAATTTGTTTTTTTGTTGAAGATATTTACTTCACCTGATTCATCCTCTTATTCCAACCATCCCTCGGCGCCGCCAAGCAAAAACTGATTACGACTCCGAGATGAATTTACTGACATGTGAACCCCTCTATGTATTGAGGAACTGAACGACATAGTATATATTTTTAACGTTTTAATTCAGAAACTATTTCTCTGAAATTTTGAGATGAGGCTTAAATTTGGATTATTCAGACTATTGTCCTCATCTTTATTGTTATCTGCACAACGTTTCTGCTTCTCGTGGCGAGGACGGGTTGATACATACATAGATTCTAGAATAACTCTTTTATCTATTGCACGTCTCACTGGATGTCAGTTTTTGGAGCTTTTGCCATTGAAAAACTCTTATAGAGTAGTTCTAGTAAATAAAATGTCCTGCACAAGAAATCCCCACCCCAATATGGGGCCACCCGTTGGCCGCGGGTGGCGACCCGTGATACTTAAGACGGAATCCAGTTGGCTAAGCTGTCCATGACATGCATCACTCCACTTAGACCCTTACTTAGGCTAGACGGCGGTCGGAGAGTCCCCCTTCGATCAATCGGCTGGTCACATCAAACCCTAGAACCTATATAATTGTTCTTACTCTATTGCCCTTATGGCAAGCTCTAGCTCTTTTCATCATATGGGTGCTTGAAGGCAGTGACTCTATCTGATGGTGAAGTTCCTTTTCTGGAGGTTTGGGGAATGTGGAGCAGCCCTTCCTCACAATTATTCACAGGTTCACTCTGACCGGAAGTGGTAGTACCTGTTAGGGTCCCATTTATAGGTTAAATAGAAAAATGTGCTGCTTTTTTTAAAGTTGAGTATCCATTAAGAATGAATTACTTTCAAAACTTTGTCGGCATTAAATGACCCACTGAGGTTGATATGCCGTAAAACAAACCAAAACAAATGTGTGCCACCCGGGACATGAAATAGTTAAAGTTACGAGACGCGAGACGTTTTATTCGGTGTTCGAATTAGCAGTTAATAGAAATTACAATTCTTTATTGCATAAGTTTGCAAAACCTTTGTAAAGAAATGTAGTTATGTAGTAAATCTAATCTGTAGTAAGTTGTTAGACTCGTATATCAGAAAATTACTTTCGTTTTGTCGAGGTTACCAATTATGAAGATCCGGTTCTCTGATAGGCTAATAGTATTGTATTCTTTGTTGTAGTTCTTGAGATTTTATTTCCCAACGCGACGCTAGGTTGTGGCCATTACATTCTTGGTTTATCAACATGTGTGTTTCGTATTTACTGACGTTGGGTAAAAGTAGGTAAAAGAGAACCTTGTATGTACGAAAACTTGCAAAGGACATAGAATAAAAATATGTACATTGAAGAACAATAGAATCTAATTAACAAAAAAAAAAGGAACAATAAATAAGAGGGCGGATCAGAGTTTCATCTTCTTTGATAGGGTCCGCCTGGTGAGGGGAGTCTGATGTTGTCAGACGCGAAACTCCCCGAGGAACCAAGTTTTGACATCACTGACGACGCCCTCTAAAACGTAATAAAGTGTGTACATATTTAATGACTGACTCTTAGTTAAGTATTTCTTTCACGTCTCCTACTGTATACAAGTACCGAGTAAGTCTCTGTGTGTCTGTTACGTATCCCTGGGCCAATATATAAGAATCTATGATCTATTCGTAAAATACAGAGAGCTAATCTGGAAAGGAAGCGGTCTAATAACATGCTAGGTCTACCGGTGGAACAGATATAATGTTGCGAAACCCGAAATCTGTAAGGATAGTGGTTTAATATTATTAATTATCCTCCTTTTATGTATCTCGGCGAAGTTTTACAAGACTATACTAGCAGGACCTGTGGATATGAGTTCCTATTGAAAATCCTATTGAAAATCTCTGGCAGAATTGAAACTTCGAATAAATCGTTGGTCACCAAAAATCCGGGACTAGAAGGTTGAAATCATTGAAGAATGAAAAAAAAAAATCCCAGAAAAGATTTGTCCAAATCTCATGAAAAACTTTAGTAAATGATTGCAGCTTGTTATAAAGATGAAAGGACATGCTATTGACTATTGATATCGCCGAAAATCAATAATTTTTGAAGTTTTTCATACTGTACAAATAATTTCATCGTTTCCACTTTCGTATTATTCGCCTATCAACTTTATTGTATTAACCTGTTGTTCTGAAAATTGAGTTTTATATTTTTGTACTTATTGATATAAAAACACTGGCATCATGCAGGCATTAAATTATGAAAATGTTTAGAAGTGATGGGTGTATGAATAATTTCGTCCTTGACTTTATATATATATCTCCTATAAAAAAGGATGGATCACTCACTGGCGGCGTTAACATATACACACATATGTGTATTTATCAGTTAAAATCCTCCTCCCATTCTGTAGGTGACAATAGTCCAGTGGTTAAGCAGCCTGACTGATGATGAATCCATCGGGTTTCCATACCTGTAGAAGGTAACCTACAAATGTCTAGCCACACTGAAGAGACATGATACGTCGAAACACGGTGTCTGTATATATATATATATTTACCAACCCCTCCGTACGAGCAGGATGCGATACAACGTCAATTTCTTAAGGGGAGTTTAACAGATTTGAATTCAGAGTTTTCCTTCTCTTAGATTGGTTACCTAGTCATGGTTAAAGAGTCTGCCCTGCTATTTACCCTTAGCTGGAGAGAGAATTGGATTCATACTTTTCCCAATGGTATTAGCGGTATGTGAAATGCCAACAGCCTCGTCCAGGAATTGAACTCGGGGTGACGAGTCGTTCATTTCCTACAACTCTAACCATTAGACCGCGCACATCCACATATATATATATATATATATATATATATATATATATATATATATATATATATAATTGAAATAAATTACAATGACCAGACAACTCGGCAAACACCATGTGCGACATCCAGAGCACTGGACAGTTGTTTCGACCTCATTACGTCTCATCAGCAGTGCATACCACAATCTCCGCCACTAGAGATTGAACCAACGACCACAGAGTGAAGAACGGAATCTCTACACTAGTGGCGGAGATTGTAGTATCCACTGCTGATGAGACCTAGGAGGTCGAAACAGCTGTCCAGAGCCCGGATGTCGCACATGGTGTTTGCCGAGTTGTCTGGTCATGGTAATTTGATTCAATTATCAATCATTAATGTAATTCCTCTATTTAATTAAATTATATATATATATATTATATTATATAATAGAGAGAGAGAGAGAGAGAGAGAGAGACAGACAGACAGACAGACAGAGATATATTCATGTAAAGCCAGGCATAGATACCTGGTTGTCTTGCTGGCTGTCTAGATCACCAGCAAGCTTGATAGATATTGACTGACTGAAAAATACCAAAAGAAATTGATGTGATGTTGATATAAGTGGCGTTAGTTTAAGGTTACAGGAGAAGAAAAAAACTACAACAAAACACACAAAATAAACATTGCTTAATGTTTGAAAAACATCATAAACAAATTATCCAATCCAAACAGGAAAAACAGCAAACTCCATAAATCTGAATCAACAGGCAGTGACGGGTGAGGGTCCAAAGTGTGGGTCCAAAAGTAACATTTATAACACCCGAGTAGCTTTAGCAGCGAGAGAGAATTTGATTTTCCCAGTCGAATTCACAATAGTAATGTGGGTGCTGGCTGCTTGCCGTGATTCAAATCAACTGTTAACTGTTACATCACCTTCGCCCAAGCTATAAAGATAAAAAGAGTAAAAAAAGTCTTATAGGTTTGGTTAGTTTTACCGCATGCCAACCGATATTGGGTTATTTAATGCCGAGGTCATTTTAAAAGATGAAAACACAAAACAATAATATAAGGTATTTTGCTATTAAAAATTATTTCATTGTATTAACATGATATTGTCAAAACACGCGTCTCAGTAGGTATTATATATATTTCTTGCGCTTAACTATATTGTTTTTCCTTTTTATCTTTCTTCAATATTTGTCGTGTCTAATTCCATTTTCGTTATATATATATATATATATATATATATATATATATATATATATTAATATTATATTTTTGCTTGAAGGCAATTACAATGCGCATATCGCATAAAATTCGATAATTATAGAAGATAAATAATACATAAAAATAGTATCATTGACAGGTTAATTTCGCAGGAATTTCTTGGTGCTGTATCGGTGGCTGAGGCAGTATAGTTTCTGACTATCCTGCTGAAGTCCCGGTTTCGATTTCTGTCGGAGGGAGATCGTTAGTATACATCGCTGATGAGACTTAATAAGTCGAAAACAGCTTGTACGATGTTCTACACACCGAGTAATTCTTGCGAGATTCACTTGTCAATATTATTTATCTTCTATAATTATCGAATTTTATGCGATATGCGCATTGTAATTGCCTTCAAGCAAAATATAAATATTAATATATACTTTATTCAACAATGCTTCTAAAAATAAACAAACATCCCAAAATCTTTATATATATATATATAATATATATATATATATTATATATATAGGAGAGCCACCATCTACCTGTCTGTGGAAGAATTTGAGTCCAACCGAATTAAAACACCAAAAATTGAAACGGGCTATTAGAAAGGGTCATTTTCAACCCAGCAACATTCAAAGTGGAGAAGTTCCAACACGTAGTTTATGTGGAAGACTATGTCTCTCCAGGGTTGGCCTGGTGAGTCATCTGAGAAAACACAACGATAGAGTGTCAAATGCTACTGTCTCCTAACTAGGATCATATTTAAAAAAAAAACCCCAAAAACGATGCAATCTAAATTAATTAAAATAAAATTCATAACACCCAAGTAGCTTTAGCAGCGAGAGAGAATTTGATTTTTCCCAGTCGAATTCACAATAGTAATGTGGGTGCTCGCCGCTTGCCGTGATTCCAATCAACCGTGAACTGTTACATCACCTTCGCCCAAGCCATAAGAGTAAAAAGAGTAGAAATAAAAGATAAGGTTGGTTAGTTTTACCGCATGCCAACCGATGCTGGGTTATTTAATGCCAAAGTTTTATCTTACCCAATAATTATATGATTTTAATTAACTATCCCTATTCAACAATAATCATTTGGTATTATTTGGATTATTCTGATTATTGTCCTCATCTTTATTGTTATCTGTACAACGTTTCGGTCGATTTGCTCTCCGGCCTTCTTCAGGTATTTCGTGTGGGACTCGGGAACCTTCTGTTTTTTCACTTGGAAACCTTTTTGTGGTAATCGGGAACCTTCTTGTCGTAATTAGGAGCCATCACGGAACTTTGAACCCAACACTTTATTCAATCCACGATGGTATCCTGTTATCATTCCACTAGTGATGATGTGAGCTCTCTCACATTACAAGATCGACAAAAAAAGCCTAACACACCAAAAAAAGAGGCTCGCTGACTTCTTATTATGAGTAATAATTTATTTTTCCTCAAACTAACGAAAGCCCTGATGAAGGTCTATCGAATCAGACCGAAACACTGCAACGTAGGCGAAATAAACATTATTCGTTTAAAAACTTGTGTTTTTCCAATTTTTCACAATATTTCACACACACACACACACACACACACACATATATATATATATATATATACATATATATAACTCCGTACTAAACTTTACATATGAACTTAACAATAACAATAACCTTCCATTCCTCGACGTTATGATAGACACTAACAACACAATATTTATCATTTATCCATATAAAAACCGACATCTAAAAATTCCTGTACTATCAATTACAAAAGCCAATGTCCCATACACTACAAAAGGATCATAATAAAAAACCTAACAAATCGAGCAATACTCATTTTGTCTTCTAAAACAATATTCTTTTTCGAAGTCAAAAATATTAAACAAACTCTCATTAATAATGAATTTCCCAATTACATTATTGACGAACAAATCCAACAAACTATTCATAACATTAACCACAACGAAAATAATACCATAATCAATAGCCCCACTCATAACATATTATCGCAATCAGATGCACCGAAACTATAAATAGGACGAAACTGTGTTAAAAAGATTAATACGTAATAGTATTTTTTCCACTGACATCAACAACAAAGTAAAACTAATTATCTATTACCCAAAGTTTAAAATTACCAACTTTGTCGCATGCACACTCATCCCCGAAAACTATTTCGAGACCAATTTCGTGTATAAATTTAAATGTCCAGTAGGAGACTGCCTCTCCAAAGTTGAAAGCACGTATATTGATCACACGACGACGACATTGACACGCCGGTTAACACTACATCTAACCGATACAAACTCCATAATGGAACACTTAAAATCACATTAATGGCCCCCTTCTAATTACCGAAACATTTTAACTGAAAATATACTTATATTGCACAAAAAAACCCCAAAGAAAAACGTCAAATATGCGAAGCCTTATATATCAAACAAAAAAACCTACCTTAAACAAGATAAACTTTGAAACTAGTCAACATGCTAACAAATGCCTATAATTCCCCGCCAATTCTCTCCCCCCGCCATTCCCCATTCATTCTTATAAACTTGTGATTCCCCCTCCTACTGATTCTTACTGCTACTGTTTATTTAAACGAAACTTGGGAGCCCCTCCTCCAACTAAATCCTACTGGTACTGTTTGTTTAAAAAGAAACAATGGAAACATCTCACCAGTTCCACACCTGATAGTGGCACTAAGTCGTACAGAAAGCGCCAGTGGCAAAACCTTTGGTGGATTCATACACCAATTCCTCCCGGATATTTAAAAGATGGTCAGACAGTTAGAAAGGCTCGAACAAAAACTCGTCCGACAGGAATTGTCTGTTGAGTTCAACAAAACATGTTTAAAATAAAAAATGATGCCAATATATATATATATATATATATATATATATATATATATGTATATGTATATATATATATATATAGAGAGAGAGAGAGAGAGAAAGAGAGAGGGAGAGATATGCATTTATAATTGTATGGATGATAAAAAAACGTCCTTAATAGAAACATTCCCACTAACAGCTCATCTGGTCTATTGAATATATATATATATATATATATATATATATATATATATATATATATATATATATATATACAGACACACACACACACACACACACACATATATATATATATATATATATATGTGTGTGTGTGTGTGTGTGTGTGTGTGAGTGTCTGTGTATGTGTGTGCGTGTGTGAATGAGTGTTGGTGTCAGTGCCTATAGCAATTGGTAATCCTTGAATATCGCTTGATAATTCATATCTCAAGGGAAACAATTTTCTTGTTCCAATTGCAGTATCTGTCGTATAGTGATGACGTTTCAATTTCTCTAAAAAGGAAGTCTCTTTAGACGTGATTCCTCTTTCATGTTCCGAAAAAAAAGTTTTTCGTTGTTCATTTCCACTTCCGTTGGACTTTCAAGGCTTTTAAGACACAAACATTCAGAGAATTAAAAGTTTTTTTTTAATTTTTGATTTTCCCGCTTATTTTTTTAAAGAGTCACTTAGTCTTTTCCACTGATTGAAAATTGATTTTTTTTCTTTTTCCTAATGCATTTTGTTCTCTGCCAAAGTATCGCTAAATGAACGGTTTTTGTTGCCCTGTCATTATTATACCTTTGATGAGTCCAACTTTTAATTGTCATCAGTAAGAAAAAAAAATCGACATATCAAACGATATCATGTGGCACACTTGAAGATAATTTTTTCTAGTCTTTGTTCAGCAGTATTGTTAAAAGATAAAAAAATATCTTAATCGCATTTTAAAATCATCCCAACACTCTTTCCTTCTCCCTGTCTCTTCTTCACCTCTCAAGGTGAGGTGCATGCTAAGAATTAGTCGACTGGTCTTCTATAGTTATTTACTAAGCTTAGCTTAGATGTGGCACAAGACCTAAAGTATAGGGCACCCAATGACAATTAAACTCACTAACAATGGTCTGTGAATCTAGCTTGCTAAACATTACACCACATGAGGTGCCCTAGTTATGAACTAAGCTTAGCTTAGATGTAACACAGGGCCAAAATTATGGGGCGCCTAATGAGAATCGAACTCACTGACAATGGTCTGCGAATCTAGTTTGTAAATCATTACACCACGTGAGGTGCCCATACTGTATCTTCTATAGATGTTTAAGACCTCTCATGAATAAAAGAGAATCCTAATTATGACATTAAACTGCATGCAGTATTTTTTTCTTCCTAAGGGCACATAAACTTTCCTGCATTATTTTATGACAAAACCATCCTTGTAGAAGAATAGTAATGGTATAATTTAACCTATAGAGGGGGATAAGAAGTTTTATACCTTTCTCAAGGGTATTAAACAAAATGTGAACGTAATAGCGCAACTAGAATTCGTAACACGATGTCGCAGTCAAGCCCGTTATCCACTACTGTTACATAATTCGTGGATAGCCTATGAATTATGTCTGTAAATGTAGTTAGATTTTGAATTAAAACTCACTGACATTCTAAATCGGAGGGCGTTATATTATTGATAGGTAATGACCATTAGTTGACGCTCAGGCTTCCGCCAATGGGAGCGTGAGAAAAGAAATTGAATTAGATTTTGGCCTTTAGTCAATAGGACTAGACGTAATGTTCATCTGTCCCAAGAAGTCAACTTTATTTTTAATAAAGTGTTATGGTAATTTACCACGCATGCATGAACTCTTTCAACTATAAATAATAGTAGGTTCTATACTTTAGCGTGAGTTAATATTTCAGCGGATAGCCGATAAGACAGCCTGGCGTGTTGAGTCAGTCAATTACGTCTGTTTTTATGAATGGAATTAAGTGAGGGAGAGTTTATTTTTGATCGGACGTAGCAATCACGTATCGCACTAAGTAGATTTGTCGCACATATTTAACAATCACCGTCGGACCAGTTTCACGGCAAGACTGGAAGAATTCATCCTCGAGTGGACAGATTCAATAGAAGATACCAGCTATCTTTTGTCCCTCGTTCATTAGTCTAGTAGGTCTCTCAAGCTTGACTCTATATATAGGAAGGAAATGTATATTGTTAGTCATTCTTTGTTTTCTTAAAAATAATGTTGTGATATAAGATGTACGAGGAATCGCCACTTTTATTCATGAACTTTCCCAAATAGAACAGCAGCAGTAGGCATTTCCGATAAAATCGACCAATCAGAAACGATCCCAGAAAAGTATTTGAGGATTTAAGATCTTCTGCAACTGACCTCGAATCAGTTGATAACGAGATTTTCTGATTGAAGGAACACTATCAGATTCAGTCTTGATACTTTTTGATCAAATATTAGAAATTTAATGTTTGAATTGGTATTTGGAGATTCCCGCCCTAAAGTCTAAAGTCTAACCCCTCCTCATCGCAACAGGGCACTATAAATATGGTAGTGTCAGAGCTATGCCATCAGAAACTTAAGTTCCTTGTAGGGCCACTTCAAAGCAGACAGGTCTGGTATCCATTATTATTAGGGTCACAACCCAGCCAAAGGGGCTCTGGTGAAATTCCAAGAGGTGTCTGCACCAGAAACCGGCATTACTTTTGGTCTTCTTGTCCCGGTGTCTGCTGGATAATTGTTCTATAAAGAACTTCAAGGAATGCAATCTGATTCTTTCCTACAAGGAGATACGCTCTTGTTCTACCTAGGATTTCAAGGAATATGACAGACTTTCTACTACTGAGACTACACCCTTTTCTACTATTGGATTTACCAATAGGAGAACTAAACGCCTAAAATGGCAACCAGAATTATAACAAATAAACATCTAGAATTAAACAAAGTTTTTATTCTATTGTATACTGGATCATACTGTAATCAATATACTATTACGTTCAACTACATGTGCGCCAGACAAATAGTAACTCGGCACAGTGCTAAAAACTCGAGGTAGCCGGTTCGCGTAACATTTGCAATCTCAGGGTATTTGCGTCTCATCCCACTTATGAGGGCGTGACACAAGGACATTTTCACGTGGGCCCGCCAACAAGCCGAAGCTCATGGGGTGGTAGGCACAAAAAAATGCGTCGATGCCGTCGGCATTCCCCCTCGAGGGGGGCACCTCAGGCGCTGGGCAATAAACCCAGCCCTGCACCTTTAAATCAAGGGGGCAGGTATTGCCTGGTCGGATAGCCCCCTGGGATCAACGCTGTTAATTTTATTACCAGCCACTCCAGAGGCCGCAGCGCTCTGAAGCAGATCCCGAGGGGCCTTTGACGGCTCAGAAATCACTCCGATGTTTCTCAGACAGCTGTGTATAAATAATCCTGGACAAACGCATTCACCCACTACGCAGGGTAGACTAAACTAGTCCACAACAATTAAGAACACTTACTTGAAGCTTTAATTGTTTACTGAGTATTTTATTATAAGTTGCTTGAAACCATATAACTATGTGCAAAAAAATGACTATTATCAAATAGAAATTATTACTTGAGACCATATAATGATAAGTACTAGATAGGAATACTTGAAAACATACTACTCTGTGGTCAATGTAGGTCTTTGGTGGGCGGCCCATGTGTTGGCATTCCACAGGAGAACATCACTTATGAGCTCGTCCTTGCTTCTCCAGCAGTATCCAGCATGTCTTGTCCGTCTCACTCGGGGTGGTTTTGTGAGATGGGGGGGGGGAAGGTGTCCATACAGCTGCTTCCTTGTGGGGTGCTGTTTCCACGATTTGTTTCAGCATTCTCAATAACCACCGATTTTTTCAAGACAGCCGTGTATAAATAGTCCTGGACCAGCGCAATCACTCTCTACGCAAGGTACGCTAGGCTAGTCCACAATATATTCCTTTATTTATTGCTGTTATCCTCGGAATAACTGCTAGACTAACACAATACCAGTTTCATTATTCTATTTTTGCTATGAAACTTGTTTTGTTTTATTATTATTATTGGAAGTTGATTTATCGTTCAAACATCGTATATAGTTCGTATAAAGAAAGAAAGTTTGTAAAAATAGCAATGATAGCTTTACGTATAAAGAAATACGTTCTTTGTTGCGATGTTAGCCTGCACCCAACGACGAGGTACTTGTCTTTTAATAATTATTAGTGAAGATGAACTTTCACAGAAAGAAGAGACGGAAGCGGAAGAGAGGTATCATTATCGACACTTCTCTGAGCAAAACTCCCAGCCCAAATGTACGTGACCTCTGCGGTGTGATCGATGCCGAATTAGTATTGAGCTACCGTGTCTGCGTTACACTCTGATAGAAATCTCGTTGCGTTTCCTTTTGTCCTCTCTGCTCACTGTCTGACCCTTTTCTGCCTCTATGGCTTGCTTTCTGAAAATATCCTGTGCTTTTAATTTACTGGTCTATTTATGTGTTTTTGTGAAGGCGGGTGCGTAATGGTTATCGTTGTAGGAAATGGGCTCGGTGGTATGAGTTCAAAATCTATATATTTACCAACCTCTCTGCACAAGTAGGATGTTACACTGGGTCAATTTCTTAATCGGGGTTTAACAGGTTTGAATTCAGAGTTTTCATTGTCCTAGACTGGTTACCTAGCCAAGGTTAAAGAACCCTGTCTGCTTTAATATTTACCCATAGTAGTTGGATGCATAGCTTTCCCAAGGGTATTAGCGAAATGTAAAAATGCACACAGCCTCGTCCAGGATTTGAACTCGGATCGATGAATCCATTTACTACGAAACACGCGACTCCAATTGAATTTGATTATGATAAGTTTTCTATACGACACATATTATAGGCGTATTTGTGGTGTAATAGTTTGCTTCGGAGGAAATGGATACGGCGAACAGAGTTCGAATTCTTGATGAGGCTTTTACTATTTCTCATAGTGCTAATAACCTTGGGGTTAATATGAATCCAATTGTTCTGATTTCAGCTATGAATAAATTGTAGGGCAAACAGTGCTCTTGGGTATGGCAACGGATCTACGAGAGAAAAATGTTGAATTCGAACCCAGCTTAAAAATTGAACTTCTGTCGCATCCAGTTCATATGGAAGGGTACACACACACACACACACACACACACAACACATGAATTTAATATATATATAGTATATATTATTATATATATATAATATATATATATATATATATATATATAATATAAATTATTTATTTATTTATTCCATGCCCCATGGAAATCTGATCACTGATTAGATAAAGCGGAAATTCTTCAAGCCGTAATCGTATCAGTGCTACTGTACGGTTGTATACCTTTTCCCATTGGTATGGGATGGAAATATATATATATATTATATATATTATATATTTATATATATATATATAGTAATAAACAACTTAAAAAGAATATATAAAGAACAAATATAATAAAACCAAAATATAAAAAAATATTTTCATTAATCTATATATAGATATAGATAATAGATTTTATCTTTTAAACATTTTATACCCGGGAAAACGCTGAGTAACTCTGCTAGTTATTATTATTATTATTATTATTAATTATTATTATTATTATTATTTATTCCGGCAAGTGTATTTATTTACTTAAAATCTGAAATAAAACTGCTATTTTCAAAATATTTTTACATAACTCCCCCGACGGTTTCTTTTTTCTATTTGTTCTCCAGATTTTTCAGGGTAAATACAAAAAATAAGTTCTGTGTTTTAATATTTTACACAAAAATTTTTTTTTTTGCTATTTCTATTGATAGTGTTTTACGAATTTAGAACGAGTTGTTTAATAAAGTCAACAGTGAAAAAGAATCAACGATACCAAACAAACATGATGATACTGTGTAAATGATGGGCATCAGTATTGCATTACGTACACGTTTTTCTTAGCATCGAAAACCTTTATGGTTGAATATTTCATATTGAAAAAGAGAAAGAGGAGTCCCCGTGACGTTATGGTTAACTTGATAGACTGTGACATCGCAGTAAACGAGTTCGAATTCCACTCGTCCTATTAAGTTCGCTTTCGAACTAATACTTTTGGGAAATGTATGCAACCGTACAGAAGCACTGATAAGATTACGACTTGAAATAATTCATGCTTTATCTAATCAGTGGGATCAAATTTCCATGGGATGGAAAGTCTATCTATAGCAGTTCATGCCTTTCCTATGCATGCATTGACATCGCTTTCTATAGATGAGATGTTACTGCTTAGGTAGTCTGATGGCTATCCACCCAGACAACACCTGTCACCTTGATTTAGAGGGGTTTGACTGGGTTCATTGTCTGAGTCGCCACAATTGAGGAATCCATGCAATTTTTAAAACATGACATCACTTGAGCTTCGGATTTTGTACAGCTGGCATCATGGGGTACCAGTGAAAAAATAGCATATTTGCCGATGTTACTGCTCAGGTAGTATGATCACAGGTGGACATCCATCCAGACAACACCTGTCACCTTGATTTAGAGGGGTATGGCTGGGTTCATTGCCCAGTTCCTGAGTCGCTTCAATTGAGGAATGCCGAAGGAGTCCACGCAATTTTTTCAAACTTGACATCAATTGAGCTTCGGTTTGTGTACAGCTGGCATGCTGGGGTACCAGTAAAAAAAATAGCATATTTGCCGATGTTACTACTTATGTAGTGGGATCACAGGTGGACATACACCCAGACAACACCTGTCAACTTAATTTAGAGGGGTATGACTGGGTTCATTGCCCAGTTCCTGAGCCGCTTCAATTGAGGAATGCCGCAATTTTTTTCAAACTAGACATCAATTGAGCTTCGGTTTGTGTACAGCTGGCATGCTGGGGTACCAGTAAAAAAAATAGCAATATTTGCCGAGCAAAGAGTCGACCTTCATTTTCCGGGCAAATGTGTCCCACTTTCCCGTGTCATTTTCACTATCTTTATTCTCGGAAGCAATCGTCCCTTTTGATGAATCGTTGAGGAAATGAAATCTAATGGAAAGTTGAGTTGGCGTTTTGCAAATCATTTGAATCAACAAGAGGAATGTTAATTGAAAGGGTGGGGCGGGGGGAGAGGTGAAATAAAGAAGAGACTGTTTTAGAAAAAAAAAAGATGATTGCTGGATATTGATTGGAACTGAAAGTAATCATATCGAATATAACTTGGAAAGGAGAAAGATGCACTGATAGATAAAGCGGAAAATCGGGAAGAAGGAAAAAAATAAAAAGCCGGTCAGAGTTGAATGATCAAAGGAATTGATATTCGATGTCACTGACAGGTTTCAAATTCACAATTTACGGCATCTGAATCTATCTATCTATCTATCTATCTATCTATGTATCTATCCCGTTTAGTACATTAAGTATGTGCGTATATGTATGTATGTATGTATGTATCTATCTATCTATCTATCTATCTAACCTGTTTTGTAAATTATACATGCCTGTGTGCATATTTGTATGGATCTATCTATCTATCTATCTATCTATTTTACCTATTTTTTAAATAATGTATGTACGTATATATGAATCTCTCTCTCTATATATATATATCTAACCCATTTTCTACATTATGTATGCATGCACGCATGTATCTATCTATCTATCTATCTCTCTATCTAACCTATTTTGTACATTATGTATGCGTGCAGATTTGTATGAATCTATCTATCTATCTTACCTATTTGGTAAATAATGTATGTATGTATATATGTATGACTATCTTTCTATCTATCTAACCCATTTCTACATTATGGATGTATGCATGCACGCATGTATCTATCTATCTATCTATCTATCTATCTATCTATCTATCTATCTAACACATTTTGTACATTATGTATGCCTGTGTGCAGATTTGTATAACTCTATCTATCTATCTATCTTACATTATTTTGTAAATAATGTATGTATGTATATATGTATGAATCTATCTCCCTATCGATCTAACCCATTTTTTCTACATTATGTATGTATGTATGTATGCATGCATGCACGCATATAGCTATCTATCTATCTATCTATCTATCTATCTATCTATCTAACCTATTTTATAAATTATGCATGCATGCCTGTGTGCATATTTGTATGAACCTATCTATCTATCTATCTATCTATCTACAATTATTTTGTAAATAATGTATGTATGTATATATGTATGACTCTATCTCCTATCGATCTAACCCATTTTTTTCTACATTATGTATGTATGTATGTATGCACGCATCTATCTATCTATCTATCTATCTATCTATCTATCTATCTAACCTGTTTTGTAAATTATAAATGCCTGTGTGCATATTTGTATGAACTCTCTCTCTCTCTCTCTCTCTCTCTCTCTCTCTCTCTCTCTCCCTCTCATTTTACCTACATTTTAAATATGTATGTACGTATGTATGAATCTATCTATCTTTCTATATATCGCCTCCATTTTCTACATTATATATGTATGTATGTATGTATGTATGTATGTATGCACGCATCTATCTATCTATCTAACACATTTGTACATTATGTATGCCTGTGTGCAGATTTGTATGCATCTATCTATCTATCTATCTATCTATCTATCTATTTATCTATCTATCTTACCTATTTTCTAAATAATGTATGTACGTATGAATCTATCTCCCTATCGATCTAACTCATTTCCTACATTATGTACGTATGTGTCTATGTATGCATGCACGCATGTATCTATCTATCTATCTATCTATCTATCTATCTAACCTATTTTGTAAATTATGCATGTATGCCTGCGTGCATATTTTTATGAATCTATCTATCTATCTATCTATCTATCTATCTTACCTATTTTGTAAATAATGTATGTACGTATATATGTATGAATCTCTCTATCTCTTTATCTCTATAATCAATTTCCTACATTATGCATGCATGCATGCATGCACGCATGTATCTATCTATCTATCTATCTATCTATCTATCTATCTGTCTATCTATCTGTTTGTCATATTTTGCACATTCTGCATGCAGGTATGTATGTATGTATGTATGTATGTATGAATCTATCTATCTATCTATTCATCTATCTATCTAACCCGTTTTTATATTATGTGTGAATCTATCTATCTATCTATCTATCTATCTATCTATCTATCTATCTAATCTTTTTGTATATTATGCATGCATACATGTACGTATGTATATATCTAACTTTCCATCTATCTCAGACTGTTCATTATCTAAGTATTTGTCGTAGTCTATTCCTTATCTATTTATCTATGTATGTCAGTTTCTATTTAAATGATTTCAATTGCGTTGCTTCTTTTTTTCTTCTCATTTATTTCATCGCAGTCTGGACATATGTCTTAGTTCCTTATTTTCCCATGCTTACCAACCTACCTTTCTATCTATCTACCTATCGATTTATCTATCTATCTATCTATCTATCTATCTATCTATCTATATCAACCGTTTATTATCTATCTATCCATTTATCTATTTCATATATCTATCAGAGGTATATACCTAAATTAGGAAAAAGTTAAATCAACATATTGGCCTGGATATTTAAGACCCTATTTGCTGTACTAATATAAACCGGAAGATCAACAATACAAGCAAGCCGTAAACTGATTTAACTTTAATTCCCAGATGTACAGATGTTTCTGCTGGAAGATCAAGAGCCGGCAACCATCTGTGAAGATGAAGCAAACATCATCATGTATAAGTAAAAGTAAAGTCGACGGGGCGACCCAAAGTCGGTATCAGCCAGTCAGCGAGGGAGTCTATCCCTTTTTCAATAGCGCTAGAACCAGGAGATTGTTTTAGCATCTGAGGTGGAGCGCCACACCTACCATCAGCTCCTTACTTTACCGCGCAGATCCCTGTGCTACTCATACGCTGAGTTGGTGAGGACCGGTATCGAACTAGGAACATTGTGGTTTCTAGCCGAACGCTCTACCGACTGAGCTAACCCGAGGGATATAATTCACAAAGATTGATGTAATGGTTAGCAAGCTAGATGAGCAGACCATTGTTAGTGAGTTTGATTCTCACTGGGTGCCCCATACTTGTGCCGAATCAAAGCTACGCTTAGTAAATAACTATAACATTTTTGTACATTTCCTCAGTGGGCGATTCTGGCTAAGTACCATTTGTTGGTCATAATGATAGGGAATAAGTTGTTGTTGTTTTTTTTTGGGGGGGGGTATTTTTTTGTTTATTGGGGGTGTTTTATCTAATTTTTATCTTTTTTGCTTTTTTTTCCCTTTTGCTTTTTGTTGTTTTTTTGTTTTGTTTTTTTGTTTTTGTTTTTTGTTTTGTTTTGTTTTTGTTGTTTTATTTGTTCTTTTGTTATTTTTTTACATAACGTAAGGGCGTAACTGATTCAATAATAGCAAACTTGACTCAGCACAAAATTTTAACATTTCATTTTTGTTTTCATTTTATTTCCTCAACATTGACCAATATCTTGTAAAGTTTAAAACAGTTTAACACACTTTTTTGTTGAGTAATTATATCATACTTTTATTTCTGTATCCACAAAATTGTGATAAGATATTTACCAGAATTATTTCTCTCTTTTCACCAAGTCTATTTTCTTCTCAACCAGAATTTTATTATTTCTTGTACAATTGAAATTCATTTTATTGGGTTTTATTTATCAACAAACTTTACAGCGTTAAAACTACATATAACAGTCTAAGTATAAATACACACTGTATATATATTTATTTCAGGGATGTGAGTTATCCACTAATTGGTAGAAATTTTCTCGATTTTTTTAACATTACGAAATAACTTCTGGCCTTGTGCCTAACTCTATACTATATACTATAACTTATCTTATCACAATTTTGTGGATACAGAAATAAAAGTATGATATAATTACTAAACAAAAAGTGTTTTAAACTGTTTTAAACTTTACAAGATATTGGTCAATGTTGAAGAAATAAAATGAAAACAAAAATAAAGTTTCAAATTCCTCGCTGCTTGTTTTATTTATTTATTCATTTATTTATTTATCTATTTATTTATTCTTTTCTTAAATTAATTTCGGCCCCCGATCAATTCTTAAACGCCTCTGGAATTAATGTCATTCGTCGACTGCAAAAAAACCCCAAAAAACTCTCAACCCTTTTTGTTTTTTTATGTCTGTTTTCTTTCAGCATCTTCCATCATGCAACACTGCATCTGCTCACATTTTGAGGCGGTTGATGTGCAATGGTTATCATTCGGCAATCAGAGTTCAAACCCTCGACAGAGTTATGCCCAAATTCAAACCCATAAAGTATTTTTTAAAATGATGCCGTTATAGTATATAGTATAGAGTTAGGCACAAGGCCAGAAGTTATTTGAAAACCCCCCCGCACCCCCCCTAAAAAAAAAACAACAAAACAAACAGAAAAAGTCAAAACGATCACATAATCGGGAGAGAAAAAGACACAAGAAATAAGAATTTTTCCATGGTAAAAAAAGGGATTCTTTGTGTTTCGTTTCTAACTATCCCACAAGACAGACGATCAGGCGACAGAAGAAGAAACATGAAATACTTTGTACTAAACTTAATTGATATTCAGCAGCAGCAGCAGTAGCAACAGCAGCAGCTGTGATGATTTCTTTAATCAATCTGAAAAATGAAATTATTTTTTTTTGATAAATGAATTTAAAAATTAACGCTAAAATACTTGTACAAGGTGAATTGTAAGAGTAAAGTAATTTTTGGGTCATTCTGTGGGTGTGTATATATGTGGGTGTATGTGAATATATAGGGCCGGTTTAGCTCAATCGATAGAGAAATCGTCAAGGAATCACAAGGTTCTTGGTTCGATACCGGCCCTCGCCAACTCAGTGAATAAGTAGCACAGGGATCTGGCGGTAAAACTACGGAGCTGATGGTAGTTGTGGCGCTCCACATCAGATGCAAAAAACAACCTCTTTGGTCTAGCGCTAGTGAAAAGGGGATATACTCCCTCGCTGCCTGGCTGATACCGCATTAGGCCACCCCACGACTTTTACTTATATATATATATATATGGGGGGTATGTGAGTTATATATATATATATATATAATATAATATATATATATATATGGTGTGTGTGTGTATACAAATATAGTGTGTGTATGTGTGTACGTGTATGTGTGTACGTGTGTATATATATGTATGTACGTGCGTGTGTATATAGGTGTGTACGTGTGTGTGTATATATATATATATAAATGTTTGTACATATATATAGATAAATGTTGTATGCGTATGTGTGTGTGTGTGTGTGTGTGTGTGTGTGTGTGTGTGTTTCAAAGAACATAAGAGCGACATGGATTAACCCTTTCAGGGCGAGGGTAATGCATCCTGATAATCTCTCCAGGTTATGACGAATTAGTAGAAGGCCCCCGACTGGCAGGGAGACCATGCCAACGCTCCAAAGACGTCTGCACAAAAAGTCATGAAGACATGCCACATCAACACTAACA
>CM042152.1:47732056-47737056 GCA_023376005.1 Doryteuthis pealeii
CTGTCTGTCTCTCTCACACACACACAATACACACACACACACACACACATATATATATATATATATAATCACATGAACTTAGTTATGAACGTAATTAAGGACGCGAGCATAACCACAGATACAGACAGAAACACACACACACACAAACACACACACACACACACACACACACGCACGCACGCACGCACGCACGCACATACACAGACTCATATACTATTAGTCGACGGAGTGGCCTATTGTCAATATTCCCCAGACAGCGAGGGAGTCTATCCACTTTACTAGCGCTTGACGAGGGGGATTGTTTTGCGTCTGAGATGGAGCGCCACACCTACCATCAGTGCCACACTTTACCGCCCCTATACCTGTGCTACTCATGCGCTGAGTTGGCGAGGACTTGTATTGACCCCGGAACCTTATGATTCCGAGCCGTATGCTCTGCCGACTGAGCTAAACCGGCCCTACGTAAAATTCATGGAATGCGCGAGAAACACCCTTGAAAGTATTAGTTTCGTATTTGCCCGCAATTTCCACATAGTTGTGATGTTCTCCTAAGAATTCCCTCGCTCTGCGCAAATCTGTATATAAACAATTCTTCCATCTACTTTCCTCTCACATCCCTGTCGGCTGGGGCTTTAGAATACGCCGACTGCACCATTGTAAAGGCGTAAGACTCCTCAATTGGACCACCTGTTCCCCGTGAGTGGCGACCAGTGATGCTTAAGCATGGAGCCCTGGTGGCTGATCAATCCATGACTTGCAACACTTCACTTTGGCACTTACTTAGGCTAGACGGGCGGACGGAGAGGACCACTTCGATCAATCTGCTGGTCATGTCAAGCACTAGCTCTTATATGATTGTCCCAACTTTTTTGCCTTTATGGCAAATCCTTAACCCTTCTTATAATAGATGTACGAGAAGGCTGTGGCTGATGGTCTTAATGTCCTGAGTATGGCGCTAAATTCTATCTGATGGTGAAGTTCCAATTCTGGAGCTCTGGGGAATGTGGTGTACCACTTCTTCACCATTACTCACAAATTCATCCAAATCCGGAATGGTAATACCTGTTAGGGTATCATTTATAGGTCAAGTAGATTAAGAAATGAGAATTAAAAATGTGTTTAAAAAATTGAGTACCCATCACGAATGAATAAAACAAAAACGTCTTCGGCATAGAATAACCTAAGAAGTGTTGACATGCCCCTAAAACCAACCAACCAACCAACCAACCATACTTTCCCCCTCTCTCTGCGTCACCAGAGTTTAGAATACACCGACCATATCCACTGCAGGTGGGTAAGATGCCCTCCCCAAAATGGTATGTCTTTAAGTATAACACTATACTGCATCCAGTTGTGAAGGTTCACTCTTGGAGATCTGAGGTGTATGAAGTCACCCCTTAATTGCCCTTACTACATGATTAATCTGACCCTGAGTGATAGTACCTGCTAAAAACCTATATTTGTATCAAATCGTTCTGTTCGAAAATCATTAGTATTGGATAGGAATATTTGAAACCATGATATGTATACAAACAACTGGCTTGTTATTGAATGGGAAGTAGGTAATTACAGTCACTCTATGTATATTAATATTACAAGCAAATATATGCAAGTGTTTAAGTTTTAATTTAATAAAATATTATATTAAATTATAAAGGCCAATGAAACTAAATAGGAATGCAGATAAAAATATTTGAAACAGAAGGGGGTATAATAAAAATAGAACTGAAACTTACTCTTCCATCACTAACATCTTTCATTGATAAATATTCCTAAATCAACTATTTAGTTAAAATAGGAAGTAAAGTATAAAATTACAGTTATTTCTACTTGTTAATGGATTTCTTTTAAGATTTATCCCCGATATTTTTGCTCATATTCATTAAGATAAAACCAAACAATTAGAAATCACTAATACCAAGCACATATTTATTAAAATCAAATTTTTAATATTAATATGCAAAATAGCCTTACAGTTCACTCTATAAACCGAACTTATGGTCAACAGTATTAATAATGTAAAACAATTTTATTGATAATTGAGGTTTAAATAAAAATAAAATCATGAAAATCATGAAAATGAAAGAAAGCGAAAAGATAAACAAATACATGGGCATTGCCAGAGAAATGTGAAAACTGTAGAAGATGAAGGTGAAGGTCATACCAATTGTAATTGGTGCCCTTTGAACGGTCCCCAAAGCTCTGGAAAAGAATTTGGGTGAATTGGAAATCAGAGGAAGAATCGAGACTATTCAAACTACATCACTGTTAAGAGCGGCTAGAATACTCTGAATAGTCCTGGAGACCTGTGGAGATTTGCTGTCAGTCAGCCTCCAGTGAACCTCCAGCTATGTCAGGTGTGAAAACTTCCATAATAATAATAAGAAGAATAAGAATCAGGGGCATAGCAAACCTTTATGTGTTATTTAAGTTATAAAGGAAACAAAACCAATGTTCGTTCTCTCTGTCTATACTCATGCACACACAAGTACATACATACACTCATATATATATATACATACACATACATATCTTTGTTTACGTATGTGGGCGTGTGTGTAAAAGTGCATAGTTAAAAAAAGACGTGTATTAATATACCCTGTCAACAAACTGTCTTGAGAAAAGGAAGTTTATTTCTTTGGCTTCACGTTTAAAATAGATTATGTCATCTTAACTTGAAAACCAAACTGAGGTTTCGTAAAAAGAATTGACAGTGGCTTTTGTTTTTCGAATAGACCACAGAATGAAATAATAGAAATATAATATAAGGCTAGACATAGGGGAGTGAAGAAAGAAAAGAAGAAAAAATAATTATGATATAAATTTGACCCCTGACCTTATAGTCAGGTTTTTTTTAGCAGTAAGAGGTTACAAGAAGAGTAAAGCAGAGGAAGAATTGAAACAATATTCTGACATGTTGGCACTTGACTTCAAGCGAAATCAATCGGGTACTACTAGCGTAAAAATCATACCTATATAACGAAGATTAGGAAGCGTGTGGTGTAATGGTTAAAGTCATTGGAAATGGACTCGTCGACCCGAGTTCAAATCCTGGACTTGGTGATTGCATTTCACTTAGCGCTAATACCCTTGGGAAAGGTATGAATCCTGCTTTCTTTCCAGCTATGGATAAATAGTAGGGCAGACTGGGCTCTTTAACCTTGGTTAGGCAACCGGTGTAGGAGAAGGAAAACTCTGAATTCAAACCTGTCAAACTCCGCTTAAAAATGATCACATCCTACTCGTGCGGAGGGGTTGGTAAATATATATATAACGAAGATTGGATTTGCATATATCTATGTATGTAATTTGTCTGGATTTTTTTAGATGCAGTTTGATAATTTGTATTATTTGCATCAATCGGATTATTGTCTTCATCTGTATTGTTATATACAACTCAGACAAAAAGGATCCAGAGTTCGAAGAGATGGTTCCCGTGTTCGAGAAGGTTCCCAATTTCGACACGGACACCTGAAGAAGGTCGCAGTGCACAGCGACCGGAACGTTGTATATATAACATTGCAGAAGAGTCAAAATAATACAAATTATGTATGTTACTTTAAAATTACAATAATTGCACAGAGTAGCGTAGATTTTGTTGACTCAAAAGCAGTTAAAATACGTTAACTTGATTTTTTCTAGCAATTTCTAGTCCGTCTGGTATTTGAGCAAAGTTTTTTAAATAAAAAATATACAGAAAAAATTAACTCTGTACTTATAAATATAATCTGATGTAGACAGGTTCGGGTAAGTAATAGCGTTCCTCATGATGAATTTTAAAACTTTATAATTTCTATTTTAGAATGTTTATTTTTATTCTTTAATGCTTCAGTCTCTCTCTCTCTCTCTCTCTCTATATATATATATATATATATATATATATATATATATTATGATGGCATACACAGGAATAAGCTACTCGAGTTTCACCATAAGGATCTTCAGGGTTAAATCCACTGAATTAATCAAGATATTGATTAATTGCAGCCGTGTATTTAGTTGATGTAACCATAAATAACAGTTAATTACCGTTGATAACGGTTACAACAACTAAATACGCGTACAATCGGTTGCCATTAATCAATATCTTGATTAATTCAGTGGATTTAGCCCTGAAGATCCTTACGGTGAAACTCAAGTAGGTTATTCCTGTGTATGCCATCATAATAATAAATTTGCTCTCCTTGCGTATAGAGCACTTTATATTTGTTATATCACTGTCTTATCATTGTGAAACTTGTATCTACTAACCATAGTGGCCAATTTCAACAGTAAGTCACAATTTTCATATATAAAATCATATATATAATTATATATATATATATATAATATATATATATATATTGTAGATAATATAGTTGCTATATTTCCAAGCAGTCAGTGCTCAATATCATTGATAGAGCGTTTATATTTGAGTTAAGGTAGCGTGTATATGGAGTCAGTATCTGGTTACAAACAGTTTCTCGCCAATACGATCTTCAGACCAAATAGGAAAATCTGTTAAGCAGTTTGTTTAAATACCCCGTGGTTTGGTCATTTACTGTTATGTGCAGCACGAAATTTACCCGGATACAGTTGCTTATTTAATCAGAGTGTTTTGTTATCTGCTCTTTTATCTGATAGTCGTAGTGATTGATTTATTTGGCCGTTGCTGTACGTAAACCAAAGTTTTGAATTCAAATGTGCCGTAGCAGATTAATAACACATATATTGGCCACACGACGACCACATTACACTTATCTGATTCCAGCTCCATTAATCAACACCTTAAAACACATTCATGCCCCCCTCTACCTACCGCAAAATTCTAACCGAAAATACACGCACACTACATAAAGAAAAAAACAAACAAAAACTTCAAATAATCAAAGTTTTATATATCAAACAAAAAAAAAACTACCTTAAACAAAATAAACTTTGAAATAAGTCAACATGCTTATAATTTGCCTTCTATACCCCTCCCCTTCTCACAACTCGTGCCACCCTCCCACAGAAAACCA
>CM042152.1:47742056-47777056 GCA_023376005.1 Doryteuthis pealeii
AAATTTATTAAAGGAGTAAAAAAAAACAAAAAAAACAATTTGAAATCAAAACTAAGTTTTCTTTGGATATCTATTAAAATAAAACAAACTATATATAAATATATGTATCTATTACAACTTGTTTTAAAAAAACAACGAGGACTGTCTAATGTTGCATGCTCAAATTTTGAGTGTATTTATTCTATGTTATGACGATTTCGGGTATAGTGACGTAAGCAGTAGCGTAGTTTTTGTTACAGACAAAAACCAGAAGCGAATCTCCATTATTAATAGATAAGATAATAATAATACGATAATGATAATAATAATAATAGTCTTTATTATTATTATTATTATTATTATTATTATTATTATTATTATTAAAACGACTTCTTCGACTCGACATAAAGTACAATGACTATCGCTCCTGATTAGATGTGCCTTAATTCAAACCGAACCTTTGTCACTTGTAACGACAGACAGAACGTATTTTATTTTTACAATGTGCATTCAATACGGATGAAAAACCGGCTGAAGAAAAAAAACCTATTGAGATCGTTTCGTCCATCCACCAGAAATTTTCCTCTTTCGTAATTAGTCTGGAAGAAGAGGATGATCTGGAAACTGGACGATTAGTGAAAGAATAATTCTTACTGATTGAAGAGATGTCGTAAACAGACATTGGGAGGCAGGGGGTGGTTGTGTGCTACACATGTCCAGTCACCACGGACAACACTGACGTCATCACTGGATATTATCAATTTCTTTGAACACTGAGCAGCTGTAAGCCTTGTTTTTCCTGATTCTTTCATCTTTTTCTTCAGACTAAGACACATTTTTCGATTTTCAATGACCACATATCGAGTGACCAGAGCTCAAAAGATTATATATATATATAATATATATATATATATATATATGTGTGTGTGTGTGTGTGTGTGTGTGTGTGTGGGCGTTTGTGTGTGTGTGATGTGACCAGAACTCAAAAGATTATATATATATACATTATATATATATGTGTGTGTGTGTGTGTGTAGAAAGGTAGAAAAACACGGGATGTTGTAGAAGATGGATGTTTATTGTAGGTAGTGATGTTGACGTTGTAACGTTTCGGTCTGTTAGACCTTCTTCAGGGCTTGGATATAGATCTTTCTTCAAGGGTGAACATTTCCAGAATGGTCAAACAGGAGGTCGTGAGTAAGGGTAGGGGTGGTCGGGGGTTGGTTGTGGATTCTCCTTTTCTCTAGATAGGGGGTGTATCACTTTGAAACTTCGAGACTGGGACTTGTACAATAGAAAAAAAATCTTGTACGTAAAATCGTAAGAGATCTCACCGTTTAGTTTAGCTCTTTCATCGACGTTGAATGGCCCAGTAATGGTTGGTCGACAATTCCAGCCCATATCATAAAACCATATGTTCATTGTCTCCTTCTTTTAGCCACAGGCACCCTCTAAATTGGAATAAAATCAGTAATTATTATTGTCCTCAATTTCATTATTATCTGTACAACGTTTCGGCCGATGTGCCCTCTGGCCTTCTTAAGTTATTTCTCGTCGGACTCGGGAGCCTTCTTTTCGAACTCGGGAACCTTCTTTTCGAATTCGGTAACCTTCTTGTAATCGGGAGCCATCATGGAACTTTGAATCCAACTCTTTCTTCACTCCACGGGGGTATCCACTTCTCATTCCGCTAACCATAGCTGGGGTACAGGAGTTAATCTGTGTTAATCATTATTCTATGTTACTATCACCCTTGACCAGGATTTAACCTGCAGCCCGGAGATAACTGTCACTTAGAACTGTCTTAAGCCAACGCCTTTATCCACTACGCTATGTGTCCAATTGGGCAATTCAGCATGTAGTTTTGGAAAATATAAACCTAATGTGTTGTTTTAACTAGAATATCTACCTCTTTACAATGTATGATTTTTTTTACCTTGTCTCATATTGTGTTTTGTTTTTAAATTCATCAGGTCCATCAAATGTTCACTCGAGATTCTTCCGTGCAAAATTACTTTCGAAAAGTCAGTTTTTCTCGGCCACTTTTGGCACTTTGAAATATTTGCTCTAGTGACAATTCACAAAGTATTCAACATATTTTGGTATTATTAAATGGCAGAGGTCTTCAGCTAATATTAGTTTAACCCGCATACTAACTTCCGTTAGACCATTGACATGAATTCCAAATATCACTTGCTAAATTAAAAGTTATTGAAAATTTGGTTGAGTATTTTAATAAGGGTTGAAATAGACGAGTTTTAACTGGACAAATATTCTTTCTCTCTTCCAGACTTCAGTCTGGATATAAATTATTAACTTGCGAGCGGGTGTTTCTTCTCATTCAGAGCGACAAGGTTCAGACAATGTGAGTGCGGGAATAACCCCCTCACTTACTCTCTCACTTACTTTCTGTCTCTCTCTCTCTTTCTCTCTCTCTCTCTCTCTCTCTCTCTCTCTCTCTATATATATATATATATATATATATAATTATATATATATATATATATATATCATTTAAGTTTTCGCGTAAAATTAATGGTGAAATGAATGAATGGATGAAATAAAAATGAATGAAATGAGGGGGATAAATGAAAAATCCTTTCCAAGGGATCCCTCTCAAAAGATAGTTACAGTGTAGCAATATTCACCGGAAGTTAACCAGACAAGATTAGATATATATATATATATAAAAATTCAAACCCATTCTCAACAGATATTACAAAGGTAAGAGACGGATTTTATCTTCCCTAATAACTTATAGAATAATTATATTAACTTGATGCTTCAAGGGAGTCTAATAATAGATGAGAAAAGCTTTTTATCAGGGACCCCACTCTCAAAAAGTGTTTTAAAATTTTCGGGAAGGGTCCCTTGGGAAGGATATTTCATTTATCCCCCTCATTTTATTCATTTTTATTTCATCCATTCATTCATTTTACCTTAATTTTAAACTATATATATATTATATATAATAATAATATATATATATATATATATATATATAGTAAAAACAATTGTTCCCAAAAAGTTGAATTTATTATATTTACTAGCAAATATATGCACCTCCGGGTGCAAGTATTTAAGTTTTAAATGTAATAAAATATTGTATTAAATTAGAAAGGCTAATGAAACTAAATAAGAATACAGATGAAAGATTTGAAACAGAGGGGTATAATAAAAAATGGAACACTGAAACTTACTCTTCCATCACTCTCGTCTTTCATTGTTATTTTTTCTAATTTAAGTATTTAGTTATAAGAGGAAGTAAAGAATAAATGACAGTTATTTTATCTTGTTAATGGATTTCATTTAAGATTCATTGAAGAGATGTTTGCTTATATTCATTAAAATAAAAACCAAACAGTTAGAAATCATAATACTAAGCACATATTTATTAAATTCGATTTTTTAATATTAATATGCAAATTAGCCTTCCCGTTCACACTGTAAACCGCTATTTTGTTGTATAATAAATATAATTTGCATGGTTGTCAGTATGTAGACATAGTTAACAGTATTAATAATGTAAGACAATTTTATTAATAACTGAGGTTTAGATAAAAATAAAATCATGGAGAATGTGATGTCAATAACTAAGAGAATTGTGACTTGAGTAGGAATGTAGTTTCGGTTACAGACAGAAAAATACACAATCTCCATTATAATATAATAAGATGTCGACGTTTAAACGTTTCAGTTCATATAACAATTCTTCTGGACAATATGATAAAAAGAAGAAAAAGATCTATGTTGTTCAAAAGATGATGGATATTTATTGAATGATTTGAGTTTGGATTATGTAGAAAAGGCTCATAACCGTTCATCGATTAGCGTTCAAATATATATATATATATATATATATATGTTTTTTTTTATGTTGAAGTTGGGCGTTATTATGAAGCATTTAAAAATAAATGAAGGAACTCGATGTTATGGAGTACTGGATTCACTTATTTTTTATTATTTGTTATCATAAATGTTCGGGATCGTTAGATTCTTTTTTTCAAATGAAAGTCGCCCCTGTTCAACGGATCCTTTGTCTTTGTTGTTATTGACAGCGGCAGTGTCTGTAAAATAATTGTAATGACGGAGTATTCGGATATCGGTGTTCAGTCCCCTCACGTGAGTTCGTAGTTTTAAAATCCATTTGGTTTCTGCTTGTTTTCGAGATTGCGTTGTTGGAAATGCGTGGTCTATTAATATACATTTGAGGTGTGTAAGGTTGTGTGGTGGGGTGTTAAAGTGAAGTGCTATCGTGCTATGGGGTGATTTGAGTTTTATTGTGGATTTGTGGTTATTTAATCTTAGTCTAAAAGATGTAGATGTTTCTCCCACATATCCGCTATTTATGCATTGTGTGCAGTATATGTAATATACAATATTAGGGCTCTCGCATGTTAGGTGTGGCGGATGGATTGTTATGTCCGTGTGGGGTATTTTTATTTCAGTTACCGTGTGTATATGGCTGCAAATTTGGCATCTAGGCTTGTTGCATCGTTTTGTTACCTTTCTGTACGGTGTTATGTTATATATATATATATATATATATATAATATATAATATATATATATAATACGATATGAATGGGAACGCTATCGTTACGTAGCGTTTTGATTTGCATTTCCCTACATTTCAAGTATTGACAAAGACCTTTTGACATCGTTAACAAAGGCTCACAGGCTTTTGTTAGTCCAAAATTTTCTTTCATATGAATAATGACTATTACTTCTACTGATGGCTTGAATAAAACCAAAAGGCAATAGCGTCAGCTTCAAAAATGTCAATTTCTGACATATTTTGTTGATTTTCATGAACTCTATACTCATTTACATTGCCGGATTTTTTATCCAAAGAAGCATACAAGAAGTCCATAACAACATCATATATATAATATTATATATATATATATATATATATATATATATATATGGATTTTTTTTAATTAGAGGAAGAAAATATAGTGCTCGATTACAGTTGTAAGAGCTATATCTATTATTATTATTATTATTATTATTATTATTATTATTTATACATTTTATGGCCGATTCATTACAGTCAACATAACCTATATTCATTTGGATGCCATTTACAAGGCGATTTGTCTGAAGATAACCATATATGGCTTTGAAACCGATGGTAATGAATCAGCCTTTATATATATATATATATATATATATATATATATATATATATATAAATCGCCCCGTCGCTTTTCTATTACGTGACAGTCCAGTTGCCAATCACATTCTTCTGCTGAGAAAAGGGAAGTTCGTGTCTTTTACTGTCTGCATCTTTCTATTCACTTTCCCATCACTTGAACAAGATGCACTTAAAAGTGGCCTACTCGTCCCATGCGAATGACACATCAGATTTTCCTTTCATTCTACCCTGGGGCCATTGAGGTCATCTATAGTTCGTCACTCGCTACCAACCCACTGTACGCAGTGACCCGATTTATCATCCGTTACATAACACAGTTCTCCCTTATACATTTTGAAAAAACTTCACATCATATACACAAAGATTTATTTATTTTGTATATTTTCCTTCATCCTTTATACCCGCCAAAATCTCCATCTACTCAGTTGTTCCATGACAGAAGATAATGATTCAAATTTCGGTAATAGAAAAACTCTTTCAATTTCCAATGGAATTAAAATACATAACAATAAGTAAGTAAAATGGTCGGGGTGGCCTAAAGTCGATATCAGCAAGCCAGCGAGGGAGTCTGTCTTCTTTTCACTAGCGCTAAACCAAGGACATTGTTGTCTTTTGTGTCTGAGATCGAGCGCCTCACCTACATTCAGCTCCTTATTTTACCGCACAGATCACTGTGCTACTCATGCGCTAAGTTTGCGCGGTTCGGTATCGAACCAGGAACCTTGTGGTTTCTGGGCGCACGTTCTACTGACCGAGCTAAACCGCAATACAAAAACATTTATTGGCCATATTAAACATATTAAACTACAAATTCAACAAGGCGTACAAAGCCTCCCATTCCTAATTGCCTTATGCCAATATCTCATGACATTCACTCCCATAATCTTAAATCAGGCAACTATGCACTTTTAGAGTCAGGTAATAGAGATGCCCATTCAGATATCAAAATTTTTCCGAAAGAACAGTTCTCCTGAAACCTTTGGTATGCGATCCACTATAGCATCTTTCAACAACTAAAACAATTCTCCATTTCAACATAAAATATGATGCACATGGACCCAAAATTCATCGAAATTTATCTTTACAACTGACATAAGTAAGCACGAAAAATATCTATATATATATCAATAAATCGCGTCTGATTTGGTATGTACGTGTCGATCTATAACTCAGAAAAAAAATTCATTTAACATTAAAACCGAGCATACAGTTTAATATGTTTATAATAAGCAAAAGTACAAAAGCCAGCAGTTGTACGGCCACGTACTTCCAATCACAAAAAACAAACATCTATGTAAGATGAACAAGAGATACTTGGCATTAATGTTGGACGATAAAACAATAATACTGGAGATCAATAGCACCAAGTAATTATTCATTAAACCCAGTTTTGTTAAAACCAGTATGCAAATTAACCACACCATATATTATGTAAACCTTTATTTCTTTGTGATATACAAGACACATTGCAGGATTTTAAATGCACTAATAACATGGGCTTTTTGAAGCAAATCTAACTTTGATTTTCATAGTCATTGTTAATAAATAAGATTCATTCTTTCTTTTAATGATTTTGACTAGAATAAAAACTTATAAACTTATGCAATTCTTGAGAGTATAGTGATGTAGTTCCAGTTAGAGACACAGATACCTAATCTCTATTATAATAAGATAAGTTACTCGGAGAAGCCATATGATATGATTAAGGTTTTCAGACTAGGTCTCTATCTCAGTTTATGAATAATGAGAACGGTTTCAAATATTTATTTTTGATAAAGATATTTAAATCATTTTTTTAAGAGTATGAAATTTGCTATATGGAACAGTTGCTTTTCTATTTATTTAATATTCAGTTTTGCATTAATTTCTTGTGTATGTTTTTTTTTTTTTACTTAAAATGAGTTTAATTGGATTTCACTGATCTATTTATGATTTGATTTAATCAACAGTAGAATTAACTATGATTCTTCTTCTTCTTCTTCTTCTTCTTCTTCTTCTTCTTCTTTATAATATGAAAATCAAAATCAAGTTGCTCTTGAAAACTTACCAGTAGTTGCTTATATTTTCAAAACATACATTATCAACATTTATTAGATAAATATTTGAAAATAAAAGAATTTGCTGTAGAATAGGAATAACTTTTTCAATAGTTTATATTTGGAACTGCTCACTGCACACTGCTCTTAATATTGAATTGTTTGTTTGCTTAAAATGATTGTTTTAATAACTTTAGTAAAATCCATATCATCTTGTAGAAATTTTATTCTGGTTATCTTTTTGTATGAGGGTCGACTGAAAAGTTTTTAGGCTGACCAAGGTACTCATGGAATGTTTCGAAATGAGGTTTATTTTTCAACATATTCCCCCTTGCAGTCCACATACTTTTTCCATTGGTGTTGCAGTACTTGGATCCCATTAGTCAAAAGTCATCAACAGCAGATGTGACTTTTCAGCCTACCTTCGCATAAAATGAAATCACAAAAATTGGTCTGAAAAATTTTAGGTACAATGTTTTAGCAAATATTTAACTTTTAGATTTAAAAAAACATTTTTTACCCTCCGCCTCGAATAAGGTACAATTAAAGGCTGTCTGGGCTCTACTAATTATGCATAATGGAAAACCACACAAAACTTATAAAATTCTAATCATTGTTGGGGGTGGGGTATTTAAATCTCTGAACAAGAATATCTTAATATAGAATAGATGGAAAAAGAAGAAAAAAATTACATTAATTTCTTGATCCCATTGTCTAAAATGGAGTATATCTTGGGTTTAGTGGCCGACATGTGACACCCCCTCCTAAAGAGGAATGACGACGAGTCTAGATCAATTTTTGGACTCGTCCTCCTGAGACTGTATCCCTGCTGAGGGATAAGACGCCCACAAAAAGGGGTGTTCTGGGTATAACACTAAACGGCATCGAATGGTGAGCGATGAGAAATGTGGACTACCCCTTCATTGCTATTACTCCCAGGTCCACTCAGACTCGGAATTGTAGTGCTTGTTACCTGATCCTAAATATCCCACTCGTCCAAAAGAAACGTGCTAAATTGTTAGTCACCAGCCATCCGATGTTTATCTTTTTTCTGGGCTATCAGGTCAAATTAAACTATAGAAAACTGAACGGCTTCCTTCGATTCAACTAAGATTCTGACGATATAGCTGAAAAGCTTCTCTAAGCTCTTCATATGATCGTCTTTGTTGAGTTGGCAATTACCATATTTGACGGCATATAAGACGCACTTTTGGTCCAAAATTTTGGCTAAAAATATTGCCCTGCATCTTATACATCGTAGGTGAAGTTTGAAGTTTTACTATTATTAATTTTATTATTATTACTATTATTTTCTGCTATTGAGATGTCTTGTGTATGCTTATTGCTTGCCTGTACAGCCAAATTGCTTTTATACAGCTACGTTTCTGATTGTGTAATACACAGCAAGACTGTTTTCAACAGTATATTACACTGAAAACCTTTTTCCTGAATCTGGGGTGCGTATTATATGCAAGTGCGTCTTATATGCCGGCAAATACGGTACTTGGTTTTCTTTACTTCGAAACTTTACTGCAAAATTAACGACCGGATTTTTACATGTCTTATTCGACAGAAAACAAGATTTGACGTTATTCTGCGAGACCAGGGCTGACTTAGTCATTGCGCGCTAAGTGTCCATTTTACGAGACTGCCTACCTTTTTCTCTCACCTAGCAACCTCCACGCCCACTTTTGGCATATATCATACCATGAAGCCATCAACAAGAAAACATTTTGTCGAATTCTTTTTCTTTTTCCTCTTGCACTTCTTGGGCTAGACCATAGAAAAAAGTGAACATAATTGATATATATATATATTTACCCAACCCCTCCTCACAAGCAGGATGAGACACCAGGTCAATTTCTTAAGTGGAATTTAAGAGGTTTGAATTCAGAGTTTTGCTTCTCCTAGACTGGTTACCTAGCCATGGTTAAGAACCCAGTATGCCCTGCTATTTACCCATAGCTGAAGTGAGGATTGGATTCATACCTTTCCCAATGGTATTTGCGCAATGTGCATTTAAACCTGTTGAACTCCGCTTAAGAAATTGACCTTTTGTCACATCTTGATCGTGCGGAGGGGTCGGTAAATATATATATCTAATTACCCACATATTTTGTTATTCGTTGCTTACTCTGATAGTGTGAATATTTTCTTTACTAGCAGGACCTGTGGGTATACCACAGTATGATAATTTAATTATTACAACGTTTAGTATGTTTACTTAAGAGCTATTGCCAAATACATCAATATGCCGTCGTCTCTTTTTCACTAACGCTAGACCAAGGAGATTGTTTTTGGATCTGAGATGGAGCGCCACACCTACCATCAGCTCCTTACATTGCTGTACAGATCCCTGTGTTACTCATATGTTGAGTTGGTGAGGGCCGGTATCGAACCAGAAACCTTGTGCTTCCTAGTGGGACGCTCTACCCACTGGGCTAAACCGACCCTAATGAATAATAGTATTGATTTAACACTCACTTACTCTTTTCTTTCTTTCTTTCCTTCCTTCGATTGCAACCGATTAGCATTATCGCTTCCATTCGCTCACCCCTCTCTTTATCTTTCCGTATACTCTTCATTTGTTTCCTCCTTTCTGTCTTTCTTATTATATTTTGCTATGTAGCATGTCCTTTTTCTTCCGTTTCTTTCTTTATAATAAAAACGGAATAATCCATTATTTAGCTGAGGTGACGACACTCATGAGAAATAAGAATTCAGCGGATAAGCAACACCAGATAATTAGGATTTACATTTTTGGCATTTCATCTTGGACGATTTGGGCGGTTTCAGTTTCAAGCAGAGGTTGTTGCAAGATGATAACGGTTGGAAGATTGAGGAACAAGAATATTAATATATAGATGAAAACAGGAAAGAAAAAAAAAGAATTCGAAAAAAATGTTTTCTTGTTGATGGCTTCATGGTATGACGTATGCCAAAAGTGGGCGTGGTGGTTGCTTGGCGAGAGAAAGAGGTAGGCAGTATCATAAAATGGACACTCATCGCTCAATGACTGAGTCAGCACAGGTCTCGCAGAATAACGTCGAATCTCGTTTTCTCTCGAATAAGACACGTAAAAATACGCAGACGCTACCCTATTCACACCAGCCTCTCCGTTTGCCCGGTGAAGATCGTTGACATTTACACCAAAATCAACTTTGTCAATTGGACTAGTGGCGCCATCTTGTTTTTTTTTTTGTTCTTGTGTGATAAAGATTAGATAAATAAATAGAATAAGAATAAAATATATAAATAAACAAAAAAAGTATTTTATCGAAAGAAGAAAAAAGAAAAAAAAACGACAAAATGGAGTCGACCATTTTTGTAAGTCCTTCTTTCAAACTTCTCTAACGATCTATTCCAACTTTATGGGAATCATTTCCGAATAGCATTTACTCTGCACCATTTCTTCAGGAATTTTTTTCTTTTCTATTAAAATGTTTTCTTTTGTTTTTTGTTTTTTTATGGGTAGGATATTATTTGTTCTCGTCTTTAATATGAAATTCTTCAATTCACTCTTTTTTATTGTCTTGCATCCTTAATCGATTTTCTTCATTTTCATTGTCTTCTTCTTCTTCTTCTTCTTCTTCTTCTTCTTCTTCTTCTTTACTTTCTTCTCATATTTTTTTTGTCTTTTTTTTCTTTCAAGATTTTTTTTCTTCTAACACGACCATTCTTATTTTACCGTGCTTCTACTGAGATATCTTCTCTTTTTTCTGCACCTTCTTTACTCTTTCTTTTTTTTCATTTGTTTCATTCGAACCCCTTATTCTTTTTTTCCTTCTCATTCATCTCAGCGCACTTACCTTCTTCTCATCTTTCTTTTGTCTTTTTTCTTTATAATTTTCTTGTTGTTGTTGTTGTTTCTTCTTCTTCTTCTTCTTCTTCTTCTCTTCTTCTTCTTCTTCTTCTTCTTCTTCTTTTCTTCTTCTTCTTCTTTTTCTTCTTTTCTTTTCTTCTTTCTTTCTTTCTTTAATCCATGTCTCTCCTCCTACCTCCTTTTCTTTAATCCTCCTCCTTCTCCTTCTTTGACTTGCGCTCTTAAACGTTCTCCTTTACTTTCATTCTTTTCTTCCTGCACTCCTAATTCCCATATTCCTCCTTTCTTTCTTTCTTTCTTTCTTTCTTTAATTCTCCTCCTCCTCATTCATCTCTGCGCCATTATTTTCTCCTCATCTTTCTTTTGCCTTTTTTTTTTCTTTATAGTTTTCTTGTTGTTTTTGATGATGTTGTTGTCGTGTATGTCTTCTTCTTCTTCTCTTCTTCTTCTTCTTCTTCTTCTTCTTCTTCTTTTCTTCTTCTTCTTCTTCTCTAAACTCGACATCTTTGTTTTGCCTTGCTGCTACTGAGATAGCTTCTCTTCTGTCTGCACTTTCATTGTTACTATGACAGTTGACACAAATAAATCTCAAAGATGATGATTGCTGCTTTTATTGAAAGAACTTGCCGGCTTATGATCTTTGATACGGACGCTGGTGTCAGGAGTAGTGACGTCAGCTTTCATAATACGGACGGCTTTCCACAGTTCACTAAGGCGATGTTACTCACGGCACTGGGAGGTCGACACACACAATTCAGGACTTTGGAATCATTGATATTGAGAACAAAAGGGAAATGTCTATTTTGTTGAATCCCCGCCAAAAAAATGGATAGTTGTCTTTAGTCAATTTTAGACGTTCCGGTTTTCTGAAGAAATAGATGTTCTCTTCAGGAATTGATAAAGGCGATGCATTTTAATGCTTAGTTCAGGGGTCACCAAACTACGGCCTGCTGGTCGGATCCGGCCTGCGAAGGCATTTTATCAGGCCCGTCGCCGGTACTTGAATTTGTTTGTTAAAACATAAGGAACGCGAGACGCTCTGATACCATTTAAATTTAAATATCATATTAAGCTTACTAAATGTTCATGAACTTGATTTCGTGCGTGTGAGCATTTTCTTTACGCGATCTTGAATTTCATGTGTTACGACTTGTTACAATAATAATGTGGCCCGCGCTTATTATTTTTCAATTATCCGACCAACCGTGAAAAAATGTTGGTGATCCCTGGCTCCCCCCTCTCTCTCTCCCTATTGTGTTATAGTGTCCTCCGGGGGTAAAGCATTTAATCTAATGAAATATATCAGATTAGAAAGACTAACGGAATTAGATAAGAATATAAAAAGATTATACTTATCTTAATCACATTTTAATTGGTTTCTGTATAAAATCATTCATAGGATTGATTTTAATACGTTGGAGAATAAAAACATAATATTAGAGATGAATAACACAGAGTAATTATTTATGAAACCCTGTTTTGTTAAAACCAATATGCAACTCCCCATATATTATGTAAGCCTTTATTTCTTAGTGATATATAATACTCATTGCAGGATTTTAAACGTACCAATAACAAGGAGGAAAATCTAACTCTGATTTCTAACAAGATTTCTTCTATCCTATCCATGAATGATTATAGATTAAAGACTCATTGAAAAACATGCACTTTCTGAGTACATTCTGACGTAAGCAGTAACATAGTTTGGGTTACAGATAGACAGACACCAAATCTCACCCGGTAGAGCTCTCTATGGGGTGACATAATTAACTTTCACCGCCAGCATAAAACAATGATCGTTTCTTTACAGACTGGATCTCTCTGGTGATCGTAAAATGTATAAAAAATGTATGTATTTAATAGTTACTATAAAACCAAGTAATTATTTATTAAACCCGGTTTTGTTAAAACCAATATACAAATTAACCACACCGTATCTTATGTAAACCTTTATTTCTGAGTAATATATAAAACACATTGTGCAACAATAACATGGATTATTTTTAGGCAAACCTAACTCAGGTTTTCATTAAGCTTTATTCTATGAATTAATATTTTTCAGTATAACATATATTAAATACTCATTGATAAACTTGCACAGTTCTTAAGGGTATTGTGACGTAAGCAGTGACGTAGTTCCGGTTAGAGACAGACACTGAATCTCCATTATAATAAAATGTTGAAAGGATAAATGAATAAATAGAGGAAAGAAATTGTTGAATGGATAAAAATGGTTTAATGAAATGCCAACACGTGTTTAGGCTGAAAGTTTGACTGTTTTAACTTCAAATATCAAACATCTTGCCCTAAAGAAGGCCGTTTTCTTTGTATACTTAGACATTTTATATTTTTCTATTATTATTGTTTTATTTCATATTTTAAATAGTAATAAATAGAATACAATGTGCATATGGACAAGCTCTCGACCGAAACACGTGATGGCATTTAATTAACCCATTTTTATACATTCAACATTTTCTTTCCTTTTTTTATTTGTCCTTTCAACATATTGTCGGATTCATTTCCATTTTTCAACTTACATTATCATAAAATATACATAAGGTTATTGCCCAAACATGTTGCCTTGAAAACAAACTTTGATACGAAATATTATTGATATTTCCTATACAATATGAATGTCCTCTGAGATATTCTCATTATTTCATATTTTTTTAGACAATTAAAATCATTTCCCTTTTCGGGTATACCAAAGATTAAGGAAGCCCGTGGTCTAATGGTTAGAGTCGTAGGAAATGGACTCCTCAATGCGAGTTCAATTCCTGGACGAAGCTGTTGGAATTTCACATGGCGCTAATACCCTTGGGAAAGGTATGAATCCAATTCTCCCTCCAGCTATGGATGAATAGCAGGGCAGACTGGACTCTTTAACCATGGCTAGGTAACCAGTCTAGGAGAAGGAAAACTCTGAATTCAAACCTGTTAAACTCCTCTTAAGAAATTGACCTTGTGTCGCATCCTGCTCGTGCGGAGGGGTTGGTAAATATTTATACCAAACATTATCCGCAGATCCGATAGGAACCCTTCATTGAATAATTCTTTAATTTTTTTTTGTTACCTATTAATTCCAGTTAATTTCTGATTATTAAGTTTAATTCTGTTTTCTATCCGAAAGTTTTATCCTATTTATTCATCAGCCCTTATCAAATTCGGAAGAAAACGCTGACATTATCTCTGCTAAGAAACTTTGAGTGTTGGCTCTCGCACAAAAGTGATATGCTGATATATTGACTCGTAGATCGAAAGATAGGTATGAATATTGTAAAACCTATCAGCATCATCATGTCGCGCATGTAGCACGGATATCCATGACAATCTCTTGCCAACCCCCTCTATCACTCATTGCACCTTGGAGGTCCTCTGCGCAGCAACCAACATTCTTGCATAGTTGGTCTATGTAGCTCTTTGGTGGGCGGCCCACATTAGCATGTCCATGTGCCGGCTTCCAGAGGAGAACACACACACACACACACACACACACACACACACATATATATATATATATATATATATATATATATATATATGAAAAATGAATGGAAGTGAATCCGACAGTGTGAAATAAATATTTTAGAAAAAACAAACACATGATGTTAAAATTCGCTGACAGAAATCTGTTTCGACCCATTATTGAGCGAGGTGTGTGTGATTGAGAGACGGTATGAGTGGACCGTTATAAGACGAAAGTGGTGCAGACGAAACGTTCAATTTTATAGCCGGAATTTTTTTTTTTAGATTTAACAATTTTTTTTTTTTAAATTTTGAAAAGGCATATTCTGTTTTGAAAATAAAATAAAATAAATTTTATTTTATTTTAATAAATCAGATAAATTATAGTCCGCACAGAAAACTCAAAAGAGTTTGATGTAAATATGTATAAAAATGTATAAGAAAGTATCAAAAAGTTAAAAAATCCCAGCACCGCAGACCACGCTATTCACCGGAGAAGATGTATATATATATATATATATATATATATATATATATATATATATATATATATATATTGTGACTGATAGATAACGGGAAACAGGAACAATGTACGCAGGAGTGAAACTAGATTCAAATAGGAATGCAAAAGAAAAGAGATAAAAAAGTGTATCAAAGATTGAACTTATCTTTAAGAATATTCCACGAATAAAAAATACAAAAATACATGGAACAGCATAATAGAATGAAACGTATAAAATTCTCTGAGATAAAGACGGATCACCATATCCCAGCAAGGAGACCAGACCTAGTATTCATTAACAAAACAAAAAAGAGAATTTGTCAATTGGTGGACTTTGCGGTTCCCGAAGATCACTCGGTGAAGATGAAGGAAAACGAAAAGATGGACCTGTACCTTGCCTAGAGAATTGAAAAAAAAAACAAACTGTGGAATATGAGGGTAAAAGTGATACCAATCGTAGTTTTTGCACTTGGAACGGTCCCCAAAAGCTTCGAAAAATACTGGAGAATCTAGAAATCAGAGGAAGAATTGAGACCATACAGACTACTGTATTGCTGCAATCAGCAAGAATCCTCAGAAGAATTCTGGAGACCTGAGGAGACTTGTCACTCAGACTCCAGAGAAATACGATCAGCTTATATTAGTGTGAAAAACTCACATAAAAATAATAATAAAAGAATAACCAAGCTCTGCAGCAGCAATCTCATTAAAGGTATAAATACATGGGCCATCACCATTATAAGATACTCTGGGCCATTCTTAAAATGGACAAAAGAAGAACTCAGACAGATTGACCCAAAACTAAAAAATTCACGACAATGCAAAAGGCTTTACGCACTAGAGAAAATAGATATATGCTATATGTATCAAGAAAGCGAGGTGGGAGAGGTCTTGCCAACGTAGAGGATTGCGTAGATGCTACAATCCAAGGAGTAGAGGAATACACAAAAAGAGCAAAGAAAGATTACTTATTTCAGCCAATAACAGCAGCTGCAACATATGGGCAAACAGGGAAAAATGGAAGTGAATCATATGGATACTTCAAACGACAAATAGGAGAGATTGCATATGATTAAGAAGAGGAAATCTCAAAAGAAAAACAGAGTAACTCATAATTGCTGCTTAAAACAATGACATAGAAACAAATTATATCAAAGCAAAAATTGATAAGATACAACAAACAGCAAATCTAGTGTGTGGTAACAGAGATGAAATCATAAAATATTAAGAGAATGCAGCAAACTAGCACAACGAGAATATAAAGACAAGCATGACTGGGTTGGAAAGGTGATCCACTGGAAATTATACAGAAAACTAAATTTTGACCATACAACAAAATGGTATATATGCATAAACTAGAATCTCTTCTTGAAAATGAAACGCACGAAATTCTCTGGGACTTAGAGATGAAGACGGATTGCCTTATTCCAGCCAGAAGACCAAACCTAGTATTGATTATTAAAAGAAAGAAAAAAAAGAAAACGAAATGAAAGAACTTGTCAACTGGTAGATTTTGGAATTTCAACAGATTACAGGGTGAACATGAAAGAAAATGAAACTATAGGCAAATACCAAGACCTTGCTTGAGAATTGAAAGAAACTGTGGAGGGTGAAAGTGATACCAGTAGTGGTGCATATAAATGCTCCACAAAAGCATAGAAAAAGACTATAGGAACTGGAAATCAGAGGCAGAATTAAGAGCATCCAGACAACAGTATTGTTGAAATCAGCTGGAATACTCAGGAGAGTCCTGAGGACCTGAAGAGACTTGTTGTCACTCAAATTCCTGAAAGAGAGAGAGAGAGAGAGAGAGAGAGAGAGAGAGAGAGAGAGAGAGAGAGAGAGAGAGAGGAGAGAGAGAGAGAGAGAGAATTTGAAATGTATTTCTGTGTAAATTTCACAAGCAGCAACCCGTAGCTTAAATTCGATCAAACATTCCTTTTCTTAGAAAGCTTAAAAAAATGAGTTTAATCTTTTGTCCGATCGAATTTATTTTTTAATTTTATTCGTTTTGCTAACTCACTTTTCCCTAATCTCACTTATCTACCCAGAGCTGAATGGGTGGCCGAACGGGTCATGTTTTGACCAGTATATATATATATATATATATATATATATATATATATATATATATATATATATATATATATATGTCTGTGTCTGTACATATATATAACATATAAATATATATGATAACCGATATTTCAACATTGTTTTCCTTGCATGTATTATATATATAGGTGCTGTAACTTCAGGGCACAAAAACTATATTATAGTCTTCCGAGACTGAAATACCATTAAAAAATTGTGAAATATATATATATATATATATATATATATATATATATATATATATATATGTGTGTTGTGTGTGTGTGTGTGTGTGTGTGTGTGTGTGTGTGTGTGCGCGTATATATGCGTGTGTGTCTGTATTTGAGTGTATAAAGGATAATAATACCAAATCATTATTCTCAATAGAACGAGACCCATTAATGTGCTTTATTACAATGTCGGTGACATAGTAGATATGACTAAAGGTAATGATATGCATAGTCTACGCTTTTACACACACCACACACACCACACACACACACACACACATATATATATATATATATATATATATATATATATATATATATATTTCATAATTGTGTGCGTGAGCAAAACGTCATCAGAATAATCTATTCCAATGAGACTGGTGAACTAAGTGACGAGAAAATCCGTTTTTATGGTAACTAGAAATAATTTATGTCCCTCCAAACAAGCAATATTCCTGTTATCAAACCGAGTGGATAATTAAAACCTTGAAGACTAAATTTATGTAAATATTCTGTTTAGTTTCAGAAGAAAATCAAATAAGAGAAATTCTAACATAATTGCCAATTATTTCACAGTTAAAATTAATATATATTTAAAAAAATTCTTTTTTCGAACACTTCAAAATTCTCCGTATTTTGACCGTTTCAATTTCAAACACCAAACACTTTTCTCTGAGGAAGTCCGTTATTCTTTGTATGCTTAAAGATTTTGTAGTTTTCTATTATTATTATTTTATTTTATATTTAAAATAATAATAAATAGAATACAGGTGTACATGAACAAACTCCTGGCCGAAACATGTGTTAGTAAATCTATCTTATCCATTCAGCATTTTCTTTCCTATATTTGTTTTTCCTTTCAACATACCTTCGGATTCGCATCCATTTTGAACTTACACACACACACACACACACATATATATATATATATATATATATATATGTGTGTGTGTGTGTGTGTGTGTGTGTGTGTGTATTTGGGTAGCATTCTTTTATTTATACATGTAGAATTAAACAAAAGGCCCATCTCCTGTTTAATAATTTTATTTTTGATCTTTTCTAATTGTCTGGCCAACTTTTTAATGTTTGGGTGGAATTGGTGGATAAGTCCTGATGATGGCACTTCGAAGTGCCGAAAGTACTCGGGAACTGAACTTTGGTGGACTTATCCACCAATTCCACCCAAACATTAAAAAGTTGGCCAGACAATTAGAAAAGATCAAAAATAAAATCATTAAACAGGAGATGTGCCCTTTGTTTAATTACATATATATATATATATATATATATATATATATATATATATATATATATATATATATAGAGAGAGAGAGAGAGAGAGAGAGTGGGGGGAGAGAGATGGGTTTTTTTGGAACGCCTTGGACCAGCAAGCTCCCGTTTCCATGTCCACACTGAGGACTCCAAATGTCGAGGATCAAACAGTTTGTGCTGCAATTGACTTTGATTTCAACGAATCAGAATATTTATTGGATTATTAAGGGCCATACATGCTAAATAGAGTACGTCGACAATCATGGTCCAAATATTTTGGATAAAATTTGATATGGATTTCTATAGTGAAAATCCTTGCCATTGCATTTCTATAGTGAAATGCATTTTTATATTAAAAATTATTTCCAATACATTTCTATAGTAAAAAAAACAAAAAACTATTTCAATGCATTTCTACAGTTAAAAATTAGATATTCATTTCTATAGTAAAGATCATTTCACATAGCATAGTTAAAATGCTTGGCAATAGATTTCTTTAATAAAAAATACTTGGCAAAGCAATTCTATAGTAAAAATTCCTCGCAATAGATTCCTATAGTGAAATTTCTTTGGCCATGGATATCTATAGTAAATATTCTTAGGAAGCGCGTGGTGTAATGGTTAAACTCATGGGAAATGGACTCGTCGCCCCGAGTTCAAATCCTGGACGTGGTAATTGCATTTCACTTCGCGCTAATACCCTTGGGAAAGGTATGAATCCTACTCTCCCTCCATCTATGTGTAAATAGTAGGGCAGACTGGGCTCTTTAACCTTGGTTAGGCAACCAGTCTAGGAGAAGGAAAACTCTGAATTCAAACCTGCTGAACTCCGCTTAAGAAACTGACCTTGTGTCGCATCCTGTTCGTGCAGAGGTGTTGGTAAACATATATAGTAAATATTCTTAGTAATACATTTCTATAGTAAAAATCCTTTGAAATGAGTTTTCAGGGCCCAGATGAGATTAGATGACGAACGATTAAGAAATAAAAAAAACAAGGTCACTTTAAAATAATGTTAATGTTTTTTCTTTCAAATAAATTCAGTAAATTCTGCAAAGAAATCTGAGCAAATTCCATTAGTAGAGCGTAAAAACACGACTTACTTGAATTACTAATGATATCGCGTGGAATCTGTATGCAGTTTAGTGAATAATGTAAGGAATTCGGTGAGCGGCTTTTTTGATTTATGAACAGAAAAAGCTTCACTACTAATTCATATATTATTAGTTAAATATACATTTTTAAACGGTTTAATTGAATTGCCTATGTATATATACAAGGTGTGTCCAAAAAGTATCGAGATCTTTTGATTCTTTTTGACACACGTTGTATTCTGAAAAAAAAGTTCCATTCATTCTTCATTTCGATCTCGGTAAATACAGCTTTAGACTTGGTACTTTTTTGACACACCTTGTATTCTAAAAAATAATCGTCCATTCATTCTTCATTTCTATCTTGGTAAATACAGCTTCAAACTCGGCACTTTTATGACACACATTGTATTCTAAAAAAATGAACGTTCTATTCATTGTTCATTTGTACTTTGGTAAATACAGCTTTAGACTTGGTACTTTTTTGACACACCTTGTATTCTAAAAAAAAAAATGAATGGAACGTTATTTTTGTCAAACAGTACAAAAAATCTCGATACTTTTTGACACACCTTGTATATATATATATCAATTGAATTATTTATTAATTTCAAATGTAAAAAAATATGTGTTCAAATGAAAACAGTGATTGAAATTCTTCTCTTCTTTGACCAGATATAGGTAAATAGCAATAGAATTGGAGACTTGTAAAAATATTGGAGTTCAACGATGGGTCAAGTTAACAGACAAAAATAATTAACTCTTATGAGAAGAGTAAACAAATGTAATCGGGAATAAATGATTGACTTCGTATTCATTCTATTCATATTCTACTCACAGATATCTGTGTATAACTATACCAATTTTCAATAAAGTAACTGATCTGATGAAACGCATAGGTATACACAGATACCTATGGGTAGTAATAGATCTATAACCGCAAAATGACCGATTCTTAAGCCATTCTCTTTACCAATTATATATATATATATATATATAATATATATATATATATATGTGTGTGTGTGTGTGTGTGTGAGTGTTTGAAATAGAAATAAAGGAAAGAAAGTATAGAATGGATAAAATAGGATATTTTAATCAATTTTACTTAAACGTGTTTCGGTCAGGAGTTTATCCATGTGTACATTATTCAAACTATTATCATTTTTAAATAACCAAATGAAATTAAATAATAATAATAGAAAAAAGAGCAAATCTTTATTTTTTGAATTTACTCTGAGGAAGGTCGAATCTTCTTTGTGTGCGGAACATTTTTTCTATTATTATTATTTCATTTCATTTGGTTATTTAATAATAATAATAGTTTGAATAATGTAAACATGGATAAACTCCTAACCGAAACACGTGTAAGTAAAATTGATTAAAATATCCTATTTTATCCATTCTATACTTTCTTACCTTTATTTCCTTTGTCAACATACTGTCGCATTCACTTCCATTTTCATTATATATATATATATATATATATATATATATATATATATATACGGTGAGCAGTCATTTTAACATTTTCAGTTATTTTTTACGAATTCTCTTAAATTTAATTGATTGGAGGTTAGAAAGATGCACGCGAAATTTTGTTCATATCTAGTAAATAGGTTTTGTAGTATTTGCCATTTTCTATCTCAAGGAGTTTGAAAGTTTGTCGAGTTTTATATAATCTTTAAACTGAGTTGTTGTTGTTGGCAACTTTCCCTCCACTAAGGACGATGGCGTAGTGTCCAAAAAATGATCTGCATCTGCGCAAGTAGAGTGACAGTCTTAAGTGCACTGACTGCACACACACACACACTGTGATCCTTGCTGAGTAAATAACTGAGATTAAATCATAATCGTTTTACACTTTTAACAACAATAGATCAGCCCAATTGTGCGCTTTGAGCAAAAGAGTCATGTTAAGTAAGTTCTCATTGATTGAAAGAGTAATTAATCCGTGTGGAAAGCATCACCAATAATCGACCATTATTCACATTTTATTGATCAAGATTGTTTGACCGGAAGAGATCAATAGAACAACGGATACGGTTACCTGGTTGCCAATTAATTAGTAGTTTTAGCGGGGTATTGATCTATTTTAATTATGTTCGTTAATAATAGATCAATATCAATGACATAAATAAGCTAATCAAGACTTGCGTGGAAAGCTTCAGGGTTAGTGGAAGGGGATAAAACTGCCCATGAGTCAAAAAATTTTGCAATATTTTGGTTGGTTGGTTGGTTGGTTGGTTGGTTGGTTGGTTGACTTTACTAGTAAAAATTCAAATTCAAAAACTGAAACGTCACGAACAAGTTGAACTCGCCCAATCCATGAAATGTCTTTAACTTACGAGTGTGCGCGTTCTCGGGAGCTGGCGTATTTAACAAACGCAGAAAAATAAATTTGAAAAGACAAATCGGTTATTTCTTATAACTCCAACATAAAAAAGGGGAACCACTCTGATTGACTGATAAATTATCTATTTATTTATTGATCTAGTAGGAAAAAAGAAGACGGGGTTAGGGTTAGGGTTTGGGTTTAGGGTTAGTTTAATTGGAAAATAAATAAATAATTCATCAGTAAATCAGAGTGGTTCCCCTTTTATATGTTGGAGTTATAGGAAATAACCGACAAATCTGTGAGACGGGAAAATAATATCTATAAAACCAGATATCAAATCTTCAAATTATTAAAAAACAGATCTAAAGAGGCAAAAAATGTCGAAATAAATTTAAATATATATCTAAACTAAAGTATTCATTTACCTCGCTTATAGCCGTGAAAATGGTAGCTGTAGACAACAAAACCTGCCAAGATTTTTTTGTCATCAGATTTTATAGATGAATGAGTTAAAAGATCGGGTACATAATCGAGACCTTCAACCGTTTCTACAACACTTTACGCTCTTAGTTGCATGAAATGCGTCAATAAAACGCTAAAGTGAAGTCTGGAGTATTTTAAAATTAAATTCGTCTCTTACCCGCTTGCAAAATTTATACATGAGATAAGTTCGTTCCTGGACAACAAAGTAACTAACACGAATAAAATAAATGTATGCTCGAATGAGGGTAGAACAAGAGGCATTGATAATTCCGCTACTAGATGCTCTTGAATGCTGTTGAAACAAAATAAGGGGAAGTCGATTGAAACAAACGAAAAAAGGAAAGCGTAAAGAGGAGAGTGCAAAATTAAGAGAAGCTATTTCAGTAGCAGCAGGGCAAAATAAGAGTGGTCGTGTTAGAAGAAAAAACTAGAAAGAAAAAAGTATTGAAGAATAACATTAAGAAAAATTAGTAGAGAACCAAAGAGAGAGAGAGAGAGAGAGAGAGAGAGAGAGAGAGAGAGAGAGAGAGGATGTAGTGAAGAAAAATGTTGAAAAGCTTAGAATTAAATAAATAAATAAAATAGTATCAGTGAAATAGAAAAAAAAAACTGCTTGTAAGAAAAATGTATGTAGAAGTATGTACAAGTATATTTACGTGTTTTTCAAAAAAAAAAAAAAAAGGGAAAAAATAAATGTAAACAACATCTAAAAGTTGTAACGTTGAATAGATTCAATATCCTTCGAAATTCCGGCTCGTGAGATCGTGGCTTGCTGAGATTTGCTCCAACCAACAGAATACGGCAAATTAAGCACCTGCTGACCATTAACTGGAAATTGGAGTGCTTTTCAACTCTCTTCTTGGCGAGTCTTGAGAAATCGTCGCGCTCATTGGAGACGCATTGTGTTTCCCGCTAAAAACACTTATCACTCTACTTACGTCTTTTGTTTATTATCATCATATAGTATCCAATGAAAAGTATCTCTCTCTTTCTCTCTCTCACTTTCTCTCTTTATCTGTCTATCTCTGTATAACACACACTCTCTCTCAATCTACTTACGCCTTTGTTTTTTTCCTCACACAGTGTCCAATGAAAAGTATCTCTCTCTTTCTCTCTGTCACTTTCTCTCTCTCTCTTTATCTGTCTATCTCTGTATAACACACTCTCTCTCTCTAAATCTCCTTACGCCTTTTGTTTTTTTATCATACAGTGTCCAATGAATAGTATCTCTCTCTTTTTTCTTTCCTTCTTTCTTTCCTTCCTTCCTTCCGCCCCCCTCTCTCTCTCTCTCTTTGTTTGTCTCTCTCTGTAAAACACACACTCTCTATAAAATTTCTCTCTAAATCTCCTTACGCCTTTTGTTTTTCATCATATAGTGTCCAATGAAAAGTATCTCTTTCTTTCCTTCTTTCTTTCTTTCCTTTTCTCGCTATTTCCCCCTCTCTCTCTCTTTGTTTGTTTGTCTCTCTCTGTAAAACCCACTCTCTCTCTCTAAATCTCTCTATATATCTCCTTACGCATGTTGTTTTTCATCATATAGTGTCCAATGGAAAGTATTTATCTTTTTCTTTCTTTCTTTCTTTCTTTCTTTCCTTCTTTCATCTCTCTCTCTCTCTCTCTCTCTCTCTCACTCTCTTTCTCTCTCTTCATCTGTCTATCTTTGTATAACACACTCTCTCTCTAAATGTATCTTAGCATCCTTACGGCTTTTATTTATCATATAGTATCCAATAAAAAGTATCTCTCTGTTTCTCTGTTCCTTTCTTTTTTCTTTCTCTCTGTCTCTCTATCTATCTATCTATCTATATATGTATAACTCTCTCTCTCTCTCTCTCTCTAAATCTCTAAATCTCCTTACCTCTTTTGTTTATCATCATATGGTGTCCAATAAGGAGTATCTCTCTCTTCCTCCCTCTCTCTCTTTCTCCTTCTCTATTGTCTATTTGTGTATAAACAACACACACTCTCTTCCTCGTCTCAAAATTTCTCTAAATTTCTATCTATCTATACATCTATCTAAAGCACAAAGGCTAGTGCTCACTCCTCTATACCTATAAACTTACCTCTAAACAGCATGATCGATTTATTCTCTATGATCTTAATCGATCTATCAATACTTACCTATTAACTAGATAGTTGTTACAATTGGCTGATCGGATATTTGTTGGTTGGTTGGTTGGTTGGTTGGTCAGATTTTACATCAGGTCAACCCATTGGACATTTTATGCCGAAGACGTTTTTTTTCTGAATATCTGAGATTAGGCTTGATAATTAGGCCGAAACATTGTACAAATAACAATGAAGATGAGGACAATAGTCCGAATAATACAAATAATACGTTTTGTATTTCTTTTTATTCTTGATGGATACTCAATTTTTTAAAACATATTTTTAGAATACATTTGTTCTATTTAACCCATAGATGGGACCCTAACAGGTACTACCACTCCGGGCCAGAGTGGAACTGAGAGTAATAGTGATGAAGAGGTCCTTCACATTTCTCAGAGCTCCAGAATTGGAACTTCACCATCAGATAAAATTTAATGTCATACCAAGGACATTATAATTCTCAGCCAGCATCTTCTAGCACCAATATGATAAAAAGGGTCGAGGCTTGCCATAAGGGTAATAGGGCTAGGACAATCGTATAGGTGCTAGGGCTTGACGTGACCAGCCGTTTGAGCTGAGGGGGCCTCTCCGATCACCCGTCTAGCCTAAGAAAGGGCCATAGTGGAATGGATAGCTCAGCCATCAGGATTACTTCATTAAGTATCTCGGGTCACCACCCACAGCCAACAGGTGGCTCCATTGAGGGAGGGCTTACCCCTTTGCAGAGGTTGTAGTAGGTGTATTCTTAAGTTCCAGCTGACATGGCTGATGTGTTTTGTGATAAAAAGTATATTGGTAAATTAATACTGGAATCGAACCCACTTTGTGTCTATTTGTAGAGTTCACTGCAAAACGCTGTCAGTGTTAATAAGCGATGTTATGTGTATTTACGAATCCCTCAAATAGGAATAGTTATTGGAAACCATACACCCCCACATATATATATATATATTATAATATATTAATGATTTGAAGGCAATTACAATGCGTATAAAAATAAAAACAATCATGTTTTTATTTTTATACGCATTGTAATTGCCTTCAAATCATTAATAAGTTATAACATACTTAACAATGCTTCAAGCAAATTACCAATTACTTTTATATATATATATATATATATATATATATATATATATATATATATATATATATATATATATATTCCAACCTAACCGCACGTGCAGGATTCGACACAAGGTCAATTTCTTAAACGTAATCTAACAGGGTTTTAATTAAGAGTTTTTTTTCTCCTATACTGGTTACCAGGCCACGGTTAAAGAGCCCAGTCCTCCTTTCTATTTGCCCATAGTTGGGGAGAGAGTAGTTATATGCATACCATTCCCACGGGCATTAGCGGTATAGGGAATGCAAACAGCTTCGCCTAGTATTTGAATTCAACTTGACGAGTCCTGTTCCCACGACACTAACCACTAAACCACGCGCCTCTGAAATAAGCGACTGTATATACCTGTGAACAACCGATACTGTTTACCGCATAACGGGAAGCAAAAGAAAAAAAAAGCGAATTTGTACGACAACTAGAAATCGACTTACTCTTATTACCGTATCCGATTTTGGAAGCCAGCCCGCTAACCTCTGGCCTGCAACTTTGTCGCGAAGCCATTACTCTTTAGGTCCAATTAAGCAGTTCCTCCAGCCTTTTAAGGGGTCAGGAGACTTCTTTCGAAATATCACATCGTTCTCCAACCTCGGCATCAAATCCATTTCTTTGTTGACAGTTTTCCAGCATTTTACTTCGACACATTTTCAGGAGAAAAAGGAAAAGTCCCTTTGGAATATTTTCGACCATTAGAAACGAAAGGGAAAACGAAAAACAAAAACAAAAACAAAAAAGAATCATACAGAAATGTTGAAAGCAAATTAAATGACTGCGAGACTAAAATTAGATGTTTGTCAACTAAATTTAATTTTGTCATAGCACTGCTTATTATTATTATTATTATTATTATTATTATTATTATTATTATTATTATTATTATTTACTCCTTTTGAGTTTTCACATCAGCATTAGCTGATGGTCTTTCAGTGGAGTCTGAGTGACAGCAAGTCTCCTCAGGTCTCCAGGACTCTTCTGAGTATTCTGGCATATTGCAGCAGTGCAGTGTTCTGAATGGTTTCAATCCTTCCTTCGATATCCAAACTTTCCAAACCCTTTTCTAATCCTTTTGGGACCGTTCCAAGTGCACCGACTACAATTGGTACCACTTTCACTTTCAGGTTCCATAACTTTTTCAGTTCGCTGGCAAGGTCCAGATATATGTCCATTTTTTCATTTTCCTTTATCTTCACCCTGTGATCTGCTGGCACTGCAAGATCCACCAGTTGACAAGTTCTTTCTTTTTTGTTAATCAACACTAGGTCTGGTCTTCTTGCTGGGATAAGGTGATCCGTTCCCAGCAAGAAGTTGTTGTTATTATTATTATTATTATTATTATTATTTTTTTTTTTTTCATGGACTGCCTTACACGACGCATAATTTACAAAGTTTATAAAATTAAGATTTTCTCATTCCAAATAGAAAGTCACTGTGGTCTATTTATTGACTGGTTGGATTTTACAGCATGTTAACCCTTGTTGGCTTATTTTATGCCGGGGACGTTCACAAGGGTCTGGAAAAGAGACTGGGTGAACTCGAAATCAGAGGAAGAATCGAGATCATCCACACGACTGCATTGTTAAGATGGAGGAGAATACTCAGAAGAGTCATGGAGACATGAGAAGACTTGTTGTCACTCAGTCTCCAGTGAACCACTGGCTAAGGCGTGTGTGAAAGTGTGAATATATGCCAACTCCTCAGCACGAGCAGGATGTGACACAAGGTATATTTTTTAAGCGAAGAGTAACATGTTTGAATTCAGAGTTTTCCTTCTTCTAGACTTGTTAACTATTAACCCATAACTGGAAGGAGAGTAGTTGGATGCATACCTTTCCCAAGGGTATTAGCGCTATGTGATATGCAATTCAAAAAAAGTTCAGGATTTGAACTAGGGTCAACGAATCCATTTCCTACGACTCTAACCAGTACACCACGCCCCCTCTCTCCCCCTCTCTCTCTCTCTATATATATATATATATATATAATATATATATATATATATATATGGTCATCCACAGACACGTGTTTCGACTTATCAAGTCTCTTCAGTGTGGCTAGACATTTTGTAAGCTACCTACAGCCGAAATTGAAATCCGATCGATTGGGTGCCAGTCCGGCACCTTAACCATTAGGCTGTCTTCACTTACAGAATGGGAAGACCCCTTCACATGAGAAGGATGAGACTCAAGTTCAGTTTCTGAAGCGAAGTTTAAAAGGTTTGGATTCAGAGTTTTCATTCTCCTAGACTGGTTACCTACCAAGGGTAAAGAACCCAGTCTATCCCACTATTTACCCATAGTTACAGGGAGAGTAGTTCAAGGTCAATTTCTGAAATGAATTTTAAAAGGTTTGGATTCAGTGTTTTCCTTCTTCTAGACTAGTTACCTACCCCGTCGGCCCGATATATATATATATATATATATATATATATATATATATATTATGAAGAAGACTTAGTTGTGACATGTAACTGAAAATAAACGGTAAATGTGATATCGATTATTTTAGTTGTGGTAAAATTATGGGATGGCCTTAGTGTGGGTGACATAATAGAGGAATTGCAAGATAATTCCACAGGATTCTTCAAACTATAAATAATACGGTCAGAAATGGGTTGCATTGTCAAGTGTAAAGTGACCTAGCTGACCAGTGGAATCATTTGAACGAGAAAATCGAGAAGTTAAAAGAGAATTTATCAAAACTGTCGTTCAACTTTAAGAGACGTAGCCAAGTCGAAGAATAAGGATGAATGTTTGTGAGGACAGAACCAAAAGTCTTGGATAAGAAGGAATATTGGCAAGGAATCGCTGTTTATTTCTGTCCTGGGGTAAATACCACATCAATCTCGCCAAGTGAAATGCAAACAGCCTGGTCCAAATTTTCTGTCGACCTGCTTTATCTTAAATGACTTGTACAATAGTTGGGATGTATTTACCCAACACATCCGCTACGAATAGTGTATGACACAAGGTTAATTCTCAAGCTGAACATAGACGGCTTGAACTCAGCTAAAGACGAAAATAATAATAATAATAATAATAATAATAATAATAATAATAATAATAATAATAGTAAATTTTGACCATACAACAAAATGGTATATGCATAAATCAGAATCTGTTCTTGAGAACGAAACGCATGAAATTCTCTGGGACTTGGAAATAAAAACGGACCACCTCATCCCAGCAAGAAGACCAGACCTAGTGTTGATAAACAAAAAAGAAAGAACTTGTCAACTGGTGGATTTTGCAGTGCCAGCAGATCACAGGGTGAAGCTAAAGGAAAATGAAAAAATGGACAAATATCTGGACCTTGACAGGGAACTGAAAAAGTTATGGAATATGAAAATAAAAGTGATACCAATTGTAGTTGGTGCACTTGGAACAGTCCCAAAAGGATTAGAAAAGGGTTTGGAAAGTTGGAAATCAGAGGAAGGATTGAAACCATTCAGAACACTGCACTGCTGCAATCTGCCAGAATACTCAGAAGAGTCCTGGAGACCTGAGGAAACTTGCTGTCACTCAGACTCCAGTGAAAGACCATCAGCTAATGCTGATGTGAAAACTCAAAAGGAGTAAATAATAATATCAATGATGTCACTCAATTATATACTTAGAAAATGTACAGGGGATACAGATTCACTAACTCGTAGGAAAAAAATAAACACCTGATATACATGGATGGTGTAATTTTTTTTTTTTTTTGGCAAAAAATGAAAAAAAAATAAACTGGAAATCCTCGTACAAACAATTAGAATACACAGCCAAGATATAGGAATGGAATTCAGAATTGAAAAATGTGCCATGCTAGGGATAAAAAGGGGGAAAGAAAACTAATGGATGGAATACAACTACTAAATAAAAACACAATAAAAACATTTGGAGACAAAGAAAGTTACAAATACATAGGAATTTTAAAGACAGACACTATCAAGCAAACAGAGATGAAAGGAAAAGATTTAAAAATACCCCAGGAGAACAAGAAAACTCATAGAAACCAATCTTATCAAAGGAATAAATACCTGAAAATTAAAGGAAGAATTGAGACCATCCAGACAACTGCCTTGTTGAAATCGGCCAGAATACTCAGAAGAGTCCTGGAGACCAGAGGAGACTTGTTGTCACTTAGACTCCACGGAAATACCATCAGTTAACGCTGGTGTGAAAAACTCGCATAATACGTTCATTCATTGTTCATTTCTATCTTGGTAAATGCAGTTTTAAACTTGGTACCTTTTTGACACACGTTGTATTCTGAAAAAAATTAATGAATGGAAGATTATTTTTTTTCAGAATACAAAGTGTGTCAAAAAGTAGAAAATCTTCACAATCTTTTGACCCACCTTATCTATAGATAAGTAAATTAGAACGATATTATGCAGATACGTTGAAATTTAATAAATTATATCAATATATTATTAAAATACTCGTCATGCTTGTATGTGTGTGTGCACGTTTTTGAGCACGACTGTGTGTATGTATTCTAAGTAGTAAGTAAAGTCGTCGGTGCGGCCTAAAGTCAGTATCAGCCAGTCAGAGAGGGAGTCTATCCCCTTTATCAATAGTGCTAGACCAAGGAGATTGTTTTGGCGTCTGAGGTGGAGCGCCACACCTACCATCAGCTCTTTACTTTACCGCACATATCACTGTGCTATTCATACGCTGAGTTGGCGGGGACCGGTATCGAACTAGGAACCTTGTGGATTCTAGCCGAACGCTCTACCGACTTCTAACCCAACAAAAAACAGAACACCAAAGCGTCTATCGATAAAACTTACTTCCAGTAATCTCAACCCAAATATAGTGAGGCAAGTAGTTGGAAAAAAGTTAATTATATAGTTCTCTTGTATAATACGCACTCCTAAATTTTGGGCTGAATAATCTTGAAATATAATGAGTCTTATACACAAATAAATACGGTATATAGTTCTTGTGTATAACACGCACTCTTAAATTTCTGGCTGAATAATCGGGAAAATAGTGCGTCTTATACACAAATAATTACAGTAAACTTTTGGCTGAATAATCGGGAAAATAGTGCGTCTTATACACAAATAATTACAGTAAATTATTCTAGTATATAACACGCATTCCTAAATTTTGGGTATATAGTTCTTGTGTATAATGCGCACTCCTATACTCTTATACACAAATAATTACTGTATATAGTTTTAGTATATAACACGCACTCCTAAATTTTTGGCTGAATAATCTGGAAAATAGTGCGTCTTATACACAAATAATTACAGTAAATTATTCTAGTATATAACACGCATTCCTAAATTTTGGGCTGAATAATCTGGAAAATAGTGCGTCTTATACACAAATAATTACAGTATATAGTTATAGTATATAACACGCATTCCTAAATTTTGGGCTGAATAATCTGGAAAATAGTGCGTCTTATACACAAATAATTACAGTATATAGTTCTAGTATATAACACTCATTCCTAAATTTTGGGCTGAATAATCTGGAAAATAGAGCGTCTTATACACAAAAATTACGGCAAATAAACTTTGGCTTGTGTTGTTTATAACTTTTTTAAAAGATTCTTTTTTTTTCAGGAAGCGTTTTCTGGCAACACAAAAGGCCGTGCGTCAAGATTGCTCTGGGGTCAGAGTGTTTCTAATAAATTTGATGTTTATTAAACTGGAAACATCGACATAAACCAACTTGATTTGCTCGCACCGTGATGTCTGACATTTAAGGTCTGTGTTACTGACCCGAGGGCAGCTTGACACACACTGTCTAATTGGTCACGTGTCAGCGAGGGATGACGGGAAAATTTGATGTCGGGTCAGACAAGGTCAGTTATAGCCGTAATTGTTTCTCTCTTGTTGTTTCCTTTGATGATGATGATGACTGGATATTTCGAAATGGCAAATTCTTTCAAAGAGAATCTTTAGATGACTGGCGAATTATTCATTATTCAAACGTCAAATCGGAAAAGAAATAAATCATTGTGTATAATTTCTTGTGTAAAGCACGTGTCGGCTATAACTGAATATTACAGGACCTGTGGATGTACAACAGTATGATTATTTGATTATTAGAACGCTTGATATTTTTACTTAAGAGCTATTGCTCTATAGTTCAATATGTAAAAGGTATAATAATCTTGATTTAGCTCTCTCTCTCTCTCTAAATCTTTTTTTTCTTTCTTTTTTGTTTTCATTTTTTCATTATGTTCAATAGAAAGAGATTAGTGCGCTCACCTCATCTCTCTATCTCCACTCTTTTGTCTTTCTTTCGTTCTTCTTTTCTTTCTTCTTATATTTATTCTGTGCAGTATGTCCTTTTCGTTACTTTCTTTATAATAAAAACTAGAAGCAGTTACCCAGCGTCGCCTGAGTATGGGGGAAACCTGGTGTATTGATTTATTTACTTTTGTGCTTTACAAATGCTGGACATGTTTAAGTAGAATTTCAATGCTGTTTCTAAGTATATTTTAATCTTTATATACTTTCGATTATGAATAAAATCTTAATAATTTTTGCACAAAAAGCATAAATTGGTGATATTTAATGTATGTATAATGTATATATATATATATATATATATATATATATATATATATACTTTGTCGTTAAATGCTTAATATCGTAGTTTCATCTGGACATACACACATACACCCCAACTGCCAATTACATATGATACAGACGGACTGGTCCATTATTTAGCTGACACTCATTAGAAATACGAATTCGGCAGATAAGCAATACCTGATAATCAAGATTTAGCTTTTTGTATTTCATCTTGGACAATTTGGACGGTCTCATTTTTAGACAGAGAGTATTGCAAGATGTTAACGGTCGGAAGATTATGGAATGCCAGTAAAAATATATAGATGTAATATCTTTCGAATTTTATACATGAATCATTGTTACTTACAATATCATCAACGACTATTTTGTCACTTTATCATAAATAAAATGTTTCAGTTCGTATAGCGTTTAAAAACTCTAACTCATTTATGGAGCACGAGCAGAGTACCTGGTGATGCCCGGGATTTAAAATGTTAAAAATAAATCTCTTATATATATATATATATATATATATATATATATATATATATATATATATATATATAAAGTAAGTCGTCGGGGTGGCCTAAAGTCTGTATTAGCCAGACAGTGCGGGAGTCTTTCTCCTTTTCACAAGCGCTAGACGAAGAAGACTGTTTTTGCTTCTGAAGTGGAGCACCACACCTTACACCAGTTCCCAGCTTCACCGTACAAATCCCTGTGCTACTCATACGCTGAGTTGGCGAGGGTCGGTATTGAACCATGGAACTTGTGTTTACTAGTAGGACACTCTGCCGACTGAGCTAAACCCACCATATATTATTATTCTATATATTTGTTTTATTATTTTTCATCATTTATATATTTTTGTTACTTATTTTTATTATTGTTTTTGATTTGATTTGTTTTTGTTTTACGGCATATCAACCTCAATGGGTCATTTAATGCCGACTTACGTTTTTGAAATGAATTGGTGATAATGTTTAATTTTCAAAAGGTTTTTTTTTTTTTACATATTTTTTGTGAATGAAACTTTTAGATGATTTTTTTAACATGTATTTTTGTGTTTTCATTTTTTGGAAGATTTTTAGATTTTGTTGTAGATGTGTGATTCTTTTATGTATCCAAGTAGTTTTTCTGGGTTATTTGGTAGAATATCTGTTTTAGATTTGTTGTTTGGTAGTATTTTTTTCGTATTTGTTTTAGGTTGCTACATTCTGTTAATATGTGTTTGATTGTGTAGGGTTTTTGGCATGGTATGCAATATGGGCTGCTTCTTTTTTGAGGAGGTATGAATGGGTAATGTATGAGTGTCCTATTCTTTGTCTGGATAATATTACTTCTTCTTTTCTGGATATTTTGGTTTGATTTATTTGAAGTTTTCCTATTTCTGGTATTATTTCATGTAGTTTGTTGTTTTGGAAGTTATTCCAATAATTTTGCCATTTTTGTTTTGTGTATATGTTTATGGTTCTTTTTAAGTCTGTAAAAGGTATTTTAAAGTGTGTATCAAGTGGGTTGTTTTTAATTAAGATCTTTTCATTTATTTTTATTTTATTTTATTTTTATTATGTTTTATCCTTCTTGATTAATTTCATCTCTTAATCCTTTTGTTTTAATTAGTTTTTTTAATAAATCATTGATTATTATATTATTGTTAGTATACGTTATATTATTATTGTTACTAGCAACAGAAAAGACCCTCCGGGCGTCGCAAAAATTAATTTTTGAATGACATTGCCTGAGAGGGTGGGAGTTAAAAATTCAATGTCAGATGGTTTGTATCATAAGTAAGACAAATCATCATATTTATTATAAATAAAATGTTGTGTGCATGTAATAATCAAACAATTATTTTGAATATTTTCCACATCAATTTTACACAAAATCGTTATTTATTTATTTGTAAACTTTTTAGTTATCTTCTTGTTACTGTAAAAAAAAGGACAAGAGTAAAAAACAATTTTAAAATTGCTTACTCAAATTTTGGATGTATATAGCATAAGAATATTGTGACGTAAGCTGTGACGTAGAGCTATGACGTAGTTTTTGCTACAGATAAAAATACAGAAAATCTCCATTATTAATAAATATTCTATTTAGCTTTTCTTGTGGAAAATGGGGAGTAAAACTACCCATTTCTGAATGTTAGATTCACATGTATGTAAAGGTTCATGATGTTTGGATCTCTGGCATAGGTTATAACAGACAGACAGAAAGTGCCATTTATCTATCGATACATATACAAAAGGATTTTGTATGTATGTCCGGAGGAAACTAAGAAAATAAAGCAATTAATGACAAAGTAAATATATATTCACATTCACTATCACTACATATTGGTTTTTGAGCAAAAATAATGATGATTTGATTTATATTCATGAAGATAATTAGAAAATAGAATTTAAATGATAACAGCATGGAATTTTTTTTGTCATTTAGTATTTTGAATAGGAGACATTAATTTTCTTTTCACAGTGTCTGGATCAACGCAAGGTCTTTTTTACATAGGGATTCTAATGGGGCTTCTGTGAAGATCCAACTCGCACTTCAACAACAATGGATCTGTGAGACTACCTTTTTTAACCCCCCTTTAACCAAGCGACGCTGGGTAGACACTTCTAGTAAGATTATAACAGACAGATAGGCAAAGAAGACATTTTGTAATTTCCTCTTTTCATCTCTGTCTCTGTCTCTGTCTCTGTCTCTTTTCTCTCTCCCAAACTCTAAAACCACGGATCACCTCTGGTTTAGCAGTCCAGCTGGTATCAG
>CM042152.1:47779556-47792056 GCA_023376005.1 Doryteuthis pealeii
AATAATCAGGTATTTGTCTTCGCCCATGATACCTTGACGCTAAAACAAAGCTGAATGACGGAATTTTTAGCCTGAAGACTCACAAAATCTTCCATTGTAACAATGTGGCTAAGATGGGGTTGACTCTAAGAGATCATTGAAAGTAATCAGATATTAAATAATCAACATCTCCGGTTTTAAGCATTTAATGAGAATAACTACGCGCGCCCATGCGTATATATATATATATATATATATATATATATAGCTAGGGTAGCTGTTACGGTATAGTCACACTGATGAATATATATATAGCCATACTGATATATATATATATATATATATATATATATATATATATATATATATAGCCACACTGATGAATATATATATAGCAGGGGTAGCTGTTACAGTATAGCCACAGTGATGAAAGGTGAAACCTTGAAACACGTGTCTGTAGATTACTTATCTATTATATATATACTCCCATTAATGGTTGAGTTCACTGAATAGGGATTTAATTGCAGATTCACCGTTCTGGCGTCTAGCTAACCCTCGCGTTTGTTTACAAACGTTTGAGGACTCTATTGAACTCATTTCCGCTTAGAAATGTAGCAATTAAATATTCTCCTATATTTGACAGCTGCCTCTGGTTGTACGGGTTAAAGGTTTGGCGAACGAAAGTTCATTCGGGTCTCGAACCCGGCCAGGGCTAGCTGTTACGGTATAGCCACACTGATGAAAGGTGAAACCTTGAATCACGTGTCTGTGGATAACTTATTATATATATATATATATATATATATATATATATATATTTATGTGAAGATAGATAGAGATATAACCAGCACATGGACATTCTAAAGTGAGTCGCCCATCAAGGACCTACATTGACCAGCTCTGCGCGGATCCTGGATGCTGCCCAGAGGACATCCCTGAACCAATGAATGATAGAGAAGTTTAGCGAGAGATTGTCATGGATATCCGTGCTAACTGTGACATGATGATGATAGACAAAACATATACATACGTATAAATATATGTATATATTCATATAACTTCTATCTGTAAAAATACATATTCATATTATTTACAAAAACAAAAAACATAATATATACTAGCAAATATATGCACCTCCGGGTGCAAGTATTTAAGTTTTAATGTAATAAAATATTGTATTAAATTAGAAAGGCTAATGAAACTAAATAAGAATACAGATAAAAAGATTTGAAACAGAGGGAGTATAATAAAAGATTTGAAACAGAGGGAGTATAATAAAAAATGGAACAACTGAAACTTACTCTTCCATCACTATCGTCTTTCATTGTTATTTTTTCTAATTTAAGTATTTAGTTATAAGAGGAAGTAAAGAATAAAATGACAGTTATTTTTTCTTGTTAATGGATTTCATTTAAGATTCATTGAAGAGATTTTTGCTTATATTCATTAAAATAAAACCAAACAGTTAGAAATCAATAATACTTAGCACATATTTATTAAATTCGATTTTTTAATATTAATATGCAAATTAGCCTTCCCGTTTACACTGTAAACCGCTATTTTGTTGTATATATAAATATAATTGCATGTTGTCAGTATGTAGACATAGTTAACAGTATTAATAATGTAAGAGAATTTTATTAATAATTGAGGATAAAATTATGGAGAATGTGATGTCAATAACTAAGAGAATTGTGAATGTGGAGAATTGTGACTCCGGTACAGACAGAAAAACATACAATCTCCATTATATAAGATATATGTATATATATATATAGAGAGAGAGAGAACGAGACAGACAGAGACAGATAGCGGAAGAGCAAGCGTGTGAATGTGTGTGTAAATTCGAAATCTTCCAGATTTTTGTTTTAAATAAGCGTATGATAATTTCTGACCACTTCTGTCTATTAACGTTGAATTACTTCGTATTTTTCTAGTTCGTGTTTTTCTTGTTGATCTTGTTGTTCTTCTTCATGAGAGGAATAAAGAAAGAAATAGATGGAGTTCATACCCTGGACGAGGCTGTTTGCATTTCACATGCCTTTGAGAAAGCATGCATCCAACTACTCTCCCTCCAGCTATAGGTAAATAGTGCGGCAGATTAGGCTCTATTCTTGACTAGGTGACAGTCTAGGTGAAAGAAAACTCGGAATTCAAACCCGTTTACCTCCGCTCAAGAAATTGGCTTTCTCTCGTATCCTGTCCGTGCGAAGGGCTTGGTAAATATATGAATTGATAGATTGTTAGATAGATAGAGGGAGGGGAGAAGCAGAGGAAAAGAAAGTGATATTTTCCGGGAAGGGATATATTTAGTAGAAGTAGCAGAGTGGTGGGGCCACGGTAACAGAGTAGTTCAATCGAGCAAAGAAGTAATAGTACTGGTGAAACGTCGTAGTCGTAGGCATTGTACCTGTACATTGCTCAGTATTTATGGCTGACACCAGCCAATCATATTACTGTGAGGGGGGACCCAGGTGTATGCATATTCATTATATCAGAAAGAAAGAATGAAAGAGAGAAGAAAAGAAAAGAAGAACAATAAGTGATGATAAGGTGGGGGGGGGAAGAGTAAGATAAATAGAATAAACGAGAAATAGAAAAAGTGACAGAAAAAATGAAATACTTTTTTCTTTTTCTTTCCTTTTTTTCTTATTTAAATTCACATGATGCGCTTAATAGGGGTGCACATATTCATGAAGCTATTTTTGCTGTTAATTAAGGGCCGGTTTAGCTCAGTCAGTAAAGCACTTGCCTAGAGAACGCAAGGTTCCTTGTTCGATAGCGGCCCTCGCCAACCCAGCGTATGAGTAGCACAGGTATCTATGCGGTAAAGTAAAAAGCTGATGGTAGGTGTGGCACTCCACCTCGGACGCAAAAAAATCTTGGTCTAGCGCTAGTGAAAAGGGGATAGGCTCCCTCGTTGTCTGGCTGATACCAACTTGAGGCCATCCCGTCTACTTTACTTACTTACTTACTTTACTACCACTAAACAGATCTTGTTTCTATCAAAATGCCTACTACTCCAGGCCTTGTTTCAAAATTAAGTAATTCTCAATAAATAAGAACACGAACAGGATATGGCAGCAAGTCAATTTTTTTAAAGCGGAGTTTGAATTCAAAGTTTTCCTTCTCCTAGACTGGTAGCTTAACCACGTTTTAAGATCTCAGTCCACCCTACTATTTACCAATAGAGGAAAGGATATTAGTAGGAATCATATCTTTCTCAAGAGTATTGGCGCTATTACGTCACGTTTTTATGGGCCATCCTTTCGCCTTCAAGCAAAAGCGCTTGTCCAGCCGAAATCCTTGGTAATCCTTTGGTTCTCCTTAGTGTTGTAAGTTCCTTCGTCAATGATATCAAATGGACTATGGAATGTATCAGTGTTTAAGTAGTCAATCAGCCGCACATTATGTCTGTGGATTGGAGGAGGAATAGACTACGTGACCTCGCATTGTCTATAAATTTAGGTGGAGAATTTTGGCACACCTTATATTACAAAAATGTAGGGCAGACTGGGCTCTTTAACCATGGTTAGGCAACCGGTCTAGGAGAAAGAAAACTCTGAATTCAAACCTATTGAACTCCGTTTAAGAAATTAACCTTGTGTCACATCCTACTCGTGCGGAGGGGTTGGTAAATATATATATATATATTACAAAAAACTCCAACAATCATACCTTCCTCACTGGGAAATGCAAACAGCTTTGTCCAGGATATGAACTCGACTCGTCGTGACCGTTTCCGACGACGGTAATCATTACACCACGGGCCTTCACATGAAAACTTATATATATCTTGGGCATATATGGAGGCGCGTGGGCTAATGGTTAGATTCGTAGGAAATGGACTCGTCGACCCCAGTTCAATTCCTCGACGAAGCTGTTTTCATTTCACAAGTCGCTAATACCCTTGGGAAAGGTATGAATCCAATTCTCCCTCCAGCTATGGGTAAATAGCAGGGCAGACTGGGCTCTTTAACCATGGCTAGTTTACCAGTCTAGGAGAAGGAAAACTCTGAATTCAAACCTGTTAAACTCCGCTTAAGAAATTGACCTTGTCTCACATCCTGCTCGCGCGGAGGGGTTGGATATATATATATATATATATATATATATGGGGTATCTGCTAACCCTAACTCTAACCTTGCTATTCCAGGTTTATGCCAGAGATAGCTGGAATAGATAATAGTTTCACAGTTTGTAAGATATTGTCGATGTACCACGCTTAGTCGTTCATGACATTTCATGAGGCATTGAGGTTACTAATGCCCATCAGACCAATAAGACCGAACAACATTTTGCCTATACTTATAATGGAGGCTCCCGTTATTGTTGTAGGAAATGAATATGGCGACACGTGTTCAAATCCTGGACGAGGCGGGTAGTATTTTACATAGCGCTTGTACACTTGGGAAATGTATACATCAAATTACTCTACCTCCAACTATAGGTAAATAGTAGGGCAGACAGGACTCTTTAAATTCTGTATGGCAACTGGTCTATAACAAAGAAAACTGCATTCAAACCTGCTGAACTCTACACAAAAATACATCTGGTATCATATAGACCGATATATAATAAAATATGATATCATATAGATCACTCTATATTATATATGATATCATATAAACCACTCTATATTAAATATGATATAATATATACCACCCTATAATAAATCTGATATATATAAAACTCTATATTAAATCAGATATCGTATAGATCACCCTATAATAAATCTGATATCATATAGACCACTTTATATTAAATATGATATCATATAGACCACCCTATAATAAATCTATCATATAGACCACTCTATATTAAATCGGATATCATATAGATCACCCTATAATAAATCTGATATCATATAGACCACTCTATATTAAATCGGATATCATATAGATCACCCTACAATAAATCTGATATCATAGAGACCACTCTATATTTAATATGATATCATATATACCACCATATAATAAATCTGATATCATATAGACCACTCTATATTAAATCATATATAGACCACTCTATATTAAATCATATCCCACTCTATATTAAATCTGATATCAGATAAACCACCCTATAATAGATCTGCTATCATATAGACCGATATATAATAAATTTGTTATCATATAGACAAACCTACGACGGACAGACGGACAAAGTACATATTTAGTGAATTCGTATTTGATTATTCCTAACAATTTCTTGTTTTCCCTTCGTCTCTTATATTTTCTTTCTTTCTTTCTTTCTTTCTTTCTTTCTTTTGTTTTTCTGTGTTTTTTCTCACAGACTTTCAAACTCTGGATGTCCACAATTCTAGCAGTCCAGCTGGAGTCACCCTCCCCTATACCATACATACACATTCCTAACTCTCTACGGATCTTACTTGTTGGTATTTGTAGTTGCCAGATTTAATTAGAATGCCAGAGCCAATACTAAGGACAGCTGTCAGTTTTCTCCAATTGTCTAATTCCTGTTGCTGCTGCTGCTGCTACGTTTAACTACAACCAAACTTTTTCGACCAATTCTGTTTTTTTTGTTTGTTTTTTTGTTTTTTTTTTTTTTTTTTTTTTTTTTTTTTTTTTTTACTCACAGTCTTCGTCTGCACTTGACGAGTTCGGCAAACTTTTTCTCTTACTTCCACCCTTTTCGACAATTTCGTCTTCCATTTTGATTTTCTTAAAAAAAAGAAGTTTGTCGTTCTTTCATTTTCTTTTTATTCATTTCTTTCGTTGTTTTTCCTGTTTTTCCTTCAGAATCTTTTTTTAAAAAAATATCTGGTTCTTTTGCTGATTCTGGAAATTTTCTTTCATTTTCCTTTTCTTCCTTCCTTCAATAGTTCGTTGTTCCTTCTTTCAGAAAAAAATATTTTCTTCCTTGCTTCCATAATTCGTTGTCTTTTCTTTTAGAAACAATCATTTTCGTTTTACTCCCTTGCTTCCATATTTCGTTGATTTTTTTTTTCAGAAGAAAAAATCATTTTTCTTTTCGTTGTGACTGAGTTATCAAATAACAACATTGAAACCCGGAAGAAATGTTAAAATACGTTTATTACCCTTTGGTACAAAAGATATAAATAAGGTAAAGTCCAACGCGCAGCTCTTTAACAACAGTTATTAAAATCTCTTTAGCAAGACTAGCTACTACACGAATATTCGACCAATACCCTCCTGTAGTCCATATTATTTATGTGTTCCGTTGGACGAATTCAACTTTCTTGTAGGGGAAAATACCTTCCCATAAAGCAATTTTTTTCCTTGCATCGGCTGTCCGTTTTTTTTTCCTTCAAGAAAAGTTTCTTTCATTTTTTCTTTTCTTCTCCTGTCCGTTCAGTTTTTACTTAAGAAAATTTTCTTTTATTTCTTTTTCTTTTTTTTTCTTAGACTGTTTGTTTTGTTTTTCTTTCCGAAAGTTTTCTTTAATTCCGTTGTTAATTCTGTTGTTTTTTTTTTTTTTCAGAAAAATTGCTTCGCCCTGTCTTTTTTTTTTCATTCTATCGTTCATTATTTTTTCTTTCAAAAATCTTCCTACATTTGATTTTTCCTTCTTTGCCTGTCATTCAATATTTTCTTGAACGGTATTTTCTTTTATTTGTTCATTTATTTATTTATTTACTTTCCTTAATTTGTTTATTCTTTAAGGGTTAAACAAGAAAAAAAAACAATTCTGATCAAGTCATGCTGAATGCACCGGTTCACGACAGTTTCACTAAGATCTGTTTGTTTTAATTGTTTTTAATTTAATTGGAAAATTCAATTTCTTTTTGTCCAGATGATGGCAAAATATTAAGGGAATCCCCAATTACTTTTCAATTCATCTAGTGTTGATTTTCTCAAAGAAATTTATTCAGAATTTTGATTATTTTTAATTTTCCAATGAAAGGATGCAAAACTGAAATACCTTAGATGACAAATAGATTGGATTATAATATTGTTTCTGCTACAGTATTTTATGTTTAAAAAATCTTTTTGTATCCTAAATAAAATTAAATCTATTTTTCTTTGTAGTGGAATACAACCTTAGAATTGTAAATGCAACCGTGGAAGATAGAGTTTTTTTTACCAGTGCCAAGTAACACCAACTAAAGATGGTGCTGGTATTAGAAGTGATACTGTCAAACTCACAGTCTTGTGTATTAATTATTAGATGAGTTATTTTTTCGTTATGATATCTACTATAAGCAATCTGAATATCAGACTAAACAAATCTTACTAAATAAAACTTGCAAAAAACTAAAATTTGTTTGTTTGTTGTGTTTTACGGCATATCGACCTCGGTGGGTCATTTAATGCCGGTAAAGGATAGTTTGAGAGAGAGAGAGAGAGAGAGAGAGAGAGAGAGAGAGAGAGAGAGAGAGAGAGAGAGAGAGAGAGACGTGAGAGAGAAGAGAGAGAGAACGTGTGAGAGAGAGAGAGAGAGAGAGAGAAGAGAGAGAGAGAGAACGTGTGTGAGAGAGAGAGAGAGAGAGAGAGAGAGAGAGAGAGAGAGAGAACGTGTGAGAGAGAATATCACTAGCATCTTTTGTTTTAGATGTTATAATGTTTAATGCTTGCGATTGTGCCAATTTTAAAGCATTATTCTAAACTGTGTCTCAAAAATTCGTCGACCTGTCACAGAACTCGCGATGTGGAAAAGTGAAACCCTATCTAGTCTTAATCTCCCTCTAAACTGGTTTACGTATTTAAGTCTAGTGATTAATATTTGAAATCTAGCCGAGAAATGTACCTCCATCAACTGTCAATTATAGCTGCTTTAAAAAGGATCAGAATGCCAACCTTTTCAGAAGAGCTAGGATTATCAAAGGATAACATATGTAAAGCATTACATGAGTTTAAAAAAAAACATACAGCAATTCCAGGATGGTTTCGTGTGGAATCTCAGTTAATTAAAAAAGCGAATATATATATTTACCAACCCCGCCGCACGAACAGGATGTGACTCAAGGTCAATTTCCTAAGCGAAGTTTAACAGGTTTGAATTCAGAGTGATTCCTTCTCTGATACTGGTTACCTAGCCATGGTTAAAGAGCCCAGTCTGCCCTACTATTTATCCATAGCTGGAAGGAGAATATATGCTTTCATACCTTTCCCAAGGGTATTAGCGCCATGGAAAATGCAAACAGCCTTGTTTAAGATTAGAACTCGGGTCGACGAGTCCATTTCATATGACTCTAACCATTACACCACACCCTCTAAAAAAGCGAACATATATGTGATACATCCTACGAGTATCTTATTCCAAAGAAGCTGGTCTTTCTTAGATGCACTTTAAAATATTTTGTCGATAAAATGGTTAAGATTAGACAGAATTCTCATAAGTGTCTTGAGACTAAACTTGACTTTTAAAGTTCACAATGTAGTCGCAGCAACCTATTAATACTGTCTCAAGATGATTTTAAAAAAATGATCTTAACCCTGTGGCCACCGCATTCATGGGTATGTGAACCCTGGGCTTCTGAAAAAGCTGGTCTTTTATAGATGTGTTGCGTTACGCACTCCTTTGGGACTGGAGAGATGACGTGTCAACGTGTGTTACGTTTGGCCCTTATCTTAGTTTTGGAGTGATGATATGCTGATTGTAGAAATATTTGTATACTTATCTCTCTGGACGGTACTACATTTGGTTTCTATATAAAATCATTCATGTGATTGATTTTAATAGGTTGAAGAAAAAAAACACAATATTAGAGATCAATAACACCAAGTAATTATTTATTAAACCCGGTTTTCTTAAAACTAGTATGAAAATTAACCACAGCATGTATTACGTAAACCTTTATTTCTTAGTGATATATAAGACACATTGCAAGATTTTAAACACACAAAAAGCAAACAATAGGGAAGATCTATTTGAAAATGTCAACATGGGGACATTCTTTCCTTTTTGAGGGAAACAAAATTATACCATATAATGTAGACATGAACTTAATCAATACCATACAACAAGATCCCCAATGGTGCTAACACATTTTTAAAACCAATCACTAAAATGTATAAATTTAAATACACGACATATATTACTTCCTAACTGTTAGGCATGACATAACCTCAAAAGATTGATATGCCGTTAAAATCAATAAATCAACCAACTATGTTTTGAGGCAAATGTAACTCAGATTTTCATAGAGACCACATTAATAAATAAGATTTATTCAATGTATTAATGATTTTTACAATAAATTAAATACTTATTTTCTGAGTGTTTTGTGACGTAAGCAGTGACAATTTTCGGTTACAGACAACAGACACCGAATCTCATTACAATTAGATATTCTTTTTTAATGATGTTCATAAATGTAACCCTTACTTTTGGAGAATTATTTTTTCTTTTCAAATTCCACTTCTCATGACAGTCTTTTCACTTATTTCTAAATTTTTTGTAGGAATTTGATCTGTGAAAATAACATAAAAGAAAGAATATTCACCTTTTTTTAGATGTTTTTACAAACTGAATGTTTTTTAAAAAAAAATCTTTCAATGTACCACACCAGCTTGGCACAGGTAAGGTGTGACACAAAGACGTAAGTATGAGTCATGCAGCGAGTATCTAAATCTCAACTGGGTAGTAATGGATCTGCGAAACTAGTTTGCTAACCATTACACGAGGATTGTATACCCTCTTTCATTGGGTTAAATCGAAATTAACGGACCTAAATTCCACCATCGTATGTCACCCCACCGAAAGAAAAATACCAAAAATCAGGGAATTAACCGAATTTAATGAAACTTTTCACTGTTGATATATTAATGAATAAAAGATATGCATCAGTTATTTTATTTAAAAACTTTTATATTTTTTTCAGGTGAGTTAACTTTGAACCACGTATCTTTGAGGCGTAACACAGATTCTCAAATTATTTTTTTCTTTCGGCGGGTTGATATACGATGGTGGAATTTAGGTTCGTTAAGTTCGATTTAACCTTCACTGTATATTATTGACTGAAAATTTTCAATAGAAATGTAAGAACGGTGAATAAGTAAATGTGACTAAAATGGTGAACAAATATTTTATTTTTATTGATTTTTATTGTGCGATATTTTGGACTTTTATAAATCTTTTAAGTTGTAATAACTCACTTGAACCGGTTGACGAATAAGACGTGTTTATCCTCTGATGAAAAAAAAAAGAAAAAAGTTGTCTGAATGCAAGTTTTATTTTTTAGAATTTCTATTTTCAAAATCAATTCAGAAAGATAGACCGTTTAAGAGACATAATCCTCATATACAAGAGACAGAACGTTATAAATACAACCAAATATATACAACCTTCAGGTGCAGGTATTTAAGATTTAATGTATTAAAATATTATATTAAATTAGAAAGGTTTATGAACTAAATAAGAATGCAGATAAAAAGATTTGAAATAGAGGGTGGTATAATCGAAAAATAGAACAAATGAAATCTACTCTTCCATCACTCCCGTCTGTCATTGCTAAATTTTCCTGATTTGACTATTTATTTAAAATAGGAAGTAAAAAATAGAATTAGTGATTTCCTCTTGTTAATGGATTTCTTTTATGATTTATCTTCAAGATTTTTGGTCATATCCATTAAGATAAAACCAAACAATTAGAAATCAATAATATTAAGCACATATCTATTAAAATCAAATTTATATATAAATACAATTGCATGTTATTAGTATATAGATAAGGTCAACAGTATTAATAATTTAAAACAATTTTATTAATAGATGAAAACAAAATTATGAAGGATATAACGTAAATAACTAAAGGAATTGTGATGTGACTTGAATAGTAATATAGTTTCGGTTAGACAACACACAATCTTCCTTATAATAAGATTATCACTCTTGCGATCTCAAGAAGTGTTTTCTGTTATTTTTTTCATTTGAAAGAAATATGGGATTGATTTTTTTCTAGCAAAAAAAAAAAGATAAAAAACAGAAAAGAAAAAGAACATTTTTGAATTTTTAATCTATGAGGTATGTCAGAAAAGTTCCATGTTAATCGCATTCTTCGATGTTAGGGGCATCGTTCACTGCGAGTTCTTGCCACAGGACAAGACGTTCAACCTGCATGTCTACAAAGAGATATGGTGGAGTTTGCTTCGTTCAGTGCGCGAGAAGAGGCGAGAGATGTGGCAGGACAACTCGTAGGTGCTTCAGCATGACAACGCATCTTTCCACACTGCCATGAATATCTGAGAGTTCCTGGCCCAAAGAACATTAATGTGCTGGAGTAAACTCCCTACACGCCCGACCTGGCTCCATGAGATTTTTCCTCTTCCCTAAGTTCAAGGGGGGAAACCCGTTTTGAGGATATGCACGACATCAAAAAGGCCGTGACGAAAGAGTTACGGATAATCCTGGAAGAATCCATTCGGGAGTGTATCCCAGCGTGGCAGACAAGGATGGAAAAGTGCATTAGACTTTAGGGGGATTACTTTGAAGGGGATAACTTGTAGTTCGTAGTTAAGATTTGAAATTATTTTTCTGTGATATCAGTCCTGGAACTCTTCTGACTTACTCTTATATTTTGAATACAGGATTTCATAGTTTTCGACGAAAGACTGAGCCCATCTTTTTGTTTATATCTATATTAAAGCAAATTAATTTGAAAGTACAAACAGTATGCTGAAATTGATATGTTACCATCGCCTCACATATGCAAACAAGCATCCCATAGAAGTTCTTTCAGGCGTTTTCATGACAATTATGAAAAACATGGACTCACATCAATTTCAAGGCATGAAGGTTCATCCAATGAACAACCTACCCATTTTTTTTGTTTATAGTCGTGAAGGCTTGTGTTGGACCATCCGCACGTTTTGGTGCTCAAGGAATGCCAAAAACCCATTCAACACCTGGCCTAAGGTTTTTCAAATTCAGATATTTTTCTTCACCTAGACTGGTTACCTATCCATGGTTAAAGAGCCCAGTCTGCTCTACTATTTTATCCATAGCTGGAGGGATATTATATGGGTTCATACCTTTCCCAAGGGTATTAGCGCTATGTGAAATGCAATAGCCATGTCTACGAGTCCATTTCCTACGACTCTAACTATCAGGCTACGCGCCTCCATCATGACAATTATAAACTGAAAGAGAAGTGATTTTGCTTTTTGTTTGGTTTCAATTAAAACATGCTATGTAAAAGTGAGGCGTGTTTAACGAAACAGGTATCTTTTGGGGAAAAATTAAATCAGGGATTCGAGTTCAACTCTTGGACAAGGCACATTGATTTTCACTTCACGTTTATGCCCCCGTGAAAGGCATACACCCATATGTCTTTTTAAGTACGTTCATGTGACATAATGTCGTGGCTATAATCTGATTGTCGTGCATACATCTATGTAATCTCTCGGTCGTAATATCAAGGAATACAGTACGTATTCCTTTTATAACCGTTTGCTTGGTACGTATGTCTGTTTAAGACCGTGGCCACTACGAAGAGACTAGGTTACATGTTCGTTTTGATAGCCCTGACCACGTTACACAGACTGGGCTCTTTAGCAACCAGTCTAAGAAAAGGACAAATTTAAACTGGCGTTTAAAAA
>CM042152.1:47797056-47799556 GCA_023376005.1 Doryteuthis pealeii
GCTGCCCCTGACCAGGATTGAACCTGCAGTCTAGAGATAACTATCACTTAGAACTGTCTTAACCTACCTCCTTTATCCACTATAAAGGGTTATGTTCAATGTTTCGTTATGGCTCCCGATTACGACAAGAAGGTTCCCGAATTCGAAAAGAGGTTCCTGAGTCCGAGAAGGTTCCCGAGTCCGACAAGAAATACCCGAAGAAGGCTGGAGGGCACATCGGCCGAAAGGTTGTACAGATAACAATGAAGATGAGGACAATAGTCCGTATAATACAAATAATACTAGTTACTAAATAAATGCATCCGAAAATATCACCTCATTTTAACCCCTAGACAGTTTATATATATATATATATATATATATATATATATATATATATAATATATATATATATATATATATTCAGATTATTCGGGTCTGTAGATGGCATAGGCGAGAAACTGTCATTAACCAGGTGTTGACTCCATGTACACGCTACCTTAACTCAAATATAAACGTTCAATCTATTAAACTGAGCACTCTCTGTTTGGAAATATAGCACCCATGTTATCTACATATATATATATATATATATATATATATATATATATATATATATATATCTTAGAAAGGAAGGAAAAACTCAACACCGTAATTCCATAATAAATTTATTTCGACCAAAATTGGGTCCTATATAAATCAAAGTTCATTTAATATAGCTCCCCAAAATTCAGTCTCATCAGATGGAAGTTCAGGTTATTATGAATTTTGGGGAGCTATATTAAATTATCTTAGATTTATATAGGCCCCAATTTTGGTCGAAATAAATTTATTATGGAATTACGGTGTTGAGTTTTTCCTTCCTTTCTAAGATAAATATTGTTCTGTATATAATCTAAAAGTATATATTATATATATATATATATATATATATATATATATATATATATTAAAATGAAAAGAAAAGAATGAGAATCGCCATGAATGAAGGATGATGAGGAAGGTAGAGCAAGAAATGATAGCAAATACGAAAGAATCGGTGAATATGAGATTATTTAAACGAAGGGAAATAAAGAAGAAAGTAAAAGGATAGAGAGAGAAAAAAAGAATAAATAAATAAATAAAAACTAAGGAAATAAAAGAATAGAATGAAATGGAAAAATAAATGAAGTGACGCTAAGATTTTTAATCTTAGCGTAGAATGGCGAGGTAAGTTTTATGGGGAAAAGAAAAAAAAGAAAAATTAAAGTAAAAAAAGGTAGAAATTAAAAGACGTAAAACCGAACGAGAGAGAGAGAGAGAGAGAGAGAGAGAGAGAGAGAGAGAGAGAGAGAGAGAGAGAGGAGAACAGGGGGGGCGAATCCAATTGAACGGAAAATGGCTGCCGACTTAGGACACAGTTAATAGACGTGTCGTATACTTGTAAAATGTTTCTATTTCAAACAAAATGAACAAACGAATTTGCGCTGAGGATTTCCCTTTCGCCAATCTTTCCCCGCCCTTCAACTATTTCCTGACTATTTTTGTTTGCGCTTTGATTTTTACTTTCTTGTTTGTTTTTATTTTTTATTTTTTATCTTTTTTTTTTAAGTCTGACATCATTTTCCATTTCTACTTCGGAGTTTTGTGGCAATATATTGTTTTCTTGTCTGGTTTGCTCGAAGTGTTATTTTGCCAAAAGAATTGCTAAAAAAGAAAAGAGGGAAAAATTGGCTCTCAACCAAATTTTATAGTGACTAATAAAAAAGTAGGAATCATGGACTAACGAGAAGACTTAGCCACATACACACGAACGTATGAACACACACCACACACACACACACACACACACATATATATATATATATATATATATATATATATATATATAAAAGGCGTGTAAAAAAAGTATCGAGATAATTTGTACATTTTGACACACTTTGTATTCGGTAAAAATTAACGTTCCATTCATTGTTCAAGATTCAAGTAGTTGTGAGTAGCTAAGATTACAACAGCCGGTATAAGTAACAATATCAGCAGAAGAGCACTGCCAGTGATTGGACAAGAATATGGTCACATGACTATCGCCCAGTTTATAAATTAGAGTGGGCGTCAAGAGCGCTAATATCCTTGGGAAAGGTATGAATCCTACTCTCCCTCCAGCTATGGATAAATAGTAGGGCAGATTGGGCTCTTTAACCTTGGTTAGGCAACCGGTCTAGGAGAAGGAAAACTCTGAATTCAAACCTGTTGAACTCCGCTTAAGAAATTGACCTTGGTCGCATCCTGCTCGTGCGGAGGGGTTGGTAAATATATATATACCGAAAAATGTCAACACTACCTCGTCGGTCATTTTCTTCCGTCGATCTAATGGGTTTCTGCTAAGGGTTGGTTTTCTTTGCTGATTCTTCTTCGTGCCGGGCTGGTCATTGTTTTTAATATTCAATTAACAAACAAGACTTGGTTGTTTTCTTAATAATGCTTTATTTCCAAACCCAGCCCATATTTATCCGCCGCGGTGAGACCTACCTATCAGAGCCGA
>CM042152.1:47804556-47914945 GCA_023376005.1 Doryteuthis pealeii
AGCGTCGGTCAATAAACTCACCACTTAACCCATTTAAACCTGTGTTTTTTTCATTTTTCTTAATATACTACATACCGTCGGATTCACTTCCTTGCTTCACACACACACACACAGACACACACACACACACAGACACAGACACAGACACACACACACACACATATATAATATATATATATATATATATATATATATATAGTTGGTAAATCAACTGGTTAGTTGCTATTAGAATGATTCTAAGGTGGTTCTTTTTAAAAACGGAATTTTAAAATTAATTTGAGAGCTCAATATTCGATAATTTTGTACAGAACAATATATTTGGAAAAGAAAAAGGCTTAACAATCATTATCAATTCTGTTGACTGTTCTTCGAGCCACTTCTTCGCTAAAGATTTCACCTCGTCACTGGAATAATTGCCTCAGGCTATTATCTCTATCGCCCCATGAAAGAGGGTTTGAGAGGCAAATATTATTCCAGTGACGAAGAAGTCAAATCTTTAGTGAAGAAGAGGCTCAAAGAACAGCCAGCAGAATTTTACCGGGCAGGGACACATGCTATCATTTGAAGGTGGAACCTTTCTATTGAGAGAGACGATGACTACGTGGCGAAGCAGGGATGTAATCCACAGAGGACCAGCTCAATTTGATATATGATGCATGTTCCTGTGTTGGTAATTATACATGTCCTAAACAAAATGCCATTACTTTTTGACTCTCTCTCTCTCTCTCATATATATATATATATATATATATATATATATATATATCGCACTTCAGCAAACAAAATACAAAAAAACAGTAAAAAACAAAAAACAACAACCTTGTTTAATACTAAAGGGGATAGACTCACTCGGCGTCCCGCTTATAACGACAAAAGGCCACTCCAATAACTTACTATATATACACATGTTTGTCAAACCTTATGTGATACACAGAGAACCAGCCCATATGGGCCGGGTTAGCTCAGTCAGTAGAGCGTTCGGTTAGAAACCACAAGGTTCCTAGTTGGATACCGGTCCTCGCCAACTCAGCGTATGAGTAGCACTGGGATCTGTGCGGTAAAGTAAGGAGCTGATGGTAGGTGTGGCGCTTCACCTCAGATGCTAAAACAATCTCCTGGGTCTAGCGCTATTGAAAACGGGATAGACTCCTTCGCTGACTGGCTGATACCGACTTTAGGCCGCCCCGTCGACCTACATGTTCCTATGTTGGTAATTATACGTGTCCTAAAACAAAATGGCATTAATTTTTGACTAATCTTCGTATCATCGTTGACATTGATAAATTTAAAATAATTAATAAGTATATATTTACCAATACGTGTTGTATGTAAACTTTTGTTGGTCGGCCAACACTTATGAATCAAAGATTAGTTGTCCACTTGAGAACATCAATTATTATTGTTGTTGTTGTTGTTACTGTTATAGGTGATATACCATATAGACTAATGGAATGCGCCAACGGTTACTATAAGTAACAGGGACATTTATGGCTTGAGAGTAAGCCAATGCGAGTCAGCTCATAACTCTATTTGTCGGACGTAATTTCCACTTCTCTGTACTGTAATTGTCTACTCTTTTGTAAATACATTTTCATACATTTGTTACCCGTCGTTTTGTTGTTATTTGACCCCTGAAAACCCCACAACCGTTACTCTTATCGATTGTCGTTTTACGATACTCATTTCTGTGGTTGTCAGCATCAGTGCATCCTTCTTTGATCAAGAGGGCGATGAAATATATTTGTTTCGGCTTCATATCCGTCATTGTGAATCACCTGTAAATACATGCAGTGGTCTTTGATGCAGTAAGATTTATGCTATCATGTGCGGCCAAAATCACCGCAATCACATTTCGATTAACACTTTTGGAAAAAAATGGCGAACATTACTTTCATTACACCCGATATATAGATAGACAGATAGATAGATAGATAGATAGATAAGAAGAGGCTGTGTTAGACAATAACGGACTGAGATACATTTGAACAGAGAGAGATAGAAAGATAGATAACTAGATTGATAGATAATAACAGACTGAGATAGATTTGAACAGAGAGATAGAAAGATAGATAAATAGATTGATAGATAAGAACAGAATGTGATAGACAATAACAGACTGAGAGAGATTTGATCAGAGAGAGATAGATAATAACTGGATATCATAGATTATTATGTGCTGGATAAATAGACAGATAGATAAAGTTATATCAAATATTTTCAGTTTTAAATAATATTTACCTTTTTTTTGCATTACTCTCGAAGTAATTCTATCTAACACGTACACACTATATTATATAGAGCACTACGCGCATATGTCATCGGACTGTTAAAATTATCTGAATGCGTGGGTATAAGCTAGTATATATATATATATATATATATATATATATATATGCATGGTGTGTCATAAAAGTATCGAGATTGAAGCTGTATTTACCAATATAGAAATGAACAATCATTTTTTTAGAATACAAGTTGTGACAAAAAGTACAAAAAATCTCGATGGACACACCTTATATATATAGATATATATTTGGCTGAACTTTGCAGATATTTTTTTGTCTGCAAATCTTGTTTATAATCCTTTCACGGGGCTGAATTGATGATATAATATCAGGCTGGAATTGGCTGATGCATTTGCCATAACTTATTCGTTCGCAAGGATTCTTGGCCTCTTCACGGGCCACCATCAGGGGGAAATATAAAATTTGCAGTCAAAATATGTCTGCACAGTTCAACCAAATATGTTGGAAAGGAGAAATGCTGCATAATTACACACACACACACACACACACACAGTCACAGACACACACACACACACACACACACATATATATATATATATATATATATATATATATACCAAAGTCAATTTCTTAAGGGGAGTTTAACAGGTTTGAATTCAGAGTTTTCCTTTTCCTAGACTGGTTGCCTAACCAAGATTAAAGAGCCCAGCCTACTATTTACCCATAGCTGGAGAGAGAGTTGGATTCATACCTTTCCCAAGGGTATTAGCGCTAAGTTAAATTCAATTACCACATCCAGGATTTGAAATATATATATATATATTATATATATATATATATATATATATATATATATATATGGTCATCCACAGACACGTGTTTTCGACTTATCAAGTCTAGACATTTTGTAAGCTACCTACAGCCGGAATTGAACTCCGGTCGGCTGGGTGTCAGTCCGGCACCTTATTATTAGGCTGTCTTCACTTACAGAATGGGAAGGGGATTTTAACTGTTTTAATACACACATCGCTTTGTGTGTAAAGGCCGTCACAGACTGCTCCATTCAGAGAAGAGCGTTGCGTTTACGCTTGAGTTGGCGGCCGCCAGCGAGATCCCCCCAGAGTGCTCAACCCTTGGGGATGGGGAGCATATATAGGCATATATATGTATATGTATATATATATATATATATATATATATATATATATGTGTGTGTGTGTGTGTGTGTGTGTGTGGTGTGTGTGTGACAGAGAGAGAGAGAGAGAGAGAGAGAGAGAGAGAGAGGAGAGAGAGAGAGAGAGAGAGTGTGTGTTGTAATATATGTATGTATTTTGTGTACAGTATGTGTGTGCTTGTGAATCATTTACATCCACAAGATAAAGTTTAAATTTGTTATGTAGATTCCGACACGAAAAGCAATACGGCAAGAAACGTTGTTTCTTTCCCACAGCCAAGAACGCAATCAATAAGGTTTGATCAACTTAAAACAAACTAATTGGCTCGTGACCAGCGTTGTTAATATCAGTCTACTAATTCACAATAAGAAAAAAAATAGTTGATTAAAAAAAACAAAAAAAAAAACAACAAGAACACAGACACACCACTAACCTGTGTAACACGTAAGAAGGAAGAAAAAAACCCAAAAGAAACGAAATTTTTTTTTTCAATCTTTCAAGTACATTACATTACGCTTCCCAGTGAACATGATTATGAAAATAGCGATTGTAAATTAATTACTGCAAAAAAAAAAAAAAAAAAAAAGAAAAAAAAAGCGTCGATAGCTTCGATTGTTTTCGTGATTTCCTGATTGACTTTTCTTAAAATGGGAAATACATAACATTCCTGAAAAATGACTCGATGGCTCTCAGCCATTTTACAAAAAAAAAAAAAAGAAAAGAAAATGGTGCTTCTTTTTCGAAGTTAAGAAGAATAATTTCAACTAGCAGGATCTTTGGATATACCGCAGTATGATAATTTAATTATTATTGATATTATTTGATATGTTTACTTAAGAGCTACTGCGTAATACTTCAATATGTAAAAGGAATAATAATCTTGATTTAACTATCTCTCTCACACTCATTTTTTTTCTTTCTTTCTTTTCATCTTTTCATTATGATTCTGATTCAAACATTAGCGCTATCGCTTTGATTCAAACAGATAAGCGCTGTCGCTTTCATGCGCTCATCCCCTCTCTCTACCTTTCCCTACTCTTTCTTTCGTTTTTATTCCTGTTTTTCTTTTTTCTTTTCTTTATCTTACATTTAATTAAAAACATTCTCATTAACTTTTAGATAGGATATTCTTTCTATTTACCATAAAATCTGACACATAAACAGTAATAAGTTAAAAAAAAACGCAAGATTATTCTTATCGTATGAGAAAAGTTCTAATTCGAAGAATGTTACATTTAAACGAGTTTGTAAGTCTATAACAGGAATTTGATTTATAATATAGTTTTGAAACATTTAAAAAAAATATAACAAAATGTTGCTTTTTTTTCTAATTCAATAAAGTCTTTTTTCTTTTAGAGTTTGTTTTTTGTTTTTATTTTTGGTTGTTTTTTTTTTTATAAAAAGTAGTTATTTCTGATTTTTATCTAATTTTTTTATTCAAATGAAAAATGCATTGCCTTCATGGTTGATAAGGAGAATTCGTTGTATTTGTGTAAAATTTATGTCTACCTTACTCTTTTTTCTTTATTTCCTTCGTTTCATTATGTTCGATTAAAACAGGAATTTGATTTATATTATAGTTTTGAAACATTTAAAAAATATCCAAAATGATTTTTGATTTCTAATTCCAAAAATGTCTTTCTTTTTTTTCTTTTAGCGTTTTTTAAAATTTTTTTTTAATAAAAAGCAGTTATTTCTGATTTACATCCCCGGGTAAAAAAAAAAAGGAAAAGTGCGTTGCCTTCATGGTTGATAAGGAGAATTCGTTGTATTTGTGTAAGATTTATGTGTAAAATATTCAAAATAATTATTTAATTAATAATTACCAGATGCACGCAACATTTTATTTGAGGTGGACAGAACTAAGTTTCAATTTCAAATTGTTTAATTTTTTAAATCCTTTAAGAAATTTGATGATTTTACTTACATATGATGCAATTCCTCGGCTCAGGCAATATCTTGCAAAACATTATTTTTACACCGCCCGGAGTATGTCTTTTTTTGTTGCGAGTATAGTTAATAAGGATTTAGCCTTACAAGACAGTTTGCATTTCATTTCACGCTAATGCTCTTGAGAAAGGCATGAATCCGCCAGTACTTTCCTCCCTTACAGCTATGTGTAAATAATAGAGAAGACTGTGTTCTAGCTTTGGTACATAAATCGGTCTAGGAGAGGGAAAACAAATCAAACCAGCACTACCCATCTTAGAAATTGACCTTGTGTCACATTCTGACCGTCATAGTGAGGTTGCGAAAATACATTCAATTTTTAACAATTTCTTACATTTAATGATAAAAATATTCGTCTAAATTTAACATTACTAGCAAATAAATGCACCCTCCGGGTGAAAGTATTTACGTTTTGATGTAATAAAATATTACATTAAATTAGAAACACTAATGAAACTAAATACTAATGCAGATGGAATGATTTGAAACAGAGGGGTTATAATCGAAAAATAGAACAACTTTGAAACTAACTCTTCCATCATTTACCATCAATCCCGTCTTTCGTTGCTAATTCTCCCTAATTTAACTATTTAGATACATTAGGAAGTAGAGAATAAAACTACAGTTATTTCTTCTTGTTATCGATTTCTCTTAAGATTTATCCCCAGATTTTTGCTCATATTCATTAAGATAAATCCAAACAATTAGAAATCAATAATACCAAACAAATATTTATCAAAATCAAAATTTTAATATCAATAGGCAAATTAGCCTTCCCGTGCTCACTGTAAACCGATATTTTGTTGAATATATAAATACACTTGCATTATTAGATAAGGCCAACAGTATTAATAAGGTAACACAATTTTATTACTAATTGAGGTTTAAATAAAAATAAAATCATGGAGAATGTGATGTAAATAACTACAGGAATTGTGACTTGGGCAGTGATATAGTTTCGGTTACAGACAAACATACACACAATTTCCATTATAATAAAAAATGTATTGAAAACATAACCGAACCAGTTCACGATACTCAGCATTATTGTCTTAGATCTGACGTCGATTTAATCAAGTTATTCCTACATATAATCACGAGCGGGACCCGTGGAATTTCCACGAAACGAGAAAAAAATCAAGAGGAGCTATTTAATCCAGAAACGATGATTTGCAATTTCATTACATATAAATCCGACTGTTGACTTCGGAATAAATAATAGAAAAATAGATATATAAACTATCGATATAATATTTAATACACATATCATTTGTAAGTATTTGATTCTACAGAAACCTCAAGATAGATGAATATAGTTGCATAGCGTCAATCAGGGCAGGACATAAGATCAAAATTACCAAAATATCTTCCGTAATTCACAATTTTGAATCTTACAATAAAAAAAATGAAAAAATATGTAACTTCTTTTTATTTTTTCAATTCATTTTCTTCAGGAGGAAGACTGGTGGGTACATCGGCCTAAACTTTGTAAATAAAACAATAACAATCAATATAGTTGCATAGCGTCAATTAGGGCAGGACATGAGATCAAAATTAGCAAAATATATTCCGTAATTCACAATTTCAATACTACAAAAAAAAAACCAACAAAAAACCCCCAAAAAACAAATATGTAATTTCTTATTTTTTTTCAATTCATTTTATTCCGGGAGAAGACCGGTGGGTACATCGGCCTTAACGTTGTACATAAAACAATAAAGATGAATATAGTTGCATAGCGTCAATTAGGGCAAAACATAAGATCAAAATTACCAAAATATCTTCCGTAATTCACAATTTTAAATGTTACAAAAAAAAAAAAAAATATGAAACTTCTTTTTATTTTTTTTCAATTTATTTCCTTCAGGAGGAAGACCGAAGAGTACATCGGCCTAAACTTTGTACATAAAACGATAAAGATGAATATAGTTGCATAGCGTCAATTAGGGCAGGACATAAGATCAAAATTACCCCAAATATCTTCCGTAATTCACAATTTTAAATATTACAAAAAGAAATCAAAAGAAAAAAAAAAAGAAAAAAAAACACCAAAAAACAAATATGTAACTTTTTATTTTTTCCAATTCATTTTCTTTAGCAAGGAGACCGGAGGATACATCGGCCTAAACGTTGTACATATAACAATAAAGACGAGGACAATAATCCGAATAATCCAAATAATACATACAGTGTCGTGTTTGCTAATGTGTTTTTGAACGTAAAAAATGTGTCAAGGCCCTGGCAACCTGTTTAAAGACATAAATGCCCTGTTGTAGGCGCATACGTCCACATTGGAACAAATTTGCACGTATGTGTTTATTTTGTCCTTTGATGCATGCAAGATGTTCAAATAAGGGTGAGGGGTGTGTTGTGTGTGTGTGAGCGGGAGATAGTGGTATTTGGGGGGGGTAGTGACGAACACGCATGCGTGAATCTCGTGTCACTGTTCGTGCGTGTGGTGTTCGGTTCTTCCGTTTGATATGACGCGAGAGATGAACAAAATTCGATAAGTTCATCCATTCCTTCGCCTGCTTGCATCAACGTCTTCCCTTCAAAAATCTCTCGCGATGTCATTTCGACGCACCCCCGAAGATGTTTCGAGATCGCTGGACCGTGAAACGACGCGCTAAAACCTTCCGTTTAAAAACAACAACGACTGTATCTGTGGGCGTCTGCGCATGCTCACACACATGCGTAATAAAGACAGTGTGTACACAGAAGAAAGAGTAAGAAAAAAAAGGGTTAACAAAGAAGGAAGGGAAAAAATGAGAAAAGAGAGGACGTAGGAGGATATATGAGAAAACAAGAAGTGGGTAAGAGAAAAAGGGAAATAGAGAGACAGAGAGACAAAGACACAGAAATAAAGAAAGAAGAAAAACAAGAGAGGGGAAGGCAAAACGGGAAAAAAGTGAGAGATAAAGAAACAGAAAAAAGAAACAAAAAGAAAGAAAGAAAAGATTAAGAAACAGAAAGTAAGAAGAAACAGAAAAAGAAAGAAAGAAAAGAAGAAACAGAAAACGAAAGAAAGAAAGAAGAAAACAGAAAACGAATAAAGAAAGAAGAAAAACAAGAGAGGGGAAGGCAAAACGGGAAAAATAAAAAGTGAGTGATAAAGATACAAGAGGAAAAGGAAAGAAAGAAAGAAAGAAAGAAAGAAAGATTAAGAAACAGAAAGTAAGAAGAAACAGAAAAAGAACGAAAGAAAGAAACGAAGAAGAAACAGAAAAAGAAAGAAAGAAAGAAAGAAAGAAGAAACAGAAAAAGAAAGAAAGAAAGAAGAAACAGAAACAGAAAGAAAGAAGAAACGGAAAACGAAAGAAAGAAAGAAAAAAGAAGAAAGTGTATTATGTAGAATGTTGGTTTGAAAGAATGAAACATAAATATAATACTAGGTATACTAAAGGAAGGAAAGAATTAGAGAAAAAGGAAGGAAATAAACAATTAGATAAATTGAATAGAATTACAAATGACAAAAAGTAACGTGAGAAAATATGTATAAAGAAGACACTCACACCCATATATATATATATATATATATATATATATATAATATATATATATTTGTGTGTGTGTGTGTGTGTGTGTGTGGTGTGTGTGGATGATATTAAGTGTTTCCTTGATAGGATTCAACCAGAATTGAGAATTCAAACGTACATATTTGTGTATATATATTTTTACATATATGGGATATTATGAATGAATAGATACTTTTGTAAATCAGTAATAATCAGACCGAGGAGGCAATGAAATGCTGAAATAACTTTATATCTGTACCAATGTATCCATTTATTGATATATATATATACATATATATATATATATATATATATATATATATATATATAAAAATCTAATCAGACGAACCTACTAAAAGTTTCGCTTAATGCTCTTCAGGGCTAAGATCTGAGTCAGATCTTAGCCTTGAAGAGCATTAAGCGAAACACTAGTAGGTTCGTCTGTCTCATTAGATTTATCTTTATTAGTTGCTCTACTTAGGTATTGAGCACTTTTTACTTATTAGCTTTAGTCTCCTGGCGGTTTTATATGAATATATATCTTATATATACTAGCAAATATATGCACCCTCCGGGTGCAAGTATTTAAGTTTGAATGTAATAAAATATTGTATTACATTAGAAAGACTAATGAAACTAAATAAGAATGCAGATAAACAGATTTGAAACAGGGGGGTATAATCGAAAAATAGAACAACTGAAACTTACACTTCCATCACTCTCGTCTTTCATTGTTATTTTTTCTAATTTAAGTATTTAGTTCAAAGAGGAAGTAAAGAATAAAATTACAGTTATTTCTTCTTGTTAATGGATTTCATTTAAGATTTATTGAAGAGATTTTTGCTTATATTCATTAAAATAAAACCAAACAGTTAGAAATCAATAATACTAAACACATATTTATTAAAATCACATTTTAAATATCAATATGCAAATTAGCCCTCCCGTTCACACTGTAAACCGTTATTTTGTTGTATATATAAATATAATTGCATGTTATTAATATGTGGATATGGTCAACAGCATTAATAATGTAAAACAATTTTATTAATAATTGAGATTTAAATAAAAATAAAATCATTGAGATTGTGATGTCAATAACAAAGGGAATTGTGACTTGAGTAGTAATATAGTTTCGGTTACAGACAGAAAAACACACAATCTCCATTATAATAAGATATATGCATATAAATTGTTTTTTCTTTTGGCCAAAATATTGTACCAATAGATTATTTTTTGTTGGTACGATTATCTTGGTCTTTTCTTTGTTCCAAACATTTTTTTCTCCCCGGTTGATGTTTGGTAGTATATTTTTACAATGAAACTATTTATTGTTTTTTCTCACCGTGTGGATTTACCAATAAGTTTGGTATATTAGATTATATATATAATATATATTATATACACACATATATATATATATATATATATATATATATAATATATATTATATATATTATAGAGAGAGAGAGAGAGAGAGAGAGAGAATGATCATTAGCGAGGAATGTCAAATTGTTTGGGCTAAGAATTCCAGTGTGACAATTTGACAATAGACAATAGAATTAAAGTAAGAAATAATCAGCTGATTATCGGTACGTAAGACAATAATCAGCTAATTATTTCGTAATTATAAAAGATGGGGTGAATGGATAACTGGGTAGAACGAACTCCCCCGACCACGAAAAGGGACACCACAACACAACCAAAACATTACCCAACAGAGCGACATATTTTCCCATCTGTCATCCTCTCCTAAGACCAGTGACAGGTAAATGACAAGCTTAACATATCGAATCTAAGCGACTCTCCGATTGGAAATCTCTCTCTCTCTCTCTCTCTCTCTCTCTCTCTCTCTCTTCTCTCTCTCCTGTGACCGACTTCTAGGATTTTTATCACAGCCAAAAAAAAAAATTGTTATAAGGAAGGGCAAACCTCATGTGAATCGAGCAGGGGTTACCACGGAACAAAAGACCCGTAACGTAATATCCTCATATTATTTTTATTTATATATTTCTTTCTGATTGGGGTGAAAGCTCCACACTCCATGAGGAAATTTTTGTATCTTTTTTATAATCAAACACAACTATTGAGATTCTACAATTCCTTTTGGTGGCTTTTCTTTTTTTTCCTGGACGCTGATATAGACCATCAACTTGGTGTGGGTCTTGCCTCTCTACTGGGGTACAGTCGGCGTATTCTACAGGCCAAGCCAATAAGGTGGCCAGGCCACAGATGTGGACCTTCAATTTGATGAACTTTTTAAGTTTCCACAGGTTTTTCCAATATAATTATTTGTCATGCTTTAATTTTCCCCCAGTTAGATAACTGCTAACCATAACCGTAACCGTAACCGTAACCCTAAAAAACAACCGGATGTTGACGGTGCATGCAAAACATGTCCTTTTGAATCCAGGTCGTCCTTAAAGGTAACTTGGTCCATTTTTCTCAATTTTTTTCTTTCTTTTAAATTTTTTATGTACTTCTATACATACTACAAGATTTATTTTCATTTTTCTAAAACATGTAGATATTTTAAGTTCTACTTGTGTTTTTAATTTCTATAATCTTTAAATAGAAATCTCATAAAATTGGCGTGATTTAAAAAAAAATTATTTTGCTCAAATCTTTCTTAAAAACACCATTTTCAAAACAAATCCATTTATTAGGGAATGAATGTTGAAATTTTCATTAAAATCTAATAATTCTTCGATTCTTGATATATTATTCAAAATCAGCATGTTTGTTTTTGCCTGAAAACCTTTCCATGCTAAAATGCTCTGAGCAAAAATGTAAACAACTTTTCAGTCCAGATATCCCCGGTTCTGTTCAGTGTAAAAAAAAAAAAAAAAAAATCGAATTCTTTTCCATATTTTCTAAAATTCATTTCATGAAGATTATGGCGATAAACATAAATTTTATAGAAATGTATTACGATATCTTTCTTAATCATTTGTTCGTTAAAAATCCGTATGGATGCTTAACAATTGTTATCTTGTTTTACAAAAATATCGCGTTAATTAAAATATTGAAACAAATTGAAATATTGAAACAAATGTCAAGAATTTAAAAAAATAATGTTAATTTTTTTCTTTTTACATAACATAGCCTAAAGGTTAATACGATATAAAACCAGAAAATAAATCAAGAAACATGGCGTAGTGGAAAGCGTGCTGCACTGTGACATCAGAGGAAAAGAATTCGAAATCCAGTCGAGCTATTACTTTCACTTTCAGACTAATACCACTGGCAAAAGTATTAAACCCTTCTTCATCCTATCCATGGGTATAATAGTACCACTACTGTTCTGCTACAACAGGGATCACCAAACTTTTTTCACGGTGAACCGGATAATTGAAAAAATAATGAGCGAGCGCTATACATATATATATATATGTGTGTGTGTGTGTTTATGTGTATAAGAGAGAGAGAGAGAGAGAGAGAGAGAGAGAGAGAGAGAGAGAGAGAGAGAGAGAGAGAAGAGAGAGAGAAACAGACTAGGAAAAAGGAAAAAGCTTCTTTCTTTTACACCCCGTGAATAACCAAAAAATAGGTACCATTATGACTCAAAATAATTCAATTAAATATATTGTGTGTTTATAGAATGTTTCCCTTTTCCAATAAAAAAGATTCCTGGTCAGCCTTGCTTGAAAAATGTTAATCACACATAGGGACTGGTCACACACGACATTTTGGAAACAAGTTCTAACCTGTTACCGAGCCCAATTACAACTTGCAACACGATTTATTCCTCTCTTAACCTTTCATCACAAGATTTATTATTATTATTATTATTATTACTAGCAAATATATTGTGTTCAATACTTGCTAGCCAAAACGAAAGCTCTCAGAAAAAGATATAAAATTTTTTTATCTTTTCATTCTATACTCATGGATGGGTGGCGTCAAGATCAACAAAAACAAATTTAACCAACATATTTATCGATGTTTGTTTTTTTAGAAGCATTGTTGAATAAAGTATATATTATATTTTTGCATGAAGGCAATTACAATGCATGTATCGGATAAAATTCGATACTTTTGTTTGAATAGAAAATGAACTTGAGAAGTGTAATCCCGGCAAAGGGTCGCTCGGCGTGTAGAACATCGTACAGACTGTTTCGACTTTATTAAGTCTCATCAGCGATGTATACTAACGACTTCCCTCCGACAGAAATCGAAACCGGGACCTCAGCAGGCATAGTCAAAGACCATATTGCCTCGGCCACAATACACAGCGAACAAACCTTGCGAAATTAACCTTGTCAAATGATACTTACACGCCTCTACCATAATAGGTAAGGGGACGTTAAGTGAATAATAAGATGTTCTACACACCGAGCGACCCTTTGCCGGGATTACACTTGTCAAGTTCATTTTCTATTAAAAAAAGTATAGAATTTTATGTGATACATGCATTGTAATTGCGTTCAAGCAAAAATATAACATATTTATTTTCAAAACATTATCAAAGAACAGAAAATTAGCAGAAAGGTTTAGTGAGATTTGTGAAACTGGGGTTTGCCTTTCAAGATATCGTCAATGTTTGGTTTGGAATTGCTACATCCAATCAAGAGAATTGCGTTGAAATGATTATCAGTCAATTTCGTTTGATGGGTTGATTTCCCATATTTCAATTTTGAAAAGGCTTGTTCGCATACATATTACCTGTGTTTTTCAAGCGGTCGTAACAAATGAAAATTCGGGATCGCATAAGTAACAAGTGAAATGTTCACACGCACAAAACGTTGTAACTTACCTACAGTAGTCAAGTGCATGAAGATATAGTAAGCTTAACATTATATTTAAATTCGAATTGTATCAGAACGTCTCGTGTTCCGTATGTTTTAACAAACAAATTCAATACAGTCGGAGGGCATGATAAAATGCTTTTGCAGGCTGGATCTGGCCGGTGGGTCCTAGTTTGGTGAGCCGTGTGCAACAAAGATGGGCTTGGCATTAAATAACACAGAAGAATTTAAATGTAGAAACCAAAACCAAAAAATTTGAAACATATCTTTTTACATTCCAAAATAAGGAATATGGACCTTCAATTTATTTTCTTAGGGAATTGTTTTAGATATTAGATAAATGTTATATGATCCGAACTTATACCCAAATATAAATGTAGGAAGCGCGTGGTGTAGTGGTTAAAATCATTGGAAATGGACTCGTCGCCCCGAGTTCAAATCCTGGACGTGGTAATTGCATTTCACTTAGCGATAATACCCTTGCGAAAGGTATGAATCTTACTCTCCCTCTGAATTCAAACCTGTTAGACTCCGCTTAAGAAATTGACATTGTGTCACATCCTGCTCGTGCGGGGGGGGGGGTTGGTATAATATATATATATATTATATATATATATATATATATTATATATATACCCAAATATAGACATGAAATCAAATTCCTACTAAACCGCTTGAAAACTAACGATTTCGAGGGTATAAAATGTACGAGAATTCACTACTTTTATTTATAGACTTTACCAAAGCCATCAGCAGGCATTGACCAATGAAAAACGACATATAATACATTTAACATCGTTGGTATTTTACCTGAAATAAGTTGCTAACTGGACTTAATACCAAAAGGACTAAAATTAAGTTCTCTGCGACAAGTACACTCTTGTTCTACCTATGATTTCAAGGAAACTGGATTATCTGCTACAAGCAGAGGATTTCAAGGACTACAACTGGATTATCTGTTAAAAGTAATCTTCTTCTACCTAGGATTTCAAGGAATACAACAGACTCTCTACTACTGAAACTACACCATTTTCTACCATTGGATTTAGTACTAGGAGACCTAGACGCCTAACATGGTGACCATAATCATATCCCGCCCTGTCGGCTGGGGCGTTAGAATGCACCAACTGCACCTCAGCAGAGGGGCAAGACTCCCTCAATGGGGCCATCTGTTGGCCGTGGGTGGTGACCCGTGATGCTTAAGGATAGAACCCAGGTGGATGAGCAGTTCATGATATGCAATACTCCACTTTGACCCTATCTTGGGCTAGACGGGCGGTCGGAGAGGCCCCCTCCGATCAATCGGCTGGTCACGTCAATCCCTAGCACCTATATGATCTTCCCAACCCTATTTCCCTTATGGCAAGCCCCAACTTCTTTTTATGATATGGTTGCTAGAAGGCGGTGGCTGTGGGTCTACATGTCCTGGGAATGACGTTAAACTCTATCTGATGGTGAGGTTCCAGTTTTGGAGGTTTGGGGAATGTGGAACACCCCTTCATCATCATTGCTGCCTGGTCCACTCTGACCCGGAGTGGTAGTACCTGTTAGGGTCCCATCTATGGGTTAAATAGAAAAATGTATTTATAAAAAAATTCTATTATCCATTAAGAATTGATTTATTTCAAAACTTTATCGGCATTAAATAACCCACTGAGGTTGATATGCCGTAAAACACAACAAACCAAACCAAAATAATCATATCACGGGCACTTCTTCGGTTTGAGAAAAATGCGACAAGTTGAATATTCTCCGCATTTCTGGTCAACATTAAATAAAAATTCATTCATTAAATAAAAATAGAATAGGACTTTTAAACATCGAATGGCTATGGGGTGTTCACCAGAGTAAAATAGGTAAAAGAAGGCTGAGAACCACTGGCATAGATATTTACATTTTGTATATATATATATATATAATATATATATAATATATATAATTTATTTATCTGTCCATAGTTAAAGCAGTTTAAATTAAAAGCAGACGAATTATTGAGAACAAAACACCTTAGCCGAGTTTCTTATTTGTATAACAATTATTTAATTTTAAGGATAACTAGAATATATACGATATATTATCTTTTTAACGGAAGGAAATACAGGTAATAATTAAAAATAGGGTTTTCTCTTACTTCTGTTTGCCAAGGTAGTTCCAAATGGGATCGCCGCATCATTTAACGAGAGTCGGTCGCCCATAGTTTTGTGTTTGTATAGAAGTGAAGAAAAGTGATGAGAAAATAGACAGAACCGGTAAGGACAGGACACAGTGAAACTAAAGCAGAAAATACTAAATACCTATGAAGGTAGATAGAACTTATACCCGGCTTTCAAACCAGCAGTTGTGACGTAATTGAGAAGAGGCGAACACCAACTCACTAAAACAAGTCCCTTGCAATTCACTCTACCCTATCCTTTTGATGATCTTTCTCAGCACATACGGATGAATGTAAACATCTATCTACCTACCTATCTATCCAAACCCACGCTTATCTATCTATCTATCTATCTATCTATCGAGAATGATTTGTGATGAAGGTAATCTATGTTAAATTGGCAATAATGGAATCCACTGTATGCGAACGAGTACATGACCAAAAAGTACAACCGGAGAGCCTCAGGTCCTTACTCTCCTCGTGATTATTCCTGTTCGCAAAGAAAAAAAAAGAGCCAATTCAATGGTCACGATTTGTGAACTAGTGTGAACATGCAACAGGTGGCAACGAGACGACCGAAAGGGGAGTGTCAGTTTAATACCTCTGGCACTGTTTCAAAAATTGTTTGTCGATATTTGCTTTCCTCTGGGAACTATTTCTAAGGAGATAAAATTGATTTGTAATTAAGATAGTAACCGCCATTTTTTCACAATCTGTCTTTTCTAGACAGATCTCCGATATAAGATACAAAGTACATACAGAAAACTCCACACCACTCGTCATATATATATATATATATATATATATATATATATATATATATATATATATATATATTTGGCGATTATGTAATATACATAATATACATATATATATATATTTGACGATATATATATATATATATATATATATATATATATATATATATAATATATGTCATGGAATATCGAATCACTGTAGAATAATGATAAATTCCTTTTCTGTATAGTAACTCAAAACTTCCCTCTGCCCCGCGAGTAAATATTTTATTTAGTTTCTCTTCTAAGAATTAATCTCCAGTAAATTCAAATATATCAGTGATTTTCTCATGAGCAGCACAAAGGAAGACTATAAGATTTAACCTCTCTCTCTCTCTCTCTCTCTCTCTCCCTCTCTCTCTATTCATGTATGTAAGTATATATATATATATATATATATATATATATAATCCAAGAGTCCAGCGAATAAATTTTCCTTACGACATAGGAGTTTTTTTTAAAAACCTGTCGCAGTTTGAGAGCTCAATGTGTGCTCTTATTGTTAGAGTCACAGAGCAAATTTATAAGTAAAGAAATAACAAAAGACTTAGAGAGGCTATAATGCAAAAACTCCCCGAAATGGGCAATAGTGCAAAATCTCTAAGTCTTTTGTCATTTCTTTACTTATATATATATATATATATATATATATATATGAATATATATATATATATATACTTACATACATGAATAGTAAGTAAAGTCGTCGGGGCGGCCTGATGTCGGTATCAGCCATGCAGCGAGGGAGTATATCCCATTTTCACTAGCGCTAGACCAAGGATATTATTTTTAGCGTCTGAGGTGGAGCGCCACACCTACCATCAGCTCCTTGCTTTACCGCACAGATCCCTGTGCTTCTCATACGCTGAGTTGTATAAAGGTGCAAGGTAACCGATTCCCTTATCTCAAGGTATAAACTAACCCTAGCCGATTTGACTTGCCCTTAAAATCAATCAATCTTTCCTTTCGACATATTCTTTTTTTTTTTTTTTGCTTTCCTCTTACCACTATATTGGCATCCTTCAATGTTCTTTCCATGTATATTTCCCCCTGTAAATCTGTTGGTTTGATGTATTGTTTTACGGCATATCAAACATTTTCGGGTCATTTAATGCTGAATGAAGTCATTTTGATATCCAGATGATTACAGTAACAGATGTTGTTTAAGCGGTTACCCATATAAGTATTGAACATACTCTTTCTTGCTTAACTTCGGTGATCTATCGGGACCGGTGATTTCAATGTCACTTGACCGTAAATCTTTAAATGGTTATTTTCTATAACTCCAACATAAAAAGGGGAACCACTCTGATTGACTGATAAATTATATATTTATTTTCCCATTAAACGAATCCTAAACCCTAAACCCTAACCCTAACCCTAACCCTAACCCCGTCTTTCTTTTTTCCTAGTAGATCAATGAATAAATAAATAATTTATCAGTCAATCAGAGTGGTTCCCCTTTTTTATGTTGGAGTTCTAGGAAATAACCCTGTAAATAGTACTTTACTTATCTCGCTCTCTTATTTTTTTTTATTTTTCTTTGTCTCACGGTTTTCTCTTCCTTTTCCCTATCTTCGATCAATCGGTTGGTCACGTCAAGCCCTAGCACCTGTATGATTTTCCCAACCCTGTTGCCTTTATAGCAAGCCCCACCACTTTATCATATATGTGCTAGAAGGCTGTGGCTGAAGGTCTTCATGTCCTGGGAATGACACTAAACTATCTGATGGCGAGATTCCAGTTCTGGAGGTCTGGGGAATGTGGAGCACCCTTTCATCCCCATTTCTGACCGGGAGTGGTAGTACCTGTTAGGGTCCCATCTATGGGTTAAATAGTACAATGTGTTTATAAAAAAATGAGTATCCATTAAGAATGAATTTATTTCAAAATGTCGGTATTAAATGACCCACCGAGGTTGATATGCCTTAAAACAAACAAACAACGCTATCAGTATATTTATGACTTCATTCACATTTAACAAAAAAAATATTTATCTTATTTCTCGAGTGATTTTAAAGGATTCTACAACTCTCTTATGAACAGTACTGTAACTGCAAATTTATTCACATAACTTCTTAAGTGTTTCGTATCTTCTATGCCATGTTACGTAACTGCCGTTATTTAGACGAAGGGAGCAGCTACCTGTGATTAGGGAATTTTTTGACGCTTCACTTTGCTTACCTAATGCACACACAGTACGCCCGCACTTTAGTCTCTCTCTCTCTCTCTCTCTCTCTCCCTCTCTCTCTCTCTCTCTCTCTCTCTCGATGAGTAGAAAGGCTACACTGTTCGTAAGCTCCCGTGCGTACGTGCAGATGTGTGCACACAGTGACTGCAGTGTCCTGTATGTACAGCGCCAGGCACTCACCAATCTATGCCTGCACATTTTGAAGTTTCCGAAATTGAACGCGACGTAATCACAGCGATGCATTTGCTCAACGGATTTTACGCTGCACTACTTAAAAGTTATTTTGAAAAAAAAAGAAGAAAACAAAAGAAAAAAGAGATAGAGGAAAGAGAGAGAGGCAGACAAGAAAACCGAATTGTCAAAAATAAAACATAGTGAGGTGAAACAGTTGGATACTCTCGTGCATAATAAGAAGGAAAGTCGAATGACACGAAAATGAAGCAGAAGCCATTTTGGTTGCGCAAAGTGAATAAGACATTTAAAACATTTTTTTTAATATATATATACTAGCAACAATACGCGCCCTCTTGGTGTCAGTATTCAAGTTTTAATGTATATATATATATATATATATATATATATATATATATATATATATATATATATATATATATATATATATGTAAATAAATGGAAATTAATCCGACAGAATGAATTTAACATTTTGAAAAAACAATTGGTAATTATTATCTGCTGACAGAATCTGTTTCGACGCCTTAGTAGAAGGGTCATCATCAACGAGCAAAAATTTTTTTTTTTACGAAAGAAAGAAGGGATAAAAAACCGTTGGAAGAGAATAGGGGGTACAAACACACGCTGGAATGCTTGAATTTTTTTAAAAATGCGCATACTGTTTCAAAAATAAAATAAATTTTATTTTTAAAAATCAGAAGCATTTTTAATTCAAAAATAAACTCAAAAAGAGTTTGGTGTAAATATATAAAAAAGTGTAAGAGATTATCAAAAATGTTCAAAATATAATCCAGCTTAATAAGTTGTTTACATGTCCACAGCACAATTGAAAGAAGATGTTAAGTTTCAAAAAGTTTGTGGTGTAGGTAAATTTTTTTGTAGTGTTCGTAGAATAATCTTCGGAGGTGTAAAAATCCGTATATTTTGTTTTTTCATGAGACAAATGTGTAAATAAATGGAAATTAATCCGACAGAATGAATTTAACATTTTGAAAAAACAATTGGTAATTATTATCTGCTGACAGAATTTGTTTCGACGCCTTAGTAGAAGGGTCATCATCAACGAGCAAAAAATTTTTACGAAATAAAGAAGGGATAAAAAACCGTTGGGAAGAGAATAGGGGGTACAAACATATATATATATATATATATATATATATATATATATATATATATATATATGAGAAGTAAACAACAGACGATGTGTTTTGATATGGCTTTTTAGCCGACAATTTTTGGGAGAATATGTGCTTAATTGAAGTCGTACATAATTTTTGAAAATTAATTCATTAATAATTAATGAATTAGGCGGGAATACCTATTCAAATGTAAGGCTAAACAAATCGAGAACAATCAATCTCTGTATGTACAGTTCAGCCTATTAGGCCTCATCAGCAGAGCTATAAACAGGAAGACCGCTTTGTGTGTGAGTCGAACCCTGACTGTCAAGATGACAGGCAGGGACTCTAACCATTACACCAGCAGGCCCTTTCCAGATGTTTCGTTTTGTTTAGAAGTAGGTTATATTCCACTTCATGGTGACTATACTACACGACAGTATGAGAAGTAAACAAACAGACGATGTTTGTGATATGGCTTTTTTTAGCTGACAATTCTTGGGAGAATATGTGCTTAATTGAAGTCGTACCTAATTTTTGAAAATTAATTAATTAATAATTAATGAATTAGGTGGAAATACCTATTCAAATGTAAGGCTACATGTTTAGCCTTACATTTGAATAGGTATTCCTGCCTAATACATTAATTATTAATTAATTTTCAAAAATTAGGTACGACTTCAATTAAGCATATTCTCTTAATATATTATATATATATATATATAATATATATATATATATATATATTTACTTGTATATATAAACCTTGATGTTGAATGATCATATTTGCCTATTTTCCTTCAAAAAGACAGTTTCTTATATTTAGATTAAAAAAGATCTTTATCATTTCAAATCTAATTTTATCAATATTATTTTGTCTTAAATAGGCAATTATTTTGTATATGTATATTGTATTCAAAATTATTTTCAAGGATCAAACCTTGTGTTATATATTGTACAAAGGGAAATATGAATTCCCGGTTTTATTAAACAAAGAAGTTTTAACAACTGCCCGTTATCAGATCAAGAGATAAAAATACGTGGGAGTAGATATGAAGATAAAAAGAACCGAGGGCTTGAGAGAGGTCAGTCGTCAGAGTCCCGGAGGCAGTCACGCGAGGAGAGAGTGAGGGATCGGAGTCAGTAGTCGGCCGAGCGGGACCTCGCGTAGTTGGTGTCGGAAAAGCTAGCGTTAATATTTACCAACAGAAAAAGTTTGTCGCCCAGAAATTTAATCGAAGGACCGAAAGTCTAAAGACTGAATATATTAATTAAACTGACCCTCTCTCTCGAAGTTAAGAAGATTGAATTTATTTCAATAAACTTCTGGAGGATAACTTTGGTGTTATTGTCATCCCTTACAACGAAGATAAAACTATTGCAATTTAGTACAGTGACGACGCGCTATGCAACACTTGCTAACCAATAATATTTGGCTTATTTAAATAAGTTAGTTATTTTCTCAAAAGATTATCTCTAAATAAATAAAATAACATCCTATTTGGCAAAAAATACAATTATCACTCCCATAAATTTTATTACCTACTTATTTGCCTCTCACCGACAATGTAAAAGTATATACCTGAATCCACTAATTAAAACCGTGAGTAAACACATTTACTTTCTACTGTTCTTTGGCGAAAAATACATTTGAATTGTATTACCTTTTTATCTCCTGACGTAGGAAAATAATCTAAATGTCTGCCATAGGTAATTCCTATCACTCATCTAATGTTTACAGTCTCAGCGTACTATCCAGCTATCCACAGTGTTACGTAAATATTAGTTGTGTTTTGATTTAAAAAATTCATTGTATGATGTTTTCCTCTATATGATTGATAGAAGAGGCACCCGTTGTAAAATGTTTATCGTCATAGGAATTGAACATAGCGATAAGTTTTGTTTGGTTTGTTTTGTTTTACGGCATATCAACCTCAGTGGGTTATTTAATGCCTATAAAGTTTTAAAATAAAGTCATTCTTAATGGATACTCATTTTTTTATAAATACATTTTTCTATTTAACCCATAGATGGACCCTAACAGGTACTACCACTCCAGGTCAGAGTGGACAGGGAGCAATGGTGATAAAGGGGTGCTCCATAATCCCCAAACCTCCAAAACTGGAACCTCACCGTCAGATAGAGTTTAACGTCATTCCCAGGACATGTAGACCCTCAGCCACCACCTTCTAGCATCCATATGATAAAAAGGAGTTGGGGCTTGCCATAAGGACCATAGGGTTGGGGGCAATCATATAGGTGCTAGGGCTTGACGTGATCGGGCGATTAATCGGTGGGGGCCTCTCCGACCGCTCGTTTAGCCCAAGAAAGAGCCAAAGTGGAGTATTGCAAGTCATGGACTGCTTAACCACCTGGGTTTTATCGTTTAAGCATTACGGGTCGCCACCCACGGCCAACAGTTGGCCCCATTGGGGGAGTCTTACCCCTCAGCAGTGGTGCAGTCGGTGCATTCTAACGCCGCAGACAATAGGGAGGGCGACAAGTTTAAATCCTGGACGAGGTTGGTTGCATTTTCACATAGCGCGAAAAATAACTATTCTCCCTACAGCCTGGGGTAAATAGCAGGACAGACTGCGCTGTTTAACCTGGGTATGGCAACCGGTCTAGTAGAAGGAAAACTCTGAATTTAGTCCCGTTAAACCCAGTTTAAAAATGACCTTTTGTCACATCCTGCTCGTGCGGAGTCGTTGGTAAATACATACATGATCAATAGAAAAGTTTTGGTTTCACAAGAAAAAAAAATTAAATTGAAGAAAAAAAATGTAGAAAATTATTTTTTTCACCAGTGGATTACATCCATTGAAATATATATGTACATAATTTTTTTTAAAGATCTACTAATTGGTCCGGGTCTAGTAAGGTAGGTAACAAGAGATAAATCAGTGCTTTTGAGTACTGTAGAAAGTATTAAGTACTCTGCAGTCATAGTAGTAGGTTGTGATATGAGATCGAAGTCGTGTAATGATATATAGATTTAAAAAAAATCAGAGATCATGTTGGGTGTGTAAAGGTAGAGTCGGGTTCATCTCAATATGTAACTGCGTCGATTAGATTTTCACAGAATCAAATCAAGGATAATCCCTTTATCTCATACGTTGCTTACACTACTGCCCTCACATTTAAGATTCTAACAAAATCCATAATTACTAAATCCTTATGAATGCCCAGTGATTAAGAAGGGTCTTTATCATCGTTAAGTCGTTTCTTCGATAGACGTCATAATTTTTTTTCTGTTTCAATCGGGGACTTCTTTTTTTTTTTTTTTTTTTTTTTGGTTCACGATAAGATTTCGGTTAGATTCCGAAATGATGGACGAGCGTTGATTTTAATTGGTTCCATTTACCGTTTTTCGCATTTTTTTTTTTGTTTCTTTCCCACTTTCACAGAAGCAAAGTTGACGGTAAAACGGTTGATTCAAAGGAATTCCAAGGATCTGAAGAATTCCGCGCATCCAAAGAGAGTAGATGTTAAAAAAAGGGTTATAACTGCAGAAGCCGACACACACACACACACACACACACACACACATACACACAAAACACAGACACACACGCACGCGCACGCGCGTATACACACATGATGAATATAAGCACACAAACGCCCACGAAGACACACAGAGAAATATAAGCGCGCACACACATGCACATATATATTTACACGCACAGACACGCACAGACACACACACATATATATATATATAATATATATATATTAGTGTGTGTGTGAGTGTGTGTGTGTGTGTGTGTGCCAGTGTGTGTTCATAAAGACACATCATATAGATGCACTGGAAGTTATCGTCGATGATGGGTTAATCAGTTGAAAAAGTTAAAAAAGGGGTCATAAGAGCAGAGAGCACACACACACACACACGCACGCACGCACACACACACACACACGCACACACACACACACATACACGCACGCACACACACACACAAATTTAAACAAACGATCATGTGTACACACACAACACAGACACACACACATATATATATATATGTATATATATATACACACACATATATATATATATACGTGTGTAGTGTGTGTTCACGTGATCGTTTGTGTGATTGCTTAAATTTGTGTGTGTGTGTGTGTGTGTGTGTGTGTGTGTGAGAGAGAGAGAGAGAGAGTTGCCCTTTGCTGTTAATTTTCAATGTGAAATTTATTCCCGTCGTATTAATTCAGCCTTGAATTTTCGTCTTTAAATATGAATTCAATTCACTCCCAGTCAATTTCCATTCCCCGACAATTCTTTCCCCTGGCCGTTGAGGACATTGCTGTGATGTTTTTTAGTTTTTGATAACTTGAAGGAGCCTTGATTTATCATATATATATCAATATATATATATATATATATATATATATATATATATATATATATATATATATATATATATAGACACACACACACAAACACACACACACACACACACATATATATATATATATATATATATATATATATGGGGGGAATGTGTGTGTGAGTATCCATGGGTTCATAAAGACACTTCTTATAGATGCACTGGGATATTTTCGTCGGTGATGTTCCTGGGTTCATCAGGAGGTTCGAGAATTTCAATATCCAGCCCCTTTGCCCAGGTGACCCCGTGGTGATCGATAACTTCCCAGCATTAACAATCAATTTATCCCTTTTTAAAAGTCAACTCGTTGCTCTTTCCGCTAACTACATGATGCTGCTAAGGACCACCCCTTTTAGCAGCTAATTTTATAGCAATTCTAGTCAAGACCCTGTTGAATGAACGCCCTATAAGCAATCGGCATTGGAGGCGCATGGTCTAATGGGTAGAGTCATGTGAAATGGACTCCTCGACCCGAGTTCAATTCCTGGACGAAGCTGTTTGCATTTCACATAGCGCTAATACCCCTGGGAAACGTATCCAATTCTCCCTCCAGCTATGGGTAAATAGCAAGGCAGATTAGGCTCTTTAACCAAGGCTAGGTAACCAGTCTAGGAGAAGGAAAACTCTGAATTCAAACCTATTAAACCCCGCTTAAGAAATTGACCTTGTGTCGTATCCTGATCGTGCGGAGGGGTTGGTAAATATATATGAAGTATCGACAGAAGGCGCTTGGTGGTGCGCTGGTTACCGTAGAAATAAATGACCACTATGAGACGAGGCTATTTGCATTTCACGTAGCGCTAATACCTTTGGGAAAGGCATGGATCCAGCTACGGGGAAATAGTAGGGCGGGCTGGACACTTTAATCTTGGTAAGGCAAATAGACTAGGAGAAAAAACTCTGAATTCAAACCTGTTAAACTCCAGTTTAGAAATCGAAATTGTGTCACATCCTGCTCCTGTATTGGTGGGGTGTGGTGGGGTGGTAAATCTACATAAACTATTGATAGCTAACTTCAATAATGCTAAATCTTATTATAATGGAGATTGTGTGTTTTTCTGTCTGTAACCGAAACTATATTACTACTCAAGTCACAATTCCCTTAATTATTTACGTCAAATTCTCCATGATTTCATTCTTTTAAACCTTCAGTAATTAATAAAAATTGTTTTACATTATTAATACTGTTGACCATATCTACGTACTAATAACATGCAATTGTATTTATATATACAACAAAATAGCGGTTTACAGTTTGAACGAGAAGGCTAATTTGCATATTGATATTTAAAATTTTATTTTAATAAATATGTGCTCGGTATTATTGATTTCTAATTATTTGGTTTTATCTTAAGAAATATAAACAAAAATCTCGTGGATAAATCTTAAAAGAAATTTATTTACAAGAAGAAATAACTGTAATATTATCCTTTACTTCCTATTTTAACTAAATAGTTAAATTAGGAAAATTTACCAATGAAAGAGGGGAGTAAGGGAAAATGATGGAATAGTTAGTTTCAAAGTTGTTCTATTTTTCGATTATACCCCTTCTGTTGCAAATCTTTTTATCTGCATTCTTAGTCAGTTTCATTAGCCTTTCTAATTTAATATGATATTTTATTATATCAAAACTTAAAACTTAAATACTTGCACCCGGAGGGTGCATATATTTGCTAGTTTAAATAATGTTTGTAATAAGTAAGTGTATAGCTATGTATGTATGAAAAGGTAAAATGGATATTAATCCGACAATATGTGAAGAAAAGTTTATAGAAAAGAAACAACAAAATGTTATATGTTTTGCTGACAAACGTTTGTTTCGACCCTATGAAGAGGTCTTTTTCAAAGCAAATGGAAAAACAAATAAAAATATCATAGATCTCGAGGCACAGAATGCTCTCGCTCATTACCTGAAATTTTAAAAAAATGTTTAAAAATGCGTATTTTGTGTTTAAAAATAAAATAATTTTTATTTTTAAATTATAAGCATTTTTATTAATGAAAAAACTCAAAAGAGTTTGCAGTAAAAGTTTCAAAAAGTTCAGGAAAATGTTCCGGTTACAAAAGAAGTTAAGAAATATAACAAGTCCGACAGTTTGCTCTGAAAAAGACCTCTTCATAGGGTCGAAACAAACGTTTGTCAGCATGTATATATGTATTTAGGCAGCATTTTTTCTTTTATACAGGTTTCGTTGAATTGAACACAACCTGTGCCCACCCCTCCAACAAAAAATCACCACTGCTTTGGTTCAAACTACCTACCATTCCAAAAACCTCCCACTACCAATTGATATTACCTCCCACTTATTCTTTCTTCACTCGTTCTCGTTAAAAACGTAGACATGGAAAACTATTCCACGTTCCACGCTGAGGATGGCAAGTGTATTGCCGAAAGCGCTAGTTGACGAAAACATTCGGTGGACTGGTATAAACTCCAGTTCCACCCTGCACCAGAAGGATGGCCCGAGATTAGAACGGATCAACGAAAGATGTCAGACAGGAATTGGGTCTGTTCAATTCAATCGAAAACTATATATATATATAATATATATATATATAGGTATAGCCAAAGATGAGTCAAACTTATTTTTCAAAAATAAAATTAAACCTTGACTTGAAATTTATTTTTACTAATCAGGGAAATTATCCGATTTAATTTGAATCTTCAGTGTTGGATTTATCAATGAAATGATTTTATAATGCATCAGTATTTTTTTTCAAGATCTTTTTGATTTTTTTCCAGGTCACTAACTTTAACCCTCCCTTATTTTGGGGCCCACAATATCGATGAGAGTATATAAAGGTGATATGATTTGAAAGCTACCTTTTCTGTTTATTTTAATTCGTCAATTCTCACCTTTAGATTTATTTTCAGTGTTAAAAAAACCCTCCCCCCAAAAAAAAACAAAAAACAAATAAAAAGTTATAACGAAACTGTCCGCAGAACTTGTCTGAGAAGTATGGGGAGGACCATAAAGAACTATCAATTAATGACATAGCTTGTATTTTCTTAAGTCTAGACATCTTTCATTATTAACAATTGTTCATTCTGTACACGTCATGATTTTGAAATTTAAAATAAGAAATATAAGCGTTAGTTATCAATATTTATTTCATTAGATTATAACGTTGTAATAATAACATAAAGATATAAATAACAAAGAATATCTTCGAACAACAGCAGGTGTTGTGTCAGCAAAATAATATGGAAGAAAAAAATGGTGTTGTACGATGATTGATGGTGCTAACCGTAATGTTGCACGTTTAAAAAAACAGGATGGAGAGGGTATTTACTAAAAAATGTAAATAAAGCAGAAGAGGAACAAGGAGGAAGGGAATACCCTCTCCAGTTCTGTTTTTTACGTGCAACATTAACGGTTAGCCCCATCAATCATCGTCAACAACCATTTTTCTTCCATAATTATTTTGCTGACACACACCTGCTGTTTTGTCGAAGATATTCTTTTATATTTATATCTTTTATTGTTATTATTAAACGTATAATCTAATGAAATAAATATTGATAACTAACGCTTTATTATTTCTTATTTAAATTTCAAATCATGACCGTGTACAGATGAACAAATTGTTTAATAAAATGAAGATGTCTAGACTTATAGATAAATACAAGCTAGTGTCATAATTGATAGTTCTTTATGGTCCTCCATACTTCTCAGAACAGTTCTGCGACAGTTTCTTTTTTTATAACTTTTTTATTTTGTTTTTGTTTTTTTTTTTGGGGGGAGGGGTTTTTTTTAACACTGAAAATAAATCTAAAGGTTGAGAAATTTGACGAATTAAAATAACAAGAAAGGAGTAGCTTCAAATCATATCACCTTTATATACTCCTCATCGATATTTGTGGGCCAAAATAAGGAGGGTTAAGTTAAGTGACTGGAAAAAAATTCAAAAAGTCTTGAAATAAAATAACTGATGCATTATAAAATTCATCAATTGATAAATCAACACTGAAGATTTTCAAAAAATCGGATAATTCCCTGATTAAGTAAAAATAAATTCAATCAAGGGTTTAATTTTTATTTTGAAAATAAGGTTTTGAACGTCATCTTTGGCTATACCTATATATATATATATATTATATATATATAATAGTTTCGTTGAATTGAACAGACAATTCCTGTCGACAAATCTTTCGTTGATCCGTTCTAATCTTCGGGCCATCCTTCTGGTGTCAGGGTGGAAACTGGTATACCAGTCCACCGAATGTTTCGTCCCTAGACGCTTTCGGCAATACCACTTTGCCATCCTCAGGTGGGAAACGATGGAATAGTTTTCATGTCTCGTTTTTAACCGAGAAGAGTAGAAGAAAGGAATTAGTGGGAGGTAATATCAATTGGTAAGTGGAGGTTTTTGGAATGTAGTAGTTTGAACAAAGCAGTGGTGATATTTTTTGTTGGAGGGGTGGGCACAGGTTGTGTTCAATTCAACGAAACCTGTATAAAAGAAAAAAATGCTGCTAAATACATATATACATGCTGACAAACGTTTGTTTCGACCATGAAAGAGGTCTTTTTCAGAGCAAACTGTCGGACTTGTTATATTTCTTAACTTCTTTTGTAACCGGAACATTTTCCTGACTTTTTGAAACTTTTACTGCAAACTCTTTTGAGTTTTTTCATTATAAAAAATGCTTATAATTTAAAAATAAAATTATTTTATTTTTAAACACAAAATACGCATTTTTAAACATTTTTTAAAAATTTCAGGTAATGAGCGAGAGCATTCTGTGCCTCGAGATCTATGATATTTTTATTTGTTTTTCCATTTGCTTTTGAAAAAGACCTCTTCATAGGGTCGAACAAAACGTTTGTCAGCAAAACATATAACATTTTGTTGTTTCTTTTCTATAAACTTTTCTTCACATATTGTCGGATTAATCTCCATTTTACCTTTCATACATACATAGCTATACACTTACTTATTACAAACATTATTTAAACTAGCAATATATGCACCCTCCGGGTGCAAGTATTTAAGTTTTAAGTTTGATATATAATATATCATATAAATTAGAAAGGCTAATGAAACTGACTAAGAATGCAGATAAAAAGATTTTGCAACAGAAGGGGGTATAATCGAAAAATAGAACAACTTTGAAACTACTATTCCATCATTTTCCTTACTCCCGCTCTTTCATTGGTAAATTTTCCTAATTTAACTATTTAGTTAAAATAGGAGTAAAGGATAATATTACAGTTATTTCTTCTTGTAATGATTTCTTTTAAGATTTATCCACGAGATTTTTGTTTATATTCTTAAGATAAACCAAAAATTAGAAATCAATAATACTAGCACATATTTATTAAAATAAATTTTAAATATCAATATGCAAATTAGCCTTCTCGTTCAAACTGTAAACCGCTATTTTGTTGTATATATAAATACAATTGCATGTATTAGTACGTAGATATGGTCACCAGTATTAATAATGTAAAACAATTTTTATTAATTATGAAGGTTTAAAAAAATAAATCATGGAGAATTTGACGTAAATAATTAAGGAATTGTGACTTGAGTAGTAATATAGTTTCGGTTACAGACAGAAAAACACACAATCTCCATTATAATAAGATTTAGCATTATTGAAGTTAGCTATCAATAGTTTATGTAGATTCTCACCCCACCACACCCCACCAATACAGGAGCAGGATGTGACACAATTTCGATTTCTAAAACTGGAGTTAACAGGTTTAATTCAGAGTTTTTTCTCCTAGTCTATTTGCCTTACCAAGATTAAAGTGTCCAGCCCGCCCTACTATTTCCCCGTAGCTGGATCCATGCCTTTCCCAAAGGTATTAGCGCTACGTGAAATGCAAATAGCCTCGTCTCAAGTGGTCATTTATTTCTACGGTACCCAGCGCACCACCAAAGCCGCCTTCTGTCGATACTTCATTATATTTACCACCCCTCCGCACGATCAGGATACGACACAAGGTCAATTTCTTAAGCGGGTTTAATAGTTTGAATTCAGAGTTTTCCTTCTCCTAGACTGGTTACCTAGCCTTGGTTAAAGAGCCTAATCTGCCTTGCTATTTACCCATAGCTGGAGGGAGAATTGGATACGTTTCCCAGGGGTATTAGCGCTATGTGAAATGAAAACAGCTTCGTCCAGGAATTGAACTCGGGTCGAGGAGTCCATTTCACATGACTCTACCCATTAGACCATGCGCCTCCAATGCCGATTGCTTATAGGGCGTTCATTCAACAGGGTCTTGACTAGAATTGCCTAATAATTAGCTGCTAAAAGGGGTGGTCCTTAGCAGCATCATGTAGTTAGCGGAAAGGCAACGAGTTGACTTTTAAAAAAAGGGATAAATTGATTGTTAATGCGGGAAGTTATCGATCACCACGGGTCACCTGGGCAAAGGGCTGGATATTGAAATTCTCGAACCTCCTGATGAACCCAGGAACATCACCGACGAAAATATCCAGTGCATCTATAAGAGTGTCTTTATGAACCCATGGATACTCACACACACATTCCCCCATATATTATATATATATATATAATATATATTATGTGTGTGTGTGTGTGGTGTTTGTGTGTGGTGTCTATATATATATATATATATTATATATATATATAGTATATATATATATATATATAATATTGTTATATTATTGATAAATCAAGGCTCCCTTCAAGTTATCAAAAACTAAAAAAAACATCACAGCAATGTCCTCAACGGCCAGGGGAAAGAATTGTCGGGAAATGGAAATTGACTGGAAGTGAATTGAATTCATATTTAAAGACGAAAATTCAAGGCTGAATTATACGACGGGAATAAATTTCACATTGAAAATTAACAGCAAAGGGCAACTCTCTCTCTCTTCTCTCACACACACACACACACACACACCACACACACAAATTTAAGCAATCACCACAACGATCACGTGAACACACACTACACACGTATATAATATATATTGTTGTGTGTATATATATATCATATATATATATATGTGTGTGTGTCTGTTGTTGTGTGTGTACACATGATCGTTTGTTAAATTTGTGTGTGTGTGTGCGTGCGTGTTATGTGTGTGTGTGTGTGCGTGTGTGTGTGTGTGTGCGTGCGTGCGTGTGTGTGTGTGTGTGTGCTCTCTGCTCTTATGACCCTTTTTTAACTTTTTCAACTGATTAACCCATCATCGACGATAACTCCAGTGCATCTATATGATGTGTCTTTATGAACACACACTGGCACACACACACACACACACTCACACACACACTAATATATAATATAATTATATATATATGTGTGTGTGTCTGTGCGTGTCTGTGCGTGTAAAATATATATGTGCATGTGTGTGCGCGCTTATATTCTCTGTGTGTCTTCGTGGGCGTTTGTGTGCCTTATATTATCATGTGTGTATACGCGCGTGCGCGTGCGTGTGTGTCTGTGTTTGTGTTGTATGTGTGTGTGTGTGTGTGTGTGTGTGTGTGTCGGCTTCTGCAGTTATAACCCTTTTTTTAACATCTACTCTCTTTGGATGCGCGGAATTCTTCAGATCCTTGAATTCCTTTGATCAACCGTTTACCGTCAACTTTGCTTCTGTGAAGTGGGAAAGAAACAAAAAAAAAAATGCGAAAAACGGTAAATGGAACCAATTAAAATCAACGCTCGTCCATCATTTCGGAATCTAACCGAAATCTTATCGTGAACCAAAAAAAAAAAAAAAAAAAAAGAAGTCCCCGATTGAAACAGAAAAAAAATTATGACGTCTATCGAAGAAACGACTTAACGATGATAAAGACCCTTCTTAATCACTGGGCATTCATAAAGGATTTAGTAATTATGGATTTTGTTAGAATCTTAAATGTGAGGGCAGTAGTGTAAGCAACGTATGAGATAAAGGGATTATCCTTGATTTGATTCTGTGAAAATCTAATCGACGCAGTTACATATTGAGATGAACCCGACTCTACCTTTACACACCCAACATGATCTCTGATTTTTTAAAATCTATATATCATTACACGACTTCGATCTCATATCAACAACCTACTACTATGACTGCAGAGTAACTTAATACTTTCTACAGTACTCAAAAGCACTGATTTATCTCTTGTTACCTACCTTACTAGACCCGGACAATTATAGATCTTTAAAAAAAATTATGTACATATATATTTTCAATGGATGTAATCCACTGGTGAAAAAAATAATTTTCTACATTTTTTTTCTTCATTTTAATTTTTTTTCTTCTTGTGAACCAAAACTTTTCTATTGATCATGTATGTATTTACCAACGACTCCGCACGAGCAGGATGTGACAAAAGGTCATTTTAAACTGGGTTTAACGGGACTAAATTCAGAGTTTTCCTTCTACTAGACCGGTTGCCATACCCGGTTAAACAGCGCAGTCTGTCCTGCTATTTACCCCAGGCTGTAGGGAGAATAGTTATTTTCGCGCTATGTGAAAATGCAACACAACTCGTCCAGGATTTAAAACTTGTCGCCCTCCTATTGTCTGCGGCGTTAGAATGCACCGACTGCACCACTGCTGAGGGTAAGACTCCCCAATGGGGCCATGTTGGCCGTGGTGGCGACCCGTAATGCTTAAACGATAAAACCCAGGTGGTTAAGCAGTCCATGACTTGCAATAACTCCACTTTGGCTCTTTCTTGGCTAAACGAGCGGTCGGAGAGGCCCCCACCGATTAATCGCCCGATCACGTCAAGCCCTAGCACCTATATGATTGCCCCAAACCCTAATGGTCCTTATGGCAAGCCCCAACTCCTTTTTATCATATGGATGCTAGAAGTGGTGGCTGAGGGTCTACATGTCCTGGGAATGACGTTAAACTCTATCTGACGGGTGAGGTTTCCAGTTTTGGAGGTTTGGGGATTATGGAGCACCCCTTTATCACCATTGCTCCCTGTCACTCTGACCTGGAGTGGTAGTACTGTTAGGGTCCATCTATGGGTTAAAATAGAAAATGTATTTATAAACAAAAATGAGTACCATTAGAATGACTTTATTTTAAAACTTTATAGGCATTAAATAACGCAACTGAGGTTGATATGCCGTAAAAAAAACAAACCAAACAAAACTTATCGCTATGTTCAATTCCTATGACGATAAACATTTACAACGGGTGCCTCTTCTATCAAATCATATAGAGGAAAACATCATACAATGAATTTTTAAATCAAAACCACTAATATTTACGTACACTGTGGATAGCTGGATAGTACGCTGAGACTGTAAACTTAGTGAGTGATAGGAATTACCTATGGCAGACCATTTAGATTATTTTCCTACGTCAGGAGATAAAAAGGTAATAACAATTCAAATGTATTTTTCGCCAAAGACAGTAGAAAGTAAATGTGTTTACTCACGGTTTTAATTAGTGGATTCAGGTATATTACTTTTACATTGTCGTGAGAGGCAAATAAGTAGGTAATAAAATTTATGGGAGTGATAATTGTATTTTTTGCCAAATAGGATGTTATTTTATTTATTTAGAGATAATCTTTTGAGAAAATAATAACTTATTTAAATAAGCCAAATATTATTGGTTAGCAAGTGTTGCATAGCGCGTCGTCACTGTACTAAATTGCATAGTTTTATCTTCGTTGTAAGGGATGACAATAACACCAAAAGTTATCCTCCAGAAGTTTATTGAAATAAATTCAATCTTCTTAACTTCCGAGAGAGAGGGTCAGTTTAATTAATATATTCAGTCTTTAGACTTTCGGTCTTCGATTAAATTTCTGGGCGACAAACTTTTTCTGTTGGTAAATAATTAACGCTAGCTTTTCCGACACCAACTACGCGAAGGTCCCGCTCGGCCGACTACTGACTCCGATCCCTCACTCTCTCCTCGCGTGACTGCCTCCGGGACTCTGACGACTGACCTCCTCTCAAGCCCTCGGTTCTTTTTTTCAATTCTATCTCCCACGTATTTTTATCTCTTGAATCTGATAACGGGCAGTTGTTAAAACCTTCTTTGTTTAATAAAACCGGGAATTCATATTTCCCTTTGTAAACAATATATAACAAAGGTTTGATCCTTGAAAATAATTTTTGAATAAATATACATATACAAAATAATTGCCTATTTAAGACAAAATAATATTGATAAAATTAGATTTGAAATGATAAAGATCTTTTTAATCTAAATATAAGAAACTGTCTTTTGAAGAAAAGGCAGAAATATGATCATTCAACCATCACAGGTTTTTCAATATATATATATATTATATATATATATATATATATATAATATATATATTAAGAGAATATGTTGCTTAATTGAAGTCGTCCTAATTTTTTGAAAAATTTAATTAATAATAATGTATTAGGCAGGAATACCTATTAAATGTAAGCTAAAATGTAGCCTTACATTTTGAATAGGTATTTCCACCTAATTCATTAATTAATTAATTAATTAATTTTCAAAAATTAGGTACGACTTCAATTAGCACATATTCTCCCAAGAATTGTCAGCTAAAAAAAAGCCATATCACAACATCGTCTGTTTGTTTACTTCTCATACTGTCGTGTAGTATAGTCACCATGAAAGTGGAATATAACCTACTTCTAAACAAAAACGAAACATCTGGAAAGGGCCTGCCTGGTGTAATGGTTAGAGTCTGCCTGTCATCTTGAGCAGTAGGGTTCGCCTTCACACTACAAAGCGGTCTTCACTGTTTATAGCTCTGCTGATGAGGCCTAATAGGCCTGAACTGTACATACGAGATTGATTTTTCTCGATTTGTTTAGCCTTAACATTTGAATAGGTATTCCCGCCTAATTCATTATTATTAATGAATTAATTTTCAAAAATTTGTACGACTTCAATTAACACATATTCTCCCAAAAATTGTCGGCTAAAAAGCCATATCAAAAACATCGTCTGTTGTTACTTCTCATATATATATATATATATAATATATATATATATTATATATATATATTATATATGTTTGTGACCCCATTCTCTTCCAAACGGTTTTTTTCCCTTCTTTATTTGCGTAAAAAAATTTTTTGCTCGTTTGATGATGACCCTTCTACTAGGCGTCGAAACAAATTCTGTCAGCAGATAATAATTACCATTGTTTTTCCAAATGTTAAATTCATTCTGTCGATTAATTCCATTTATTTAACATTTTCTCATGAAAAAAACAAAAATCATACGGATTTTTCACACCTCCGAAGATTATTCTAAGCGAACCACTACAAAAAATGTACTACACGCACAACTTTTTGAAAACTTAACATCTTCTTTCAATGTGCTGTGAGCATGTAAAAACAACTTATTAAGCTGGATTATTGTTGAACATTTTGAATAATCTCTTACACTTTTTTATATTTTACACCAAACTCTTTTTTGAGTTTTTTTTGATTAAAAATGCTCTGATTTTTAAAAATAATAAAAATTTATTTTATTTTGAGAACAGTATGCGCATTTTAAAAAATATTCAAGCATTCCAGCGTGTGTTGTACCCCTATTCTCTTCCAACGGTTTTTTATCCCTTTCTTTCTTTGCGTAAAAAAAAAATTTTTGCTCGTTGATGCATGGACCCTTCTACTAAGGCGTCGAAACAAGATTCTGTCAGCAGGCATAATAATTACCAATTGTTTTTCAATGTTTAAATTCATTCTGTCGGATTAATTTCCATTTATTTTACCATATATATATATATATATATATATATTATATATATTTATATTATATAATAATATATCTTATTATAATTAAAATTGAATACTGACAACAAGAGGGCGCGTAATTGTTGCTAGCGTATATATATATAAAAAAATGTTATTAATGTTTATTCACTTGCGCCAACCAAAATGGCTTCTGCTTCATTTTCGTGTCATATTCGACTTTCCTTTCTTATTATGGCACGAGGCAGATCCAACTGTTTCACCTCACATGTTTTATTTTGACATTCGGTTTTCTTGTCTGCTCTTCTCTCTTTCCTCTATCTCTTTTTTTCTTTTGTTTTCTCTTTTTTTTTCAAAATAACTTTAAGTAGGTGCAGACGGTAAAAATCCGTTGAGCAAAGTGCATCGCTTGTGATTACTCGCGTTCAATTCGGAACTTCAAAATGTTTGCAGGCCATAGGAATTGGTGAGTGCCTGGCGCTGTACATACAGGACACTGCAGTCACTGTTGCACACATCTGCACAGTAACGCACGGGAGCTTACGAACAGTGTNTTCGACACCGTTGGGGTGAGGAGCGACTTTATTGTAATATATAATAGATATATGCAGATTCACACAATACCCACACACATATCCCACACACGTGCACATAAACCAAGACCACACCCTCTCTCTCCCCTCTCTATTCTTTCTCTCTCTCTCTCTCTTCTCCTATATATATATATAATATTATATTCCCACACGTACAAATTGAACACTATACGCACGCACACATAGACACACACACACACACACACACACACACACAAACACATACACACGCATACGAAGACACATGCACACACACACAGACACTGACACACAGTTTGTTGTTGAGAACCACTTTTATAATGATAAGTAGATGTATGCACTGCACATTCACACACATACACACATGCACACACACGCACACATACACACACTCTCTCTCTCATACGAATACATACACATACACACATACACACATACAAACGCACTATCTCATACACACACACTCTGTCTGCTCTGTCTGTCTGTCTGTCTGTCTGTCCTCTCTCTCACACACACATATACATATATGATCAAATAGACTATGATGGATAGATTGTTAGATCTGAAATCTCTCTCTCTCTCTCTCTTCTCTCTCTCTCACAACACACACACACACACATACACACATACTGTCGCTCTCTCCCTACACACGCATTCTCTCTCTTTCTCTCTTCTCTCCCTCTCTCTCCCTTATGGAGACTTTTATACAAACGTATATGCTCACATCAACTCACATGCATACACACACTCTCCATGCAAACAATCGCACACACACACACACACACACACATACACACACACACACATATACTCACACACACTCTCTTTCTGTCTCTCTTCCACACATACACACACACATACACATACCCCTTCCCACACAACACACAAATTAGTTTGATGTTAACCCACTTGGAATAAGTGTCTCAAGTCGTATTATCATCTCTCTTCATTGGATTCTTCAATTGATAAAGTTTTTGTTAATTCTTTTCCCGATTTTCTTTATTCTTCCTCTATTCATGGAAAAGATGAAAGAAAATTATCAACATAAATAATAATAATTGAATAAAATCAAATAAACCTTTCTTTACACAGAACGAATAAAAAAATTGACATTAAGATATTATTCCTCTTCATAATGATATAAAATCTACAAAAAAGAAGAAGGAAAAAAAACGAACTGACTTTATGAGGTACGCACATAACACACACACACACACACACACCACACACACATGTATATATATATATATATATTATATGTGTGTGTGAGTGTGTGTGGTGTGTGTGTGAATGTGTGTGTATGACTGTATGTATGTGTTGTATGCTTGTGTGTATATATAGTTATTTTCTAAGCTTACTTGAGATGTCACACAAGGCCAGAAAATCGAACTCACTAACAATAGTGTAGTATACTAAGAACCGTTAAGCATCGGTTATACCATTGTTGTATGAAACGGAAGTACTGTTTCAGCCATCTTGTGTTGTTGCAAATAAAAGGCGGAAGTGAGTTCTTCTCACAGTTAACGTCAACTGGGCTGCACGTCTTATTATTCGCTAAGCTCGTTATAACAAATAGTTTGCGAATATAGTTTGCTATCCATTACACAACGTGATGAGCCTGAGTGTGTGTATATATATGTGTGTGTGTGTGTGTGTGTGTGTGCATGTATGAGTGTATTATATATATATGTGTGTAGTGTATATATATATGTGTGTGTGGTGTGTATGTGTGTCTGTATTATATATATATATTATATAATATATATTATATATAATATATATATTATATACAGGGTGTCCCAGAAGTCGTGCACCATGTATGAAAATACATATAAAAAGTAAAAAAGACATATGAATATCAATTTCATCTTCATAATCATAATAGATGCTCAAATTGTTCACCCTCTCCATTGATACAAACATCAATTCTCAAGATGCACTTTATACGGATGAAATTTTGTGTCTTAAGAATACGATGTACTGATGATTTGCTAATCGTAACCTCCCTGGCTTATTTCCTTACTGATTTCACGGGGCTTCTAGCAACATTCGCCAAAACCATAGTTGATGTTGCTTCATCAGTTGCGCTCTTTCGTCGACCACATCTCTCACGGTCAGCAACTGAGCCATTTTCTTGGAAACGTTTTATCAAACGGCAGACAGTGGTATGGTTCAATGGTTTTTCTCGCTCGGATGAGTGCGGTTGAATTCTTCAGATATAGAGCAGTATGTAGCCCCATCTCTTCCAAACATAAAAACCAATTTACTCTTTCTTGTATTGTTAATTTCTCACCATATCCAATAAAATCTGAAAACAAAAAAAAAAAAAATTTAAAACAAACAAACAATTATATGGTGGTGCCTTCTGGGCACCCGTATATATATATATATATATATATATATATTCATTCCCTGATGATGAGCTTAGCTGAAAATATTTGGAACCTTAATATGAAAAAAAAAAAGGAAAAAAGAAATAAATATAGTTTTTTAAACATAAATGTGCATTATTACGCCTTCAAAAATTTTATTATTACATTTAATTAATGCTTCGAACTCACTATGAAAATAATGACAAAAAAATCTTTATTCCAGTGGTTCCCTGAGCAGGACTTCATTATTTTATAGTATTATAAAAAAAAGAAAAAAGAATTTATATATGAAATAATTTTCAAAAAATCCCGCGGAACACGATCACCGCAACGATTTATTACGGAATTTACCGAGCGTAACTATATCTTCGCCGGAAAAAAAAAAAAAAAAAGAAATTTTTTCACAGTTACCACCAAACATTCAATGAACAACAACACGATTGAATCTATTAAATACAGATGAAAATTATGAAAAAAATAATTCATTCCCTGATGATGAGCTTAGCTTGAAAATATTTGGAACCTTAATATGAAAAAAAAAAAAAAAAAGAAATAAATATGTTTTTTAAACATAAATGTGCATTATTACGCCTTCAAAAAATTTATTATTACATTTTAATTAATGCTTCGAACTCACTATGAAAATAATGAAAAAAAATCTTTATTCCAGTGTCCCTGAGCAGGACTTCATTATTTTATAGTATTATAAAAAAAAAGAAAAAAGAATTTATATATGAAATAATTTTCAAAAAATCCCGCGGAACACGATCACCGCAACGATTTATTACGGAATTTACCGAGCGTAACTATATCTTCGCCGGAAAAAAAAAAAAAAAAGAAATTTTTTCACAGTTACCACCAAACATTCAATGAACAACAACACGATTGAATCTATTAAATACAGATGAAAATTATGAAAAAAATAATTCATTCCCTGATGATGAGCTTAGCTTGAAAATATTTGGAACCTTAATATGAAAAAAAAAAGGAAAAAAAGAAATAAATATGTTTTTTAAACATAAATGTGCATTATTACGCCTTCAAAAAATTTATTATTACATTTTAATTAATGCTTCGAACTCACTATGAAAATAATGACAAAAAAAATCTTTATTCCAGTGTCCCTGAGCAGGACTTCATTATTTTATAGTATTATAAAAAAAAGAAAAAAGAATTTATATATGAAATAATTTTCAAAAAATCCCGCGGAACACGATCACCGCAACGATTTATTACGGAATTTACCGAGCGTAACTATATCTTCGCCGGAAAAAAAAAAAAAAAAAAGAAATTTTTTCACAGTTACCACCAAACATTCAATGAACAACAACACGATTGAATCTATTAAATACAGATGAAAATTATGAAAAAAATAATTCATTCCCTGATGATGAGCTTAGCTTGAAAATATTTGGAACCTTAATATGAAAAAAAAAAAGGAAAAAAAAGAAATAAATATGTTTTTTAAACATAAATGTGCATTATTACGCCTTCAAAAAATTTATTATTACATTTTAATTAATGCTTCGAACTCACTATGAAAATAATGACAAAAAAAATCTTTATTCCAGTGTCCCTGAGCAGGACTTCATTATTTTATAGTATTATAAAAAAAAGAAAAAAGAATTTATATATGAAATAATTTTCAAAAAATCCCGCGGAACACGATCACCGCAACGATTTATTACGGAATTTACCGAGCGTAACTATATCTTCGCCGGAAAAAAAAAAAAAAAAAGAAATTTTTTCACAGTTACCACCAAACATTCAATGAACAACAACACGATTGAATCTATTAAATACAGATGAAAATTATGAAAAAAATAATTCATTCCCTGATGATGAGCTTAGCTTGAAAATATTTGGAACCTTAATATGAAAAAAAAAAGGAAAAAAAAGAAATAAATATGTTTTTTAAACATAAATGTGCATTATTACGCCTTCAAAAAAATTTATTATTACATTTTAATTAATGCTTCGAACTCACTATGAAAATAATGACAAAAAAAATCTTTATTCCAGTGTCCCTGAGCAGGACTTCATTATTTTATAGTATTATAAAAAAAGAAAAAAGAATTTATATATGAAATAATTTTCAAAAAATCCCGCGGAACACGATCACCGCAACGATTTATTACGGAATTTACCGAGCGTAACTATATCTTCGCCGGAAAAAAAAAAAAAAAAAAAGAAATTTTTTCACAGTTACCACCAAACATTCAATGAACAACAACACGATTGAATCTATTAAATACAGATGAAAATTATGAAAAAATAATTCATTCCCTGATGATGAGCTTAGCTTGAAAATATTTGGAACCTTAATATGAAAAAAAAAAGGAAAAAAAAGAAATAAATATGTTTTTTAAACATAAATGTGCATTATTACGCCTTCAAAAAATTTATTATTACATTTTAATTAATGCTTCGAACTCACTATGAAAATAATGACAAAAAAAATCTTTATTCCAGTGTCCCTGAGCAGGACTTCATTATTTTATAGTATTATAAAAAAAAGAAAAAAGAATTTATATATGAAATAATTTTCAAAAAATCCCGCGGAACACGATCACCGCAACGATTTATTACGGAATTTACCGAGCGTAACTATATCTTCGCCGGAAAAAAAAAAAAAAAAAGAAATTTTTTCACAGTTACCACCAAACATTCAATGAACAACAACACGATTGAATCTATTAAATACAGATGAAAATTATGAAAAAAATAATTCATTCCCTGATGATGAGCTTAGCTTGAAAATATTTGGAACCTTAATATGAAAAAAAAAAGGAAAAAAAAGAAATAAATATGTTTTTTAAACATAAATGTGCATTATTACGCCTTCAAAAAATTTATTATTACATTTTAATTAATGCTTCGAACTCACTATGAAAATAATGACAAAAAAAATCTTTATTCCAGTGTCCCTGAGCAGGACTTCATTATTTTATAGTATTATAAAAAAAAGAAAAAAGAATTTATATATGAAATAATTTTCAAAAAATCCCGCGGAACACGATCACCGCAACGATTTATTACGGAATTTACCGAGCGTAACTATATCTTCGCCGGAAAAAAAAAAAAAAAAAAAATTTTTTCACAGTTACCACCAAACATTCAATGAACAACAACACGATTGAATCTATTAAATACAGATGAAAATTATGAAAAAATAATTCATTCCCTGATGATGAGCTTAGCTTGAAAATATTTGGAACCTTAATATGAAAAAAAAAAAGGAAAAAAAAGAAATAAATATGTTTTTTTAAACATAAATGTGCATTATTACGCCTTCAAAAAATTTATTATTACATTTTAATTAATGCTTCGAACTCACTATGAAAATAATGACAAAAAAAATCTTTATTCCAGTGTCCCTGAGCAGGACTTCATTATTTTATAGTATTATAAAAAAAAGAAAAAAGAATTTATATATGAAATAATTTTCAAAAAATCCCGCGGAACACGATCACCGCAACGATTTATTACGGAATTTACCGAGCGTAACTATATCTTCGCCGGAAAAAAAAAAAAAAAAAAAAAATTTTTTCACAGTTACCACCAAACATTCAATGAACAACAACACGATTGAATCTATTAAATACAGATGAAAATTATGAAAAAAATAATTCATTCCCTGATGATGAGCTTAGCTTGAAAATATTTGGAACCTTAATATGAAAAAAAAAAGGAAAAAAAAGAAATAAATATGTTTTTTAAACATAAATGTGCATTATTACGCCTTCAAAAAAATTTATTATTACATTTTAATTAATGCTTCGAACTCACTATGAAAATAATGACAAAAAAAATCTTTATTCCAGTGTCCCTGAGCAGGACTTCATTATTTTATAGTATTATAAAAAAAAGAAAAAAGAATTTATATATGAAATAATTTTCAAAAAATCCCGCGGAACACGATCACCGCAACGATTTATTACGGAATTTACCGAGCGTAACTATATCTTCGCCGGAAAAAAAAAAAAAAAAAAAGAAATTTTTTCACAGTTACCACCAAACATTCAATGAACAACAACACGATTGAATCTATTAAATACAGATGAAAATTATGAAAAAAATAATTCATTCCCTGATGATGAGCTTAGCTTGAAAATATTTGGAACCTTAATATGAAAAAAAAAAAGGAAAAAAAAGAAATAAATATGTTTTTTAAACATAAATGTGCATTATTACGCCTTCAAAAAATTTATTATTACATTTTAATTAATGCTTCGAACTCACTATGAAAATAATGACAAAAAAAATCTTTATTCCAGTGTCCCTGAGCAGGACTTCATTATTTTATAGTATTATAAAAAAAGAAAAAAGAATTTATATATGAAATAATTTTCAAAAAATCCCGCGGAACACGATCACCGCAACGATTTATTACGGAATTTACCGAGCGTAACTATATCTTCGCCGGAAAAAAAAAAAAAAAAAAAATTTTTTCACAGTTACCACCAAACATTCAATGAACAACAACACGATTGAATCTATTAAATACAGATGAAAATTATGAAAAAAATAATTCATTCCCTGATGATGAGCTTAGCTTGAAAATATTTGGAACCTTAATATGAAAAAAAAAAGGAAAAAAAAGAAATAAATATGTTTTTTAAACATAAATGTGCATTATTACGCCTTCAAAAAATTTATTATTACATTTTAATTAATGCTTCGAACTCACTATGAAAATAATGACAAAAAAAATCTTTATTCCAGTGTCCCTGAGCAGGACTTCATTATTTTATAGTATTATAAAAAAAAGAAAAAAGAATTTATATATGAAATAATTTTCAAAAAATCCCGCGGAACACGATCACCGCAACGATTTATTACGGAATTTACCGAGCGTAACTATATCTTCGCCGGAAAAAAAAAAAAAAAAGAAATTTTTTCACAGTTACCACCAAACATTCAATGAACAACAACACGATTGAATCTATTAAATACAGATGAAAATTATGAAAAAAATAATTCATTCCCTGATGATGAGCTTAGCTTGAAAATATTTGGAACCTTAATATGAAAAAAAAAAGGAAAAAAAAGAAATAAATATGTTTTTTAAACATAAATGTGCATTATTACGCCTTCAAAAAAATTTATTATTACATTTTAATTAATGCTTCGAACTCACTATGAAAATAATGACAAAAAAAATCTTTATTCCAGTGTCCCTGAGCAGGACTTCATTATTTTATAGTATTATAAAAAAAAGAAAAAAGAATTTATATATGAAATAATTTTCAAAAAATCCCGCGGAACACGATCACCGCAACGATTTATTACGGAATTTACCGAGCGTAACTATATCTTCGCCGGAAAAAAAAAAAAAAAAAGAAATTTTTTCACAGTTACCACCAAACATTCAATGAACAACAACACGATTGAATCTATTAAATACAGATGAAAATTATGAAAAAAATAATTCATTCCCTGATGATGAGCTTAGCTTGAAAATATTTGGAACCTTAATATGAAAAAAAAAAGGAAAAAAAAGAAATAAATATGTTTTTTAAACATAAATGTGCATTATTACGCCTTCAAAAAATTTATTATTACATTTTAATTAATGCTTCGAACTCACTATGAAAATAATGACAAAAAAAATCTTTATTCCAGTGTCCCTGAGCAGGACTTCATTATTTTATAGTATTATAAAAAAAAGAAAAAAGAATTTATATATGAAATAATTTTCAAAAAATCCCGCGGAACACGATCACCGCAACGATTTATTACGGAATTTACCGAGCGTAACTATATCTTCGCCGGAAAAAAAAAAAAAAAAAAAGAAATTTTTTCACAGTTACCACCAAACATTCAATGAACAACAACACGATTGAATCTATTAAATACAGATGAAAATTATGAAAAAAATAATTCATTCCCTGATGATGAGCTTAGCTTGAAAATATTTGGAACCTTAATATGAAAAAAAAAAGGAAAAAAAAGAAATAAATATGTTTTTTAAACATAAATGTGCATTATTACGCCTTCAAAAAAATTTATTATTACATTTTAATTAATGCTTCGAACTCACTATGAAAATAATGACAAAAAAAATCTTTATTCCAGTGTCCCTGAGCAGGACTTCATTATTTTATAGTATTATAAAAAAAAGAAAAAAGAATTTATATATGAAATAATTTTCAAAAAATCCCGCGGAACACGATCACCGCAACGATTTATTACGGAATTTACCGAGCGTAACTATATCTTCGCCGGAAAAAAAAAAAAAAAAAGAAATTTTTTCACAGTTACCACCAAACATTCAATGAACAACAACACGATTGAATCTATTAAATACAGATGAAAATTATGAAAAAAAATAATTCATTCCCTGATGATGAGCTTAGCTGAAATATTTGGAACCTTAATATGAAAAAAAAAAGGAAAAAAAAGAAATAAATATGTTTTTTAAACATAAATGTGCATTATTACGCCTTCAAAAAAATTTATATATATAATTATAAAACCCTCTTACGAGCAGGACATGACACAAAGTCAATTTCTTAAGCGGAGTTTAACAGGTTTGAATCAGAGTTTTCCTTTTCCTAGACTGGTTGCCTAACCAAGGTTAAAAGCCCTGGAGAGAGAGTTGGATTCATACAGGTATTAGCGCTAAGTTAAATTCAATTACCACGTCCTGATTGAAATATAATATATATATATATATATATATATATATATATATTTCAAATCAGGACGTGTAATTGAATTTAAACAGCGCTAATACCTTGTATGAATATATATATTATATATATATATATATATATATATAGTGACCCTAATATATATATATATATATATATATATAGGGTCATCCATATTATTATATATATATATATATATTATTATATAGGGTCATCCATATATATATATATATATATATATTATAGGGTCATCCACAGACACGTGTTTCGACTTATCAAGTCTCTTCAGTGTGGCTAGACATTTTGTAAGCTACCTACAGCCGCAATTGAACTCCGGTCGGCTGGTGTCAGTCCGGCACCTTAACCATTAGACTGTCTTCACTTACAGAATGGGAAGGGGATTTTAACTGTTTTAATACACACATCGCTTTGTGTGTAAAGGCCGTCACAGAGTGCTCCATTCAGAGAGAGCGTTGCGTTTACGCTTGAGTTGGCAGCCGCCAGCGAGATCCCCCCCAGAGTGCTCAACCCTGGGATGGGGGAGCATATATAAGCATATATATGATAATATATATATATATATATATATATACTATATATTATATATACTATTGATGTGTGTGTGTGTTGTGGTGATGAAACAGTGTGTGTGTGTGTATGTGATGTGTGTGTGAAAAAGAGAGAGAGAGAGAGATAGAGAGAGAGAGAGAAGAAGAGAGAGAGAGAAGAAGAGGTGTGTGTTGTAATATATGTAATGTATTTTGTGTTACAGTATTGTGTGCTTGTGAATCATTACATCCAAGATGAAGTTTAATTTGTTAAAGTTAGCCTCTCTGACACGAAAAGCAATTACGGCAAGAAACGTTGTTCTTCCCACAGCAAAAACGCAATCAATAAGGTTTTGATCAACTTAAAACAAACTAATTGGCTCGTGACCAGCGTTGTTAATATCAGTCTACTAATTCACAATAAGAAAAAAATAGGTTGATTAAAAAAAACAAACAAAAAAAAAACAACAGAACACAGACACACCCACTAAACCTGCGTAACACGTAAGAAGGAAAGAAAAAAAACCCAAAAGAAACGAAATTTTTTTTTTTCAATCTTTCAAGATACATGTACATTACGCTTCCAGTGAACATGATTATGAAAATAGCGATTGTAAATTAATTACTTGCAAAAAAAAAGAAAAAAAAGCGTCGATAGCTTCGATTGTTTTCGTGATTTCCTGATTAACTTTCTTAAAATGGGAAATACATAACATTCCTGGAAAAATGACTCGATGGCTCTCAGCATTTTACAAAAAAAAAAAAAAAAAAAAAAAAAAAATGGTGTTTTCTTTTTCGAAGTTAAAAGAATATTTCAACTAGCAGAGGATTTTGAAGATATACCACAGTATGATAATTTAATTATTACAACGTGTTATGTTTACTTAAGAGCTATTGCGTAATACTTCATTATGTAAAAGGAATAATAATCTTGATTTAAACTATCTCTCTCACACTCAATTTTTTTTCTTTCTTTCTTTTCATCTTTTCATTATGATTCTGATTCAAACATTAGCGCTATCGCTTTGATTCAAACAGATAAGCGCTGTCGCTTTCGTGCGCTCATCCCCTCTCTCTACCTTTTCCTACTCTTTCTTTCGTTTTTATTCCTGTTTTTCTTTTTTCTTTTCTTTATCTTACATTTAATTATAAACATTCTCATTAACTTTTAGATAGGATGTTCTTTCTATTTACCACAAAATCTGACACATAAACAGAAATAAGTTTTTAAAAAAGCAAGATTATTCTTAGTGCATAAGAAAAGTTCTAATTCGAAGAATCTTACATTTAAACGAGTTTGTAAGTCTATAACAGGAATTTGATTTATAATATAGTTTTGAAACATTTAAAAAATATTCAAAACGATTTTTGCTTTCTAATTCCAAAAATATCTTTTTTTTTCTTTTAGCATTTGTTTTTTTGTTTTAATAAAAAGCAGTTATTTCTGATTTATATCCCCGGGTAAAAAAAAATGAAAAGTGCGTTGCCTTCATGGTTAATAAGGAGAATTCGTTGTATTTTTGTAAGATTTATGTGTAAAATATTCAAAATAATTATTTAATTAATAATTACTAGATGCACGCAACATTTTATTTGAGGGACAGAACTAAGTTTCAATTTTCAAATTGTTTTATTTTTAAATCCTTTAATAAATTTGATGATTTTACTTACTTATGATGCAATTCCTCGGCTCAGCAATATTTTGCAAAAACATGATTTTACACCGCCCGGAGTATGTCTTTTGTTGCGAGTTTATAGTTAATAAGGATTTAGAATTACAAGACAGTTTGCATTTCCTTCACGCTAATGCTCTTGAGAAAGGCATGAATCCATTAGTACTTTCCTCCCTCACAGCCATGTGTAAATAATAGAGAAGACTGTGTTCTAGCCTTGGTACATGAATCGGTCTAGGAGAGGGAAAACAAATCAAACCAGCACTACCCATCTTAGAAATTGACCTTGTGTCACTTTCTGACCGTCACAGTGAGGTTGCGTAAATGCATACATACTCCTTTAGCAATAACATTTAAACACTACATTTAAATTTTTAACAATTTCTTACATTTAATGATAAAAATATTCGTCTAAATTTAACATTACTAGCATATAAATGCACCCTCCGTGTGCAAGTATTTACGTTTTGATGTAATAAAATATTACATTAAATTAGAAACACTAATGAAACTAAATACTAATGCAGATAAAATAATTTGAAACAGAGGGGGTATAAGCGAAAAATAGAAAAACTTTGAAACTCACTCTTCCATCATTTACCATTACTCCCGTCTTTCTTTGCTAATTCTCCCTAATTTAACTATTTAGTTCAATTAGGAAGTAGATAATAAAATTACAGTTATTTCTTATTGTTATGGATTTCTCTTAAGATTTATCCGAGATTTTTGCTCATATTCATTAAAATAAAACCAAACAATTAGAAATCAATAATACCAAACAAATATTTATCAAAATCAAAATTTTAATATCAATAGGCAAATTAGCCTTCCCGTTCTCACTGTAAACCGATATTTTGTTGAATATATAAATACACTTGCATTATTAGATAAGGCCAACAGTATTAATAAGGTAAAACAATTTTATTACTAATTGAGGTTTAAATAAAAATAAAATCATAGAGAATGTGATATAAATAACTACAGGAATTGTGACTTGAGCAGTGATATAGTTTCGGTTACAGACAAACAAACACACAATCTCCATTATAATAAAAAATGTATTGAAAACATTTATGCTTGATTTGATCCCGACTAATGAAAGTTGATAACGAAGGTAACAGCTTTTTTAGTTACTAACAAGACACGTATGTATTTACCAACCCGTCTGCATAAGCAGGGTGTGACACAAGGTCAATTTTGTTTGAGGGCCGTGTACACTGAACGTTTCGTCTGCAATAGACATAAAAAACCGAACCAGTTCACGATACTCAGCCTTATTGTCTTAGATCTGACGTCGATTTAATCAAGTTATCCCTACATATAATCACGAGCGGGACCCGTGGAATTTCCACGAAACGAGAAAAAAATCAAGAGGAGCTATTTAAGACAGAAACGATGATTTGCAATTTCATTACATATAAATCCGACTGTTGACTTCGCAATAAATAATACAAAAATATATATAAACTATCGATATAATATTTAATATACATATCATTTGTAAGTATTTGATTCTACAGATACTTCAAGATCAATATAGTTGTACAGCGTCAATCAGGGCCGGACATAAGATCAAAATTACCAAAATATCTCCTGTAATTCACAATTTTAATATTACAATAAAAAAAATATGTAACTTTCTTTTTTATTTTTTCAATTCATTTTCTTCAGGAAGAAGACCGGTGTTGCTACATCGGCCTAAACTTTGTACATAAAACGATAAAGATGAATATAGTGCATAGCGTCAATTAGGGCAGGACATAAGATCAAAATTAACCAAATATCTCCCGTAATTCACAATTTTTAAAATATTACAATAAAATAAAAAAATAAAAAAAATATGAAACTTCTTTTTATTTTTTTTTCAATTTATTTTCTTCAGGAGGAAGACGGAGAGTACATTCGGCCTAAACTTTGTACATAAATAATAAAGATGAATATTAGTTGCATAGCGTCAATTAGGACCAGGACCATTAGATCAAAAATTACCCAAAATATCTTCCGTAATTCACAATTTTAAATATTACAAAAAGAAATCAAAGAAAAAAAGAAAAAAAAAACCCACCAAAAAACAAATATGTAACTTCTTATTTTTTCCAATTCATTTTCTTCAGGAAGAAGACCGGTGGTTACATCGGCCTAAACTTTGTAAATAAAACAGTAAAAATGAATATAGTTGCATAGCGTCAATTAGGACAGGGCAGAGGATCAACATTACCAAAATATCTTCCGTTATTCACAATTTCAATATTACAAAAAAAATGTAACTTCTTATTTTTTTCAATTCATTTTCTTCAGGAAGGAGACCGGAGGATACATCGGCCTAAACGTTGTACATATAACAATAAGACGAGGACAATAATCCGAATAATCCAAATAATACATACAGTGTCGTGTTTTGCTAATGTGTTTTTGAACGTAAAAAATGTGTCAAGGCCCTGGCAACCTGTTTAAAGACATAAATGCCCTGTTGTAGGCGCATACGTCCACACTGGAACAAATTTGCACGTATGTTTTATTTTGTCCTTTGATGCATGCAAGATGTTCAAATAAGGGTGAGGGGTGTGTGTGTGTGGTGTGAGCGGGAGATAGTGGTATTGGGGGGGGGTAGTGACGAACACGCATGGTGAATCTCGTGTCACTGTTCGTGCGTGTGGGTGTGTTCGGTTCTTCCGTTTGATATGACGCGAGAGATGAACAAAATTCGATAAGTTCATCCATTCCTTCGCCTGCTTGCATCAACGTCTTCCCTTCAAAAATCTCTCGCGATGTCATTTCGACGCACCCCCGAAGATGTTTCAAGATCGCTGGACCGTGAAACGACGCGCTAAAACCTTCCGTTTAAAAACAACAACGACTGTATCTGTGGGCGTCTGCGCATGCTCACACACATGCGTAATAAAGACAGTGTGTACATAGAAGAAAGAGTAAAAAAAGGGTTAACGAAGAAGTGGGGAAAAAGATGAGAAAAGAGAGGACGTAGGAGGATATATGAGAAAACAAGAAGGGGGTAAGGTAAAAAGGAAAACAGAGAGACAGAGAGAAAAAAGACACAGAAATAAAGAAAGAAGAAAAACAAGAGAGGGGAAGGCAAAATGGAAAAAATAATAAGTGAGAGATAAAGATACAGGAGGAAAAAGAAACAGAAAGAAAGAAAGAAAGAAATATTAAGAAACAGAAAGTAAGAAGAAACAGAAAAAGAAAGAAAGAAAGAAGAAACAGACAAGAAAGAAAGAAAGAAAGAAAGAAAGAAAGAAAGAAAAAAAAAAGCAGAAAAAGAAACAGAAAGAAAGAAAGATTAAGAAAACAGTAAGTAAGAAGAAACAGAAAAAAGAAAGAAAGAAAGAAAGAAAGAAAGAAAGAAAGAAAGAAAAAGCAGAAAAAGAAACAGAAAGAAAGAAAGAAAGAAAGATTAAGAAACAGAAAGTAAGAAGAAACAGAAAAAAGAAAGAAAGAAAGAAAGAAAGAAGAAACAGATAAAGAAAGAAAGAGAGAAAGAAAGAAGAAACAGAAAAAGAAATACAGAAAGAAAGAAAGAAAAAGAGAAGAAAGAAATGTAGAATGTTGGTTTGAAAGAATGAAACATAAATATAATATTAGGTATACTAAAGGAAGGAAAGAAATAAGAGAAAAGGGAAATAAACAATTAGATAAATTGAATAGAATTACAAATGACAAAAAGTAACGTGAGAATATATGTATAAAGAGACACTCACACCCATATATATATATATATATATATATATATATATATATATATATATATTTGTGTGTGTGTGTGTGTGTGTGGATGATATCAAGTGTTTCCTTGATAGGATTCAACCAGAATTGAGAATTCAAACGTACATATTTGTGTATATATATTTTTACATATATGGGATATTATGAATGAATAAATACTTTTGTAAATCAGTAATAATCAGAATGAGGAGGCAATGAAATGCTGAAATAACTTTATATCTGTACCAATGTATCCATTTATTGATATATATATATATATATATATATATATATATATATATATATAAAGATAAATCTAATCAGACGAACCTACTAAAAGTTTCGCTTAATGCTCCTCAGGGCTAAGATCTGAGTCAGATCTTAGCCTTGAAGAGCATTAAGCGAAACTTTTAGTAGGTTCGTCTGTCTCATTAAATTTTTCTTTATTAGTTGCTCTACTTAGGTATTGAGCACTTTTTACTTATTAGCTTTAGTCTCCTGGCGGTTTTATATGAATATATATCTTATATATATATATATGCATATAAATTGTTTTTTCTTTTGGCCAAAATATTGTACCAATAGATTATTTTTTGTTGGTACGATTATCTTGGTCTTTTCTTTTTTCCAAAAATTTTTTTCTCCCCGGTTGATGTTTGGTAGTATATTTTTACAATCAAACTATTTACTGTTTTTTCTCACCGTGAGGATTTACCAATAAGTTTTGGTATATTAAATTATATATATATATATATATATATATATATATATATATATATATATATATATCAGAGAGAGAGAGAGAGAGAGAGAGAAGAGAGAGGAGAGAGAGAGAGAGAGATCATTAGCCGAGGAATGTCAAATTGTTTGGGCTAAGAATTCCAGTGTGATAATTTGACAATAGACAATAGAATTAAAGTAAGAAATAATCAGCTGATTATCGGTACGTAAGACAATAATCAGCTAATTATTTTGTAATTATAAAAGATGGGGTAAATGGAGAACTGGGGGGAACGGACTCCCCCGACCACGAAAAGGGACACCACAACACAACCAAAACATTACCCAACAGAGCGACATCTTTTCCCATCTGTCATCCTCTCCTAAGACCAGTGACAGGTAAATGACAAGCTTAACATATCGAATCTAAGCGACTCTCTGATTGGAACTCTCTCTCTCTCTCTCTCTCTCTCTCTCTCTCTCTCTCTCTCTCTCTCTCTCTCTCTGTGACCGACTTCTAGGATTTTTATCACAGCCAAAAAAAAAAAAAATTGTTATAAGGAAGGGCAAACCTCATGTGAATCAAGGCAGGGGTTACCACGGAATAAAAGACCCGTAACGTAACATCCTAATATTATTTCTTATTTATATATTTCTTTCTGATTGGGGTGAAAACTCCACACTCCATGAGGAAATGTTTGTATCTTTTTAATAATCAAACAAAACTATTGAGATTCCACAATTTCTTTGGGTGACTTTTATTTTTCTTCCTGGATGCTGATGTAGTACTGCAACTTGGTGGGTGTGTTGCCTCTCTACTGGGGTACAGTCGGCGTATTCTACAGGCCAAGCCAACAAGGTAGCCTGGCCGCTGATGTAGACCTTTAACTTGGTGGGTGTGTTGCCTCTCTACTGGGGTACAGTCGGCGTATTCTACAGGCCAAGCCAACAAGGTGGCATGGCTGCTGATGTAGACCTTTAACTTGGTGGGTGTGTTGCCTCTCTACTGGGGTACAGTCGGCGTATTCTACAGGCCAAGCCAACAAGGTAGCCTGGCCGCTGATGTAGACCTTTAACTTGGTGGGTGTGTTGCCTCTCTACTGGGGTACAGTCGGCGTATTCTACAGGCCAAGCCAACAAGGTAGTCTTTCCGCAGATGTGGACCTTCAATTTGATGACCTTTTTAAGTTTCCACAGGTTTTTCGATTATAAGTATTTGTCATGCTTTAATTTCCCCCCAGTTAGATAACTGCTAACCCTAACCCTAACCCTAACCCTAATAAACAACAGGAAGTTGACGGTGCATGCAAAACATGTTCTTCTGAATCCAGGTCGTCCCTGGGATGCATAAAGCTAACTTGGTCCATTTTTCTCAATTTTTTTCTTTCTTTTAAATTTTTTATGTACTTCTATACATACTACAAGATTTATTTTCATTTTTCTAAAACATGTAGATATTTTAAGTTCTACTTGTGTTTTAAATTTCTATAATCTTTAAATAGAAATCTCATAAAATTGGCGTGATTTAAAAAAAAATTATTTTGCTCAAATCTTTCTTAAAAACACCATTTTCAAAACAAATCCATTTATTAGGGAATGAATGTTGAAATTTTCATTAAAATCCAATAATTCTTCGATTCTTGATATATTATTCAAAATCAGCATGTTTGTTTTTGCCTGAAAACCTTTCCATGCTAAAATGCTCTGAGCAAAAATGTAAACAACTTTTCAGTCCAGATATCCCCGGTTCTGTTCAGTGTAAAAAAAAAAAAAAAAAAAAAAAAAAAAATGGAATTCTTTTCCATATTTCTAAAATTCATTTCATGAAGATTATGGCGATAAACATAAATTTTATAGAAATGTATTACGATATCTTTCTTAATCATTTGTTCGTTAAAAATCCGTATGGATGCTTAACAATTGTTATCTTGTTTCACAAAAAATATCGCGTTAATTAAAATATTGAAACAAATTGAAATATTGAAACAAATGTCAAGAATTAAAAAAAATAATGTTAATGTTTTTCTTTTTACATAACATAGCCTAAAGGTTATTACGATATAAAACCAGAAAATAAATCAAGAAACATGGCGTAGTGGAAAGTGTGCTGCACTGTGACATCAGAGGAAAAGAATTCGAACTCCAGTCGAGCTATTACTTTCACTTTCAGACTAATACCACTGGCAAAAGTATTAAACCCCTCTTCATCCTAGCCATGGGTATAATAGTACCACTATTGTCCTGATACAGCAGGGATCACCAAACCTTTTTCACAGTGGACCGGATAATTGAAAAAATAATGAGCGCGGGCCACATTATTATTGTGTTCAATACTTGCTAGCCAAAACGAAAGCTCTGAGAAAAAGATATAAAACAACATTTATCTTTTCATTCTATACTCATGGATGGGTGGCGTAAGATCAACAAAAACAAATTTAACCAACATATTTATGAATATTTGTTTTTTTAGAAGCATTGTTGAGAAAGTACATATTATATTTTTGCTTGAAGGCAATTACAATGCATGTATCGGATAAAATTCGATACTTTTGTTTGAATAGAAAATGAACTTGACAAGTGTAATCCTGGCAAAGGGTCGCTCGGTGTGTAGAACATCGTACAGACTGTTTCGACTTTATTAAGTCTCATCAGCGATGTAAACTAACAACTTCCCTCCGACAGAAATCGAAACCGGGACCTCAGCAGGCATAGTCAAAGACCATATTGCCTCGGTCACAGTACACAGCGAACAAACCCTGCGAAATTAACCTTGTCAAATGATACTTACGCCTCTACCATAATAGGTAAGGGGACGTTAAGTGAATAATAACATGTTCTACACACCGAGCGGCCCTTTGCCGGGATTACACTTGTCAAGTTCATTTTCTATTAAAAAAGTATCGAATTTTATGTGATACATGCATTGTAATTGCCTTCAAGCAAAAATATAACATATTTATTTTCAAAACATTATCAAAGAACAGAAAATTAGCAGAAAGGTTAGTGAGATTTGTGAAACTGGGGTTTGCCTTTCAAGTTATCGTCAATGTTTGGTTTGGAATTGCTACATCCAATCAAGAGTATTGCGTTGAAATGATTATCAGTCAATTTCGTTTGATGGGTATCAAATCATATTTCAATTTTGAAAAGGCTTGTTCGCACACATATTACCTGTGTTTTTCAAGCAGTCGTAACAAATGAAAATTCGGGATCGTGTAAGTAACAAGTGAAATGTTCACGCGCACGAACGTTGTAACTTACCTACAGTAGTCGAGTGCATGAAAATATAGTAAGCTTGACATTATATTTAAATTCGAATTGTATCAGAACGTCTCGTGTTCCGTATGTTTTAACAAACAAATTCAATACAGTCGGAGGGCATGATAAAATGCTTTTGCAGGCTGGATCTGGCCGGTGGGTCCTAGTTTGGTGACCCGTGTGCAACAAAGATGGGCTTGGCATTAAATAACACAGAAGAATTTAAATGTAGAAACCAAAACCAAAAAATTTGAAACATATCTTTTTACATTCCAAAATAAGGTATGAATATGGAACTTCAATTTATTTTCTTAGGGAATTGTTTTAGATATTAGATAAATGTTATATGATCCGAACTTATATCCAAATATAGACATGAAATCAAATTCCTACTAAACCGCTTGAAAACTAACGATTTCGAGGGTATAAAATGTACGAGAATTCACTACTTTTATTTATAGACTTTACCAAAGCCATCAGCAGGCATTGACCAATGAAAAACGACATATAATACCTTTAACATCGTTGGTATTTAACCTGAAATAAGTTGCTAACTGGACTTAATACCAAAAGGACTAAAATTAAGTTCTCTGCGACAAGTACACTCTTGTTCTACCTATGATTTCAAGGAATACAACTGGTTTCTCTGCTACAAAGAGTACACTCTTGTTCTACCTAGGATTACAAGGAATAAAACTGGCTTCTCTGCTACAAGCAGAGTATTTTAAGGACTACAACAGGATTATATGTTAAAAGTAATCTTCTTCTACCTAGGATTTCAAGGAATACAACAGACTCTCTACTACTGAAACTACACCATTTTCTACCTTTGGATTTAGTACTAGGAGACCTAGACGCCTAACATGGTGACCATAATCATATCCCACCCTGTCGGCTGGGGCGTTAGAATGCACCAACTGCACCTCTGCAGAGAGGTAAGACTCCCCCAATGGAGCCACCTGTTGGCCATGGGTGGTGACCCGTGATGCTTAAGGATAGAACCCAGGTGGATGAGCAGTTCATGACATGCAATACTCCACTTTGGCCCTATCTTGGGCTAGACGGGCGGTCGGAGAGGCCCCCTCCGATCAATCGGCTGGTCACGTGAAGCCCTTACACCTATATGATTTTCCCAACCCTATTGCCCTTATGACAAGCCCCAACTCCTTTTTATCATATGGGTGCTAGAAGGCAGTGGCTGCGGGTCTACATGTCCTGGGAATGACGTTAAACTCTATCTGATGGTGAGGTTCCAGTTTTGGAGGTTTGGGGAATGTGGAGCACCCCTTCATCACCATTGCTCCCTGGTCCACTCTTTACCGGAGTGGTAGTACCTGTTAGGGTCCCATCTATGGGTTAAATAGAAAAATGTATTTATAAAAAAATTCTATTATCCATTAAGAATTGATTTATTTCAAAACTTTATCGACATTAAATGACCCACTGAGGTTGATATACCGTAAAACAAAACAAACCAAACCAAAATAATCATATCACCGGCACTTCTTCGGTTTGAGAAAAATGCGACAAGTTGAATATTCTCCGCATTTCTGGTCAACATTAAATAAAAATTCATTCATTAAATAAAAATAGAATAGGACTTTTAAACATCGAATGGCTATGGGGTGTTCACCAGAGTAAAATAGGTAAAAAAAGGCTGAGAACCACTGGCATAGATGTTTACATTTTGTATAAAATGTATATATATATATATATATATATATATATATATATATATATATATTGGTTAGGAGGTTGATTTAGAAGGCCATCACAATGCAGTTTGGAATAAATAAAAATAATAATACGGTAACAATGGTGGTGTGTGTTGACCTGTATTTTTTTAATTATTTCTTGAATTTTCGAGGTAATACCTCTTTATCAAAAGAATTGAACTGAAGCAGTACAGCTATGGCATTTCTTCCTAAAATTTCCCTATTTAGGAAGAAATGCCATAGCTGTACTGCTTCAGTTCAATTCTTTTGATAAAGAGGTATTACCTCGAAAATTCAAGAAATAATAAAAAAAATACAGTCAACACACACCACCATTGTTACCGTATTATTATTTTTTTATTTATTCCAAACTGCATTGTGATGGCCTTCTAAATCAACCTCCTAACCAATACATACACAATGCTTCAAGCAAATTATGAAACTCTCTTATATATATTATATATATATATATATATTATATATATATATATATATATATATATATATTTTATTTATCTGTCCATAGTTAAAGCAGTTAAATTAAAAGCAGACGAATTATTGAGAACAAAACACCTTAGCCGAGTTTCTTTTGTATAACAATTATTTAATTTTAAGGATAACTGGAATATATACGATATATTATCTTTTTTAACGGAAGGAAATACAGGTAATAATTAAAATAGGGTTTTCTCTTACTTCTGTTTGCCAAAGGTAGTTCCAAATGGGATCGCCGAATCATTTAACGAGAGTCGGTCGCCCATAGTTTTGTGTTTGTATAGAAGTGAAGAAAAAGTGATGAGAAAATAGACAGAACCGGTAAGGACAGGACACAGTGAAACTAAAGCAGAAAATACTAAATACCTATGAAGGTAGATAGAACTTATACCCGGCTTTCAAACCAGCAGTTGTGACGTAATTGAGAAGAGGCGAACACCAACTCACTATAACAAGTCCCATGCAATTCACCCTACCCTATCCTTTTGATGATCTTTCTCAGCACATACGGATGAATGTAAACATCTATATACCTACCTATCTATCCAAACCCACGCTTATCTATCTATCTATCTATCTATCTATCTATCTATCTATCTATCGAGAATGATTTGTGATGAAGGTAATCTATGTTAAATTGGCAATAATGGAATCCACTGTATGCGAACGAGTACATGACCAAAAAGTAGAACCGGAGAGCCTCAGGTCCTTACTCTCCTCGTGATTATTCCTGTTCGCAAAGAAAAAAAAAGAGCCAATTCAATGGTCACGATTTGTGAACTAGTGTGAACATGCAACAGGTGGCAACGAGACGACCGAAAGGGGAGTGTCAGTTTAATACCTCTGGCACTGTTTCAAAAATTGTTTGTCGATATTTGCTTTCCTCTGGGAACTATTTCTAAGGAGATAAAATTGATTTGTAATTAAGAAGATAGTAACCGCCATTTTTTTCACAATCTGTTTTCTAGACAGATCTCCGATATAAGATACAAAGTACATACAGAAAACTCTCCCTCATATCATCTATATATATATATATATAATATAATATATATATATATATATATATATATATATATTTGACGATTATGTATATATATATATATTATATATTATATATATATATATTATATATATATATATATATATGTCATGGAATATCGAATCACTGTAGAATAATGATACATTTCTTTTCTGTATAGTAACTCAAAACTTCCCTCTGCCCGCGAGTAATATTTTATTTAGTTTTCTCTAAGAAATTAATCTCCAGTAATTCAAATATATCAGTGATTTTCTCTCATGAGCAGCACAAAGGAAGACTATAAGATTTAATCTCTCTCTCTCTCTCTCTCTCTCTCTCTCTCACTCTCTCTCTTTTTCTATTCATGTATGTAAGTATATATATATAATATATATAATCCAAGAGTCCAGCGAATAAATTTTCCTTACGACATAGGAGTTTTTTTAAAAACCTGTCGCGGTTTGAGAGCTCAATGTGTGCTCTTATTGTTAGAGTCACAGAGAAAATTTTATAAGTAAAGAAATAACAAAAGACTTAGAGAGGCTATATAATGCAAAAACTCCCCGAAATAGGCTATAGTGCAAAATCTCTAAGTATTTTGTTATTTCTTTACTTATATATATATATATATATATATATATATATATATATATATATATATATATAAAGGTCCTATATGTATGTATGTATGTATGTATGTAGTGGATTTTGTTTCCGGCTATCTTGCTTCTACTTGTTGTTGGATCTCAACTTTTTTTGAACCAAGAAAGGGGACTTAGCTGTATATACGTATTATCCATCTATGAACAGATACTCCTTCAAACGTTCGTCTGACAAGACGGCGCAATCAACAAATATCTATCTATCTATCTGTCTATCTATCTATCTATCTATATTGATTTGATGCATTTTTCTTTTATTTCATTCCTTTGTATAAAATCATATACTGCTGTTTTCTCCTTACATGTGTCTCTTCAGTCCGTTTTCTTATTTTCAAATCCTATTTCCTTCCACTGCTTTTCGATTAGGCTTAGAATTCGCTGAGTGTATACTCCGCAGAGGAGTAAAACCTCTCCCCACCACGAACAAAGAAAATGGTATCCTGGGGTATGACACTAAACTGGAATTGATGATAAGCTCTAGATTTTGGAGATCTGGGGAGTGTCGAATATCCCTTAATAGCCATTTGGAGCCCAGGGAAAGCCAGTACCTCTTAATGGTCTCATATCTAGCGTCAAATACATCTGTTTAAAAAAAAAATGTAAGAAAAAAGGTTTTTTTGGCTAATTAAAGAAAAAAAAAAGCTATCCGGTTTCTTTTTTAAAAAAAAAGACAAAAGTAATTAAAAATGTAAAAGATAAGTAACAAAAAAAAAGTTTTTAGAAATATTTTTATAAAAATTAAATTAAAAAAAGAAATACAAAAAATTTCTTAAAAAAGTAAAAAAAAATGTAAAAAGTTTTTTTAAAAGTTTTTTAAAAAGTTTAGAAAATGTAAAAAACTTTTTTTAAAATGTAAAAAAGTTTTTTAAAAAGTTTTTTTTAAAATGTAAAAATGTTTTTAAAAGGTTTTTAATAATATTTCTTGTTATAAATCACAATATAAAAAGTAGATTGCATACCATAGTAGCACAAAACAAAGTTTATTTTTCAATCTTTTTTTTTTTTCAGAGTATGTCAAAAATCAAATGTGTTGTGTCGACAGGTTGAAACTGCCAAGCTTCATGAAGTCAACAAGGACGAATGTGATTTATTGGATATTAATAGGATCGAGTGCAAAAAACCCAAAAAACAAAACAACAACAATAAAAAACAAAACACCAAAACAAATAACAAAATAAAACAAAAAGCAATAAAAAAACCCTCATGAGCAGTAAGTCGTCGGGGACGCCCTAAACTCGTTATCAGCAGACGGTGAGGGAGTCTATCCCCTTTGCATTAGCGCTAGACCACCGATATTGTTTTATAGTGTCTAAGGCTACCTACCACCAGCTTCTCACTTTACCGCACAGATCCCTGTGCTACTCATACGCCGAGTTGGCGAGGGCCGGTATGGAACCAGGAACCTTGAGTTTCCCTGCCAGACACTCTACCAACTGAGCTAAAACGACCCTTCATAAGTAAAAATATAAGTATGAAGGTGCAAGGTAACCGATTCCCTTATCTCAAGGTATAAACTAACCCTAGCCGATTTGGAACTTGCCTTTAAAATCAATCATTTCTTCTTTCGACATATTCTTTTTTTTTTTTGCTTCCTCTTACTCACTTCCTATATTCAACATCCTTCAATATTCTTTCCATGTATATTTCCCCCTTTAAAATCTGTTTGGTTTGGTGTATTGTTTTACGGCATATCAAACATTTTCGGGTCATTTAATGCTGAATGAAGTCATTTTTGATATCCAGATGATTACAGTAACAGATGTTGTTTTAAGAAAGCGGTTACCCATATAGTATTGAACATACTCTTTCTTGCTTAACTTCGGGGATTCTATCGGGACCGGTGATATAATGTCACTTGACCGTAAATCTTTAAATGGTTATTTCTCTCTATAAATTCAACATAAAAAAAAGGGGAACCACTCTGATTGACTGATAAATTATATATTTATTTTCTCATTAAACGAACTAAACCCTAACCCTACACCCTAACTACGCACCGTCTTCATTTTTCCTAGTAGATCAATGAAAATAATAAATAATTTATCAGTCAATCGAGTGGTTCCCTTTTTATGTTGGAGTTATAGGGAAATAACCCCTGTAAATAGTATTTTACTTATCTCGGCTCTCTTATTTTTTTCTTATTCCTCTTTTGTCTCACCGTTTTCCTCTTTCCTTTTCCCTATCTTCGATCAATATCGGTTGGTCATTAATCGATAGTACGTCCCGTGTGAGCGATCGATGGATTATGATTTCCCTGTGCCCTGTGTTCGATTTAATACAAGTCCTCAATACCCTTTTATCTATAGTAGTGTGCTAGAAGGCGGTGGCTGAGAGTCTTCATGTACTGGGAATTAGCACTTAAACTATCTGATGGTGAGATTATTCCAGTTCTGGAGGTCGGGGGAAATGGTGGAGAACCCTTCATATCCCCCATTTCTGACCGGGAGCACCCCCCTTTCACCACCCATTGCTCCTTTCTGGACAACTTGGACGCGCGGAGTGGTAGTACCTGTTAGGGTCCCATTCTATGGGTTAAATAGAAACATATGATTATAAAAATGAGTATCCATTAAGGAAATGAATTTATTTTTTATTCAAAATGTAGGTATAAATGTCCACCGAGGTTTGATATGCCTTAAAAACAACAACAACGACTTTCAGTATAGTTTATGACTTTATTTTCGCATTAAAAAGAAAAAAAATATTATTCTTATTTCTCGAGGTTTAAAGGATTCCTACAACTCTCTTAATGAACAATACTGTAACTCGCAAGTTTATTCACATAACTTCTTAAGCGTGTTTCGTATCCTTCTAATGGCATGTTGCGTAAACTGCCTGTTATTTAGACGACAGGAGCAGTCTCTACCGTTTGTGACTAAGGGAATTTTTTGATGCTTTCAAACTGTTGCTTACCCCGTAAATAGACCACAGTTAGGACCGCCCGGCAACTTTTAAGTCGTCTCTTCTCTTGTGTCTTCGTCGTCACAGTAATGATCGTCTCTCTTCTCTGATCTTCCTCTGCTCATTTCTACTACCGCGTAGTCTCCTTCTTCTCCTCTCTCTCTCTCGATGAGTTAAAGAAAGGCTAAGCAACCACTGTCGAGCCTTCTCGTGCCGTGGACGTGCAAGATGTGTGCACACAGGCGTGATGTGGGACAGCACGATGACTGCAGTGTCCTGTATGTTCAGCGCCCGGACTCTGTAAGGTTGGCACCAATTCTATGCTGCACATTTTGAAGTTTTCCGAAATTGACGACGGTAATCACAGGGATGGCATTTGGCTCATCGGGATTTTACGCTGCAAATAACTTAAAAAGTTATTTGAAAAAAAAAAAGAGATAGAGGAAGAGAGAGAAGGCAGGAAAGAAAATGGAGTCGTCAAAAAATATAACTAGTGAGGTGAAACGTTGGAATACTCTCGTGCATAATAAGAAAGGAAAGTGCGAATGAACACGAAAATGAAGCAGAAGCCATTTTGGTTGCGGCAAAGTGAATAAGACATTTAAAAATTTTTTTTAATATATATATATATACTAGCAACAATACGCGCCCTCTTGGTGTCAGTATTAGTTTTAATGTAATAATATATATATATTATATTATATAATATATATTATATATATATATATATATATGAGAAGTAACAACAGACGATGTGTTTTGATATGGCTTTTTTAGCCGACAATTTTTGGGAGGATATGTGCTTAATTTGACGTCATACCTAATTTTTGAAAATTAATTGATTAATAATAATGAATTAGGCGGGAATACCTATTCAAAATGTAAGGCTAAACAAATGAGAAAAATCAATCTCTGTATGTACAGTTCAGCCTATTAGGCCTCATCAGCAGAGCTATAGACAGGAAGACCGCTTTGTGTGTGATTCGAACCCTGACTGTCAAGCTGACAGGCAGAGACGCTAATGTACATACAGAGATTGATTTTTCTCGGTTTGTTTAGCCTTACATTTGAATATGTATTCCCGCCTAATTCATTAATTACTAATTAATTAATTAAAAAAAAATTAGGTACGACTTCAATTAAGCACATATTTCCCATAATATATATATATATATTATATATAAATATATATACATATATATATATATATATATATATATATATATTGTCACTTCCTATTGATTTATTAATCTATCTATCTCTCCGTCTATCTATATCAGTCTGTTCATATTCTATCTATCTATCTATCTATCTATCAATCTAACTATCTATCTACTGACTATGATATATATGTTATATACACAGGTTCTCTTATTTCAGTTGATCATATCTATCTATCTATCTACTGATTATAACGTTTGATTTCCTCCATGACAAAACAAACACACACACACACACACACACACACACACACACACACACACAGCACACACAAACACATCGCGCCCCGGGGGGCGTTTTCAGCTGAGGCTAAGGCGATTCGGATGAAAATAGTTGAAAGGTAATGCACATTGAGGTATACGGAGTGAAGGATTTGAACAAATCCGACAAAAAGTGGTTGAGAATACAGGAAAATGTGGATATACCAACACAAACAGCTATATTCAATTTTGTTTTTCGCCTCATTATTGGCTGAAGCTTTCTCAAAGCTTTATTGGCATAAGTGCTTGTACATTCTGCTTTTTATAGTGAAAAGATTAATGGGTGAGGCGCGAGAGAAAAAGTCGGGAGGGGTTGAGGGTCAGTCGGTTGACTTAGAAGAGAATTTGATATTTAGAGTGTGGGTCAAATGTGTTACAAAAGTGTTACAAAGTGTTACAAAATGTGTTATAGAAGTGTTACAAAATGTGTTACAGAAGTTTTACAAAGAAATCTCTATTTTGGGATAGTTATCACCAAGACAACATGGACATTCTTTTTGCAAAGCAGACAACCGTGTGGCTCTAAATCCACAATATTGACATTTTGAGTTGGTCCGCGTAGTCAAAGGATCTCAACCCTATCGAGAACATCTGGGTAATTTTTAGAAAGGTCGGACTACGCCGATGGACGACGTTTTAGAGACAAAGAAATGCTGTGGCACATCGTCCAGGAGGGCATGGAAGAAATTCCACTGGAAACGGTATAAAAATTATTTAGTCTATGAATGTTTGTCATGTAGGTATTCTAGAATAAAGACGGAATGCGTGTAAATGTTTTTATCTGAATTTTAGAGATGAGGCTTGCTAATTAGTATTATTTGGATTATTCGGCTTTCTTCAGATATTTCTTGTCGAATTCGAGACCTTCTTTTCGAACTGTGTCCAATTCAACAAGAAGGTTCCCGAGTTCGAAAAGAAGGTTCTAGAGTACGTCAAACATGTATTGGTGGGTTTGGGTTGGTAAATATACATAAAACATCGTGAGCCAACTTCAATAAAGCTAAATTTAAATAATTTATATAATAGGTAAGTGTATAGCTAATATATATATATATATATATATATATATATATATATATATATATGAGAAAGTAAACAAACAATCGATGTGTTTTGATATGGCTTTTTTTAGCCGCCCCATTTTTTGGGAGAATAGGTGCTTAATTGAAGTCGTACCTAATTTTTGAAAATTGATTAATTAATAATTAATGAATTAGGCGGGAATACCTACTCAACTGTAAGGCTAAACGGTGGGGGCCTCTCCGACCGCTCGTTTAGCCCAAGAAAGAGCCAAAGTGGAATATTGCAAGTCATGGACTGCTCAACCACCTGGGTTCTATCCTTTAAGCATCACGGGTCACCACCCACGGCCAACAGGTGGCCACATTGCGGGTTTCTTACCCCTATGCAGTGGTGCAGTCGGTGCATTCTAACAAGTTTAAATCCTGAACGAGGTTGGTTGCATTTTCACATAGCGCGAAAAGAACTAGTCTCCCTACAGCCTGGGGTAAATAGCAGGACAGACTGCGCTGTTTAACCTGGGTATGGCAACCGGTCTAAGTAGAGGGAAAACTCTGAATTTAGTCCCGTTAAACCCAGTTTAAAAATGACCTTTTGTCACATCCTGCTCGTGCGGAGTCGTTGGTAAATACATACTGATCAATAGAAAAAGTTTTGGTTTCACAAGAAGAAAAAAAAAAATTAAATTGAAGAAAAAAATGTAGAAAATATTTTTTCACCAGTGGATTAATCCATTGAAATATATATGTACATAATTTTTTTAAAGATCTACTAATTGGTCCGGGTCTAGTAAGGTAAGGTAAACAAGAGAATAAATCAGTGCTTTTGAGTAATGTAGAAAGTATTTAAGTACCTGCAGTCATAGTAGTAGGTGTGATATGAGATCGAAGTCGTGTAATGATATATAGATTTTTAAAAAAATCAGAAGCCATGTTGGGTGTGTAAAGGTAGAGTCGAGTTCATCTCATATGTAACTGCGTCGATTAGATTTTCACAGAATCAAATCAAGGATAATCCTTTATATCATACGTTGCTTACACTACTGCCCTCACATTTAAGATTCTAACAAAATCCATAATTACTAAATCCTTATGAATGCCCAGTGATAAGAAGGGTCTTTATCATCGTTAAGTCGTTTCTTCGATAGACGTCATAATTTTTTTTTCTGTTTCAATCGGGGACTTCTTTTTTTTTTTTTTTTTTTTTTTGGTTCACGGATAAGATTTCGGTTAGATTTCCGAAATGATGGACGAGCGTTGATTTAATTGGTTCCATTTACCGTTTTTTCGCATTTTTTTTTGTTTCTTCCCACTTTCACAGAAGCAAAGTTGACGGTAAAACGGTTGATTCAAAGGAATTCCAAGGATCTGAAGAATTCCGCGCATCCAAAGAGAGTAGATGTTAAAAAAAAGGGTTATAACTGCAAAAGCCGAGACACACACACAACACACACACCACACACACACAATAACACACAAACACAGACACACACGCACGCGCGTACGCGCGTATACACACATGATGAAATATAAGCACACAAACGCCCACGAAGACACACAGAGAAATATAAACGCACACACATGCACATATATATTTAAACGCACAGACCCAAACACACACACACACACTATATTATATATTATATAGTGTGTGTGTATGTGTGTGTGTGTGTGGTGTGTGCGAGATCGCGTGTAGATGTATGTCCACGATGTCATATCACGAGGCACGGATAGTCCCACGATTCTATTCTTAGAGTTATGAGAAGCACGCGTGTGGAAGGTTAGATACCGGGTTAGATTCAGACCCATTGCTGCTGTAGTGGAAGACGAGAGCGCAATAAGTCGTCGCATATACAGATATGAGGGCGCAGCGCTTGGGCGGTAGAGTAGGCAGATTAGCCTACGAATCCACGTCATCTTGAACAGTGAGTATGGAGCATGTAGCAGAACAGGGGCGGGAGTGGTGAAAAGGTAATATGGAGGTATAACAGTAGAGAGCACACAACACAACACATACACACACAACACACACACACACACACAAAGAAAATTTAAGCACCACACACACAAACGATCATGGTGGACACACACAACACCACACAACACACACACACAACGAGCGACGCTCGGTATGGCCGGAGGGCATGGAACGATATATGGGCACAACCATACATTATAGAAGTATAAGGACGATACAGCGTAGATACACAGCAGCACAAAGCAAGTATATATAATATGAATATATAGGATGCCGATTGCTGAATAGTATATGCCTCTAGCTAGATCGAACAGGTTGTATACGGAAGATAGGGTGAGCAATGCGATCAGAGCAGGGATGAGTAATGGCGGATAGGATCGCCACGTCGATCAGGGAGTAGTACGTGTGATGTATGTTAAGAAGTGTGTGACTAGGAGAGCGTGTGTGATGGGTAGCTGGTGTCGCGAGTGGTATATCTGAGAGAGTGCCATGAATGCATCGAGATATAATAGTACTTGAGGAGCAGAATTCGTGTGATATTGCACCGGTAGATATGCACGAGGTTAGTTGAATGGTCGAGGCACGCTTATCAGAATAAATTTATCGATCATGTATCATGTAAACGATTGATGTCAATCTTACAGTCTCACACCAGATAGTGCTGACTAGTGTTCCATTCCCCGACTATTCTTTCCCTTGGCCGTTGAGACATGCTGTGATGTTTTTTAGTTTTTGATAACTTAAAGGAGCCTTGAATTTTCATACATAATATATATAATCTCAAGGCGACACGTAGCACTCAAGCACGAGGCATCTCTGAAGAATGAGGCACTGAGGGTCATCGATGTGTCAAGTCTAGAAGTCATATACGTTAGTACAGAGGGACCGTATGACGTAGCGATATCTGGGTGAGTGGTAATGATGTAGTGTGAGTCGATAAGACTACTAGCACGTCAGGCGTATCAGTGATGGGCTGCCGGTGAATGTGTAGCATGCTAGAGAACACGAGAGACACGTCGTTCAAGTCGAGGTCGATGCACTGGCACTGAAATGCAGACAATAGTACATACTAGAGAATTCGAGTTCGTAGACGAGTTTAGCGTATCGTGAGCGGAGAATATGCTGGCCGCAATCGGCGCTCGTATCTAGAGAGGGAGAGGGAGACACTGATACTAGCTGCCGACGGGGCGACAATGAGGCTGGAAGGTTGTCGAGGAGTAGCATCATATATCATAGTCCACTGTACGATACATCCTCGATGTGCTAGGCACGTGGACGCAAGCGCAGTTCGAGCTCAGGCGACTGTTCAGTTCGCAGCGGAGCGATATGGAATAGGTAGTAGGCACGGGGATAACGATAACGATGTCTGCCACAGGCACGGTGAACGCTCATAAACTAGTGACTAGTAATACTACGCACCGATAGTTAGAATCATCCTTAATATAATAGTATTGTCTAAATCTCCCCACGGTGGATTGGCGAGATTGCGTCTCGACCATATCGCTCAGGTACTGGAGCACTTAGTGTCTGACCTACGAGTTGAGGATGACCCTTGGGGATCGGACAGAGTAGCAGCTGACACTGTAAGAGTGATGATACACGTGAGACTCCATTACGGACAGGGCCGAACTGTTATTGCAAGGGGCACAGGCATACACTTTATACGGCAATAGGGAGTCAGATCAAATGAGACAGCCGCGCGGACGCTGGAATGTTGTAAGCAGTTGAATCACCCTATAACCTTCACGTCATAGTTCTGACAGCCAGATGTGAGAGTCGGTCGACAGCTGGCTATAAGTATGAGCCAGTCGTACGATTCGCGAGATTTTGAAGTACGACCTCGCTCGGCCATGACCACGCAGTGAGCCAAAATCTGGGACCGGATTGCAGGCGTTGCACTGTATGCGAGCTGAATTAGGCGCATGCAAGTGACGAGTTTGAGGGGAAAAGCTTTTCAATGTGGCAAGTAAGTCCAGACAGTGTCACGTCTGTCCATTTGGAGCGCAGAGGACTCATGAGGAAGAGACATTAGAGCGATATGACGCGCTCACGTTTATGGCGACAGATTTGGGCCTCTTTAACACCAATCAGGCTAGGTAAACCAGTCAGGAGACAAGGAAAACTCTGAATTCATAACCTATTTAAAACCCCGCTTAGAAAATTGACCTTCATAGTAACGGAATGTCCAGGTGATCCACTGATGACGTAGCAGTCAGAGGGAGAGCACTTTGAGGGGTGAAAAGCCGTATACAGCAGGAGGTTGTGAGAAGGTGTTGAGGATCACGCGATACAGATTAGGTGATCGAGAGATGGGACACTCTGCGGATGTGCACTGGATCTACACCAGGTTGCACTGGCGTGGTATTGAGGAATATGGTGAAGGTAACAGATGACGGCCCCGGACTATGGATGACGCATGAGCGGCCTTATTGTGGATGGAGAGCGTAGTGGTTGCATTCCATCTTCTGACTGGAGATTTGACGGAGTGCGGAAGTGCTCATGAGGCGATGCTCTGCAGAGTGTTGGTAAAGGCATGAATCCAGTTACGGGGAGAATAGTAGAGGGTGGCAGGGGAGAGCACAGCATCGATGTAGTAGGTGATGATGTGATTCGCAGATAGACGGAGGTAGAGATAGCGCACAGATGTCGGCTGACAGAGGTGCAGTACTCTGAGTCAGAGAGCATCTGTCTGCATCGACTATACGGGTGGTAGAGCTTTGCTCATAGCTATGCTAACGGTTAGGAAACATAAGATGATCCTGCATGAGATGTCAACTCAAGCTGTATAACACGCCAAGTGTTAGAAGGAAATGCAGAGCATGATGTGTTGGTGGCGATATCAGCCAGAGTGTACCGCAAGGGAGCATACCGATGGTAGGTCACTGTGGATTCAGACAATGGGTGTGGTAGCGAGTCTGTGTCTTAGTGAGACGCTCGGATATAGCTGAAGAGGCATATAACACGCTCTAGAATTTTCGTATTAGCTACTTCAAAATGCAGCGAAAGCATACTGAGAATCGTCTGGAAAGGCACTGAGGAGATTGAGTGGATATTGTTAATGTCGATAGATTCTGTGAAGCTGAGACAATGAAAGCCTGCGGGACGAATCTCAGTAGGAAGAGGTATGCCCGTCACTCAATGAGACGACAAGTCACAAATTCCCTTAATTATTTACGTCAAAATTCTCCATGATTTCATTCTTTTAAACCTTCAGTAATTAATAAAAATTGTTTTACATTATTAATACTGTTGACCATATCTACGTACTAATAACATGCAATTGTATTTATATATACAACAAAATAGCGGTTTACAGTTTGAACGAGAAGGCTAATTTGCATATTGATATTTAAAATTTTATTTTAATAAATATGTGCTCGGTATTATTGATTTCCAATTGTTTGGTTTTATCTTAAGAAATATAAACAAAATCTCGTGGATAAATCTTAAAAGAAATTTATTTACAAGAAGAAATAACTGTAATATTATCCTTTACTTCCTATTTTAACTAAATAGTTAAATTAGGAAAAATTTACCAATGAAAGAGGGGAGTAATGGAAAATGATGGAATAGTTAGTTTCAAAGTTGTTCTATTTTTCGATTATACCCCCTCTGTTGCAGATCTTTTTATCTGCATTCTTAGTCAGTTTCATTAGCCTTTCTAATTTAATATGATATTTTATTATATCAAAACTTAAAACTTAAATACTTGCACCCGGAGGGTGCATATATTTGCTAGTTTAAATAATGTTTGTAATAAGTAAGTGTATAGCTATGTATGTATGAAAAGGTAAAATGGATATTAATCCGACAATATGTGAAGAAAAGTTTATAGAAAAGAAACAACAAAATGTTATATGTTTTGCTGACAAACGTTTGTTTCGACCCTATGAAGAGGTCTTTTTCAAAGCAAATGGAAAAACAAATAAAAATATCATAGATCTCGAGGCCCAGAACGCTCTCGCTCATTACCGGAAATTTTTAAAAAATGTTTAAAAATGCGTATTTTATGTTTAAAAATAAAATAAATTTTATTTTTAAATTATAAGCATTTTTATTAATGAAAAAACTCAAAAGAGTTTGCAGTAAAAGTTTCAAAAAGTTCAGGAAAATGTTCCGGCTACAAAAGAAGTTAAGAAATATAACAAGTCCGACAGTTTGCTTTGAAAAAGACCTCTTCACAGGGTCGAAACAAACGTTTGTCAGCAAAACATATAACATTTTGTTGTTTCTTTTCTATAAACTTTTCTTCACACTATGTATGTATATAACAAGTAAATATATATACATGTATATATATTACTTATATATATATAATATATATATATATATATATATATAGGTATATCCAAAGATGACGTCAAAACCTTATTTTCAAAATAAAATTAAACCCTTGATTGAATTTATTTTTACTAAAATCAGAGAATTATCCGATTTTATTGAAATCTTCAGTGTTGATTTATCAATGAATGAATTTTATAATGCATCAGTTATTTTATTTCAAGACTTTTTGATTTTTTTCCAGGTCACTTAACTTTAACCCTCCTTATTTTGGGGCGCACAAATATCGATGAGGTTATATGTTATAGGTGATACACCCTATTGACCAATGGAATGCGCCGACGACTGGCTTAGGAGCAAGCCAATGCGAGTGCCATAACTCTGTTGGTTGACGTAATTCCACATCTCTCTATTGTATTGTCTACTTTCTGTTAATACATTTTTCTACTTTTTGTTACCCGTTGTTTTGTTCTTATTTGACCCCTTAAAACCTCACAACAGTATATAAAGGTGATATGATTTGAAGATACTCCTTTCTATTGATTTTAATTAGTCAAATATCTCAACCATTAGATTTATTTTCAGTGTTAAAAAAAAGCCCTCCCCCCCAAAAAAAAACAAAAAACAAAATAAAAAAGTTATAAAAAAAGAAACTGTCGCAGAACTTGTTCTGAGAAGTATGGAGGACCATAAAGAACTATCAATTAATGACACTAGCTTCTATTTATCTACAAGTCTAGACATCTTCATTTTATTAAACAATTTGTTCATCTGTACACGTCATGATTTGAAATTTAAATAAGAAATAATAAAGCGTTAGTATCAATATTTATTTCATTAGATTATACGTTGTAATAATAACAATAAAAGATATAAAATAAAAAGAATATCTCCGACAACAGCAGGTGTTGTGTCAGCAAAATAATATGGAAAAAAAATGGTGTTGACGATGATTGATGGTGCTAACCTTAATGTTGCACGTTTAAAAAAAACAGAGGATGGAGAGGGTATTTACTAAAAATTAAATAAAGCAGAAGGGGAACAAGGAGGAGGTAATACTTAAGAAAGGGGAGCAGAAGAAGAAGAAGAAGAAGAAGAAGAAGAAGAAAAGAAGAAGAAGAAGAAGTGGAGGATGGGGGGGGGGGGCGGAAATAGTGGAAGAGACATTAAGAAAGAATGTAATGAATGGAAGAGATAGAGGAAAATCGGAGGTAATCGAATAAGAAAGAAGAGGTAACTAATGACGGAAAAGAGAGAGAGATCGAGAGAGAGAGAGAGAGAGATCGAGAGAGAAGAGAGAGAGAGAGAGAGAGAGAGAGAGAGAGAGAGAGAGAGAGCGAGAGAGAGAGAGAGAGAAGGGGTAAGTAAAACCAAAGATAAACAGAGAGATTAAAAAGAGGTATAAAATTGAGAGAAATAGAAAAGTAGGTAAGTGGAAAGAAAGAAAGAAAGAAAGAAATAGGGAGAAAGAAAGAGAGAGAGGGAAAAAGAAAGAAAGAGGGAAAAAGAAAGAGAGAGAGAAAGACAAAAAGGTAAATAGAGATATTAAAAAGAAAGAGAAAAGTAGGTAAGAAAGAAAAAAGAAGAATTCTGTTGAGAAATAGAAAGAAAAGAAGAATTCTGTTGAGAAATAGAAGAAAGTAAAAGAATTCTGTGAGGAAAGAAAGTGAATAGAAATAAATAAATAAAAAAAGAAGAAGAATTCCGTTGAGAATAGAAAGAAAATAAATAAAAAAAGAAAGAAAAGAAAAGAAAATTCTCTTGAGAAATAGAAAGACAGAAGAATTCGTTGAGAAATAGAAAGAAAGAAGAATTCTGTTGAGAAATAGAAAGACAGAAGAATTCTATTGAGAAATAGAAAGAAAGTAAGAAGAATTCTGTTGAGAAATAGAAGGAAAGAAATAAAAAAAGAAGAAGAATTCCGTTGAGAAATAGAAAGAAAGAAAAAAAGAAAAGAAAGAAAGAAAGAAAGAAAGAAGAATTCTCCTGAGAAATAGAAAGAATTCTGTTGAGAAATAGAAAGAAGGTAAGAAGAATTCTGTTAAGAAATAGAAAGAAAGAAATAAAAAAAGAAGAATAATTCCGTTGAGAAATAGAAAAAAAAAAGAAAGAAAGAAAGAAAGAAGAACTCTGTTGAGAAATAGAAAGAAAGAAAGAAACAAGAATTATGTTGAGAAATAGAAAGAAAGATACAAAGAAAGAAGAATTCTGTTGAAGAAGGAACCAACTTTTAAAACATTGTCCTCAGAGGCTGATTTCCACTGAACAGATGTTTGTCTATTTTTCCCTTTCGTTAAATAAATAAATAGATAAATAAATAAATAAATAAATAAGACGTTCCCGCCCAATCTCTGTTGGCTTCAGGATCAACGTGAGGTGAAGATGACAACGATGATGATGATAATGATTATGATCTTGGCGGCATTGACAACTGACTCCAGTGCGCAAGACACTGATATCACTTCCGGCTGTTCGAATATCCAGACTTCCGCTGTTACTTGCGGTGTAAAGTATAACTAAAGAAAAGCCAAAATAGTTAAAGGAATTATTTGCATCAATGTTAATAAAACAAGAGAAATCTTTTTTTTTTTTACAGAAAAACCGACGCTACGTGAAAAGGACTCAAACTGATTCGTTCCCGACTTTTTATTCTCGTCTCAATTGCAATATATCATTTGTCAAGTATATAAATCGAGAGGGTTTATGTATGGGAGCCTGTACGAGCCATATTCAAAGCAGATTTTGAGAATCCGACGGATTCATCATGTAATATAATAAGGTGAAAAGAAAAGAAGACAAAACAAAACAAAAAATCAAAGAAACGTCAATCAAAAAAATTAAAATGCCTAGATGCTAAATGCTATTGCTAAATAGTTCAATATATAAAAAACATAATAATCTTAATTTAACTCTCTCTTTCTTTCATTCTTTTTGTTGAATGTTTGTTGATATAAGGCATGAGGTAAATGGTCACTCCTAAATATAGACTCGTTGACTACCACGTGACCACCGAAGGCATTTCTATTGTCCAATCACAGGCACTGCTGCTACTGCTTGTGCTGTATTAATAGAGGCAATATTCTGAGCTTATGTCATTGATACTTGGATTATCTTGGACGTCGGACTTACAAAGAATACTATAACACCGGATTCTTATTGGCTTGCTTACTTACTTATTACATCTGGAACTAAGGATGCCGACCAGATACTTAACACTTTTTTCTTTCTTTCTTTCCTTCTTTTCATCTTTTGTTCGATTGAAACATATTAGCGTTATCGTTTCCACGCGCTTACCCCCTCTCTCTATATATATTTCCCCTTTATACTCTTTCTTTCTTTCTTTCTTTCTTTCATTCTTATTTTTCTGTGTAGTATGTCACTTTACTTCCCTTTCTTTATAATTATAAACTGAAAAGTCTATTATTTAGCTGAAGTGGCTACACTCATAAGAAATAAGAATTCGGTGAATAAGAAACATCATTTAATCAGGATTTATGTTTTTGCATTTCATCTTGGACGAAAGTAACTAGGTCACCTGTTGAGTTCTGACTGGTCAGCACAACGCTACCTTTCGATTTCTGATTGGTTAGGACTAGGCAATTAAGATAGTGATTGAGAGAGAGAGAGAGAGAGAAGAGAGAGAGAGAGAGAGAGAGAGAGAGAGATGAAAGATCATTTTGGACGAAGTTACGTAAGAGAACCGACGCAAGATGCGTGTCTGTTCTCCCAAAGCCTTTTCACCACAGGATAAAATAAATCATGAACCCCCCCCAAAAAAAACAAAAAAAAACAAGAATTTTTTTGTTATTACAAAGAGTAAACAGCACAATACAAGATATCCTCAAAAGATTCTCAAGTTGTTCCAGACTCAAACAGCGAGAATGCCATTCAGCTCAACAACAGATCTAACAAATAACCCAACATCCAGATCACAGCCAAGAGAATAGACTTACAGTAAGAAGTATAGAATTTTTACTATTACAATCAGAAATTCCTTTTGAAATGGATCCGGCAACGCTACATAATCTTCAAACTGTTTGAATATTTTGGTATATAAGTTGTGCTGAGAATGGTGCGTTGTCAGTCTGGACAGAGCGGTTAAAGAGAATATACGTAATATAAATGTATGTTCTCCCAGGCTCTTTTACTTGGGGGTGAAATAAAATATGAGCTCAGAAAAAAACTTTTTTTTTTGTTATTAAAAACTATGAACGGCACAAGACAATATATCCTCAAGCGAATCCCTAGGTGTTTCAGACTTAAACAGCGAGAATGCCACCCAGCCCAACAACCAATACCAACCAAGAGAACAAGATCAGAAGAAGATAACTATATAGCAATTTCTACTAACATGCCACTGCTCCTTTCAAATAGACCCGCAACGCTAGAGTAAGACTATGAATCTGAGTTTGATCTTGACCCACGTCTGAGCGGCAGCTGCCCATGCTGCAGATCTCCCCTTTTCATGACAATTTGTGGAGACACGTTGCATGATTGTTAGAGTCGTAGAAAATGGACTCATTTAAACGATTTTAAATCCTGGTCGAGGCTGTTTGCCTTTCAGATAGTGCTAATACCTTTGGGAAATGTATGAATCCACTTATGCGTAAATTGTAGGATAGACTGGGCTTTTTCACCTTCGTTAGGCACCCAGTCTAGGAGAAAGAAAACCGAATTCAATCCTTTTAAACTTCGTTTAATAAATTGACCTTGTGTCACAGCCTACTCGTGCAAAGGGATTGGTAAATATGTATTCATAACATTGATTAGTAAATGGAAAGATCCGGTGCTATACGCATGGCGTCAGTATCCCAACAAAGGTTTTTAGAACGTGTAGACTACTTTAGGGACTCCATCTTCTTGTTACTCTATTTCAATGGGAGCAAATTACCCTGTGTATTAATGTCATTTGAAACACAAACACCGTCCCAAAATTCACACCGAAGTGTCCAATTGGACACATAGCATAGATGATAAAGGAGTTGGAAAAGACAGTTCAAAGTGACAGTTATCTCTAGGCTACAGGTTCAATCCTTGTCAGGGACAGCAGCAACATAGAATAACAATTAACACAGCTTAACACCTGTACCCAAGCTATGGTTAGAGGAATGCAAACAGGATACCCCCATAGATTGAATAAAGGGTTGGGTTCAATTTCCGTGATGGCTCCTGATTACAACAAGAAGGTTCTTGAGCTCGAAAAGAAGGTTCCGAGTTCGAAAAAAAAGTTCCTGAATTCGAAAAGAAATACCTGAAGAAGGCCAGAGGGATTATCGATCGAAAGGTTGTACATATAGCAATAAAGATGAGGACAATCGAAGTAATACTAATTACAAACAGCTTCTTCCAGAATTTGAACTTGGCTTTCTGAGTCAACTTTCTACGATGATAGACATTACAGCACCTGAGACTCTGATTTTTGAAACGGGAAACCATCTATATGATAATAGAGGTGGTCCTAAAAACACGACCGTTATCACCTTGCAACTCCCTCTGGTTAAAAATCAGACGGTCCAAATCGTCCAAGATGAAATGAAAAAATGTAAATCCTAATGATCTGTTGTTGTTGTGCTGATCCACCGAATTCTTATTTCTGATTAGTGTCGTCACCTCAGCTACATAATGGGCCATTCCGTTTTTAGTGTAAAAAAAGAAAGGAAGAAAAAGGACATGCTACACAGAAAAACATAATAAGAAAGAAAAAAATAGGGTAAAGATAGAGGTTGTGAACGCACGAAAGCGATAACGCTAATCTGTTTCAATCCAATATAATGAAAAGAAAGAGGGCTGCGTTGGCTCAGTCGGTAGGGCGTTCGACTAGAAACCACAAGGTTCCTAGGTCGATACCGGTCCTCGCCAACACAGAGTATGAGTAGCACAGGTATATGTGCGGTAAAGTAAGGAGCTAATGGGAGGTGAGGCGCTCCACCTCAGACGCAAAAACAAACTTCTTGGTCTAGCGCTAGTGAAAAGGGGATAGAATCCCTCGCTGAATGGCCGACTTTAGGCCACCCAGACGACTTTACTCACTATATATATATAAAGAAAGAAAGAAAGAGAAAGAAAGAAAGAAGAAGAGAGAGAGAGAGAGAAAGAGAGACAGAGAGAGAGAGAGAGAGAGAGAGAGAAGAGAGAGAGAGAGAGAAGAGAGAGAGAGAGAGAGAGACAGAGTTAAATTAATGGGATTATACTTTTTACATATTGAAGTATACCAATAGTTCTTAAGTAGACATATCAAACATTGTAATAATCAAATAATCATACTGTGGTATATCCACAGGTCCTGTTAGTAGGTTTTAATTTGCATTCATATTGTCTTTTGTTAGCGTGCATCTGTTTTCAATAAAGTAGATTAATGATCTTATTATTGTGTTTATGGCTATCTATATTCTTTTTTATGAGTTACTGTTTTCTTTCAAGTGAGTTGTGTATTGGGAAAGCCATCAATAATTAATGCTTGCTTTTTATTAAAAGATTCTGAGGTATTTTCTCCGCGGAGGAGAGATTATTAGTTCACTCTGTTAATAAGATTTTTGTTTAGTTTTGTTTTTTTGTACTTTTGTATTTTACAACGGCAATATTCTAGAAATCTGGGCTTTCGTTATTATGCAAGGTTCATAAAATGACGAATATCAGCAAAACTCAGAAACAATAGTCGAATTGAATCAGGAAATTATTCAACATTTTCTCTGTTATGTTAAGATTAATACGAGGGTGAATCCAAAAGTAATGTTATTCTATTTAGGGCATGTGTAATTGTTACATAATTATTAGATACCTAATATTTATGAGCAATAGTGTAGAAATCAAAATGGCTGTTATTAAGTTGCAGCCCACGACCTTGAAGGATGAGTGACAAGGCTTGACCTCATCCTGATCCTTTCCGGTGGATACCGTGAGAATTGGTTTGTTTGTTTTGTTTTACGGCATATCAACCTCTTCCGGTTTAGATTAGAAATAGATTTTAGTCAGTCAGCGAGAAACCACGACGGTGGTGAGTCGTGTTATACACGCTCCGACTCGATCTGCGCAGGTAGTGGTGGGGATTTCGAAATAAAAAGTGATCTAAGTAAATCGAAGTCTTGTGTTATTATCTAAAAACTACAAATGACACTGATAAAGAGAAATCCCCAAATGAAAGACCAGACACGAAGTCCCCAAGAGAAGTCCAGCCGAAGAAGAGATGTTAGAAGAGACCTAGAAGAAGACGTAAGATAGAAAAGACGTCAGAAGAAGAATATAAGTAAGTAAAGTAGAAGGGTATACAACATAATTACCAATACAGGAACATGTATCATACATCAAAATGAAGCTACTTCTCCACATAGTCACCGTTTTTCTCAATAGCAATGTTCCAACTTCGAATGAGAGCATGTATCACTACCCCGTAAAATTTTGTTGACTGTTCTTTGAGCCCCTTCTTCAATACAGATTTCACTTCCTCGTCACTGGAATAATGTTTGCCTCTCAAACTCTTTTTCATGGGGCCGAAGAGATTACTCACCAGATTTAGCGCATTCAGACTATCATCTCATGAAAGAGGGTTTGAGAATCAAACATCTTTGCCGCACATACCGGAATCCAGTGGCTTGTCCTGGACCGGTTAAGTAATTAACGGCGTAGATCCGAGATTCCCCCCCCACCAGGCAACACATGCCCCTTGATCTAAGGGGGCAGGCCAAGCTTTATTGCCTAGTGCCTGAGGCGCCCCCTTTGAAAGGTAATGCCGAAGAGATACGCAGTTTTTACATCCACCATCCTAGGAGCTTCGGTTTCTGAAGACCTACCCTCACACCCACATACATGGGATGCGAGGTAAATAATTACCGCACATAACCATGTGGTATTTATACTCTGAGTTGACGAGGGTCGGTATCGAATCTGGAAACTTGAGATTCCGGGGCGGACGCTATACCCATTGAGCTAAACCGGCCTACTTGCCCTATTGGACAGTTGTATTCCTTCCGTTGTTTCTCCTTTTACTTTTCCCATGCTAATCATGTTACTATTCTCAATTCCAAAGTCAATTCCTATATTTTGGCTGAAGATTCGCATAGATTGTATTCTAATTCTCTTTCATTCCTATCCAAATTCTTAATATCACTCATTGCTCGTTCTCGTGTAACCTACATTCAGTTCAATATCTTGGGTGTACATATTGCATGAGAAACAAGGTCCATTTTTTTAGGCCGAGTTTAACATGTTTGAATTCAGAGTTTTCCTTTTCCTAGATTGGTTGCCTAACGAAGGTTCAAGAGCCCAGTCATTCCTGCTATTTACCGGATGCATACCTTTACCAAGGGTATTAGCGCTATGTGAAATGTATGCAGCCTCGTCAGAGATTTGAACTCGGGTCGACGAGTCCATTTTCTACGACTCTAGCCATTACACCACGGGCCTCCCAAAAATATGGAACGCTTCACGAATTTGCGTGTAATACTTGCGCAGGAGCCACGATAACCCTCTGATTCTAATTTTAGTTAATGGACTGCTCATGCTAATATCTTGGGTGTAAGGAATCTCTCTTCTAATGCTAGAAGGTTCCGGAGTAATTTACCAATACCAAGTATTTATTCCTTAAGTTATTTTAAAAAAGTTTGTTTTTGAGAATATTCACAGTCAGAAGGGTTCATTATCTGAATACCTGAATTAAGAACAGGAAACATTCAGATGTGTACTTCCGGATCTTTCATGCTGGCTAGAAATCATGTCTGTTTGTTTTGTTTACTTGTTCAACCTCAGTGGGTCATTTAATGCCGATAAAGTTTTAAAATAAATTCATTCTTAATGGATACTCAATTTTTTTTTTTAAACACTTTTTTCTAACCTAACCCATAGATTGGACACTAACAGGTACTACTACTCCGGGTCAGAGTGGTCCAGGGAGCAATGATGATGAAGGCGTTCTCAACATTCCCCAAACCTCACCATCAGATAGAGTTTAACGTCATTCCTAAGACATAAAGCCACCGCTTTCTAGCACCCATATGCTAAGAAGGTTTGAGGCTTGCCATATAGGTGCTAGGGCTTGAACGTGACTTGCCGATTGATTGGAGGGGCCTCTCCGACCGCCCGTCTAGCCAAAATAAGAGTCTAAGTAGACGGTTGCATGTCATAGACTGCTCATCACCAGGATTCCGTCCTTATGCATTACGGGTCTCCACGCACGGCCAACAGGTGGCCCCACTGGAGAGGTCTTACACTCTGCAGAGGTGCAGTCCATGTATTCTAAAGCCGCAGATGACAGGGCTTATTGGCTTTAAAGGGAACAACTGTGGTCCATGACTCTTAAATTTGTTTATATGAGTCTCACGTTTATGCGTGTTGATATTACCGTCAAGATATTTCCAGTATATTGTGGTTGTAGTTGTTTTGTACCTGTGCTCCTGTCACCAGGGTAATATGGTAATCTTTAAAAACACACAGGAACTTTCGAAATTTTTTCTATAATCTCAAAGGTGATTTAAATGCAAAAATATTTATAAAAGTATGCAAGAGTTCTAACGGATTAATTGCTGATAGATGCAAAGGGTTAAGTCGAAAAAATAATAAAAATGCTGCTGTGGAAGATGGAATAAAGAGTTTTCCCAATACAAATGTAAGAGATGTGTATATGTATACACACACACACATACACACACACATACTCACACACACACATATATATGTATATATTTATATATATATACACATATACACACATATATATATAGACATATACACATATACACACATATATATATATACATACATATATATACACAGACGCACATATATATATACACACACACATATATATATATATACCCACATATATAAATAAATATACACACATATACACATATTTATACACACATATATATACACACATACATACAAACACACACATATATATCTATATATATACATATATATACACAAATACATACACACGTATATATATATACGCACATACATATATACATATATACACACATATACATACATATATATATATATACACATATATATATATACACACACATACACATATATACACACACACATATATTATATATATATATATATATATATATATATACATACACATGCACATATACACACACATATATATATCAGAGAGAGAAGAAGCGAAAAAACGAAACGCACGTTTTGTAGCAGTGAATTCAGAAACCAAACAAAGAGAGGTTAAGAGAGAGAGAGAGAGAGAGAGAGAGAGAGAGAGAGAGAGAGAGAGAGAGAGAGAGAGAGAGAAGAGTTTAAATAGACAGAAGGAAAAGGTGAAAATGGAGGAAAGTAAAGAACGAGTCAAACGAAATGATCGAAGCGAGGGGAGGTGTGCGTGGGGGTGAGGTGAGGGAGGGGGAACCTTGCCAAGTGAAAAAGGATTTAAGTATTAAATGACGCGTGTCATTCCCTGCGTGCTGGCCGGTTAAAAAGAAAATCTCAGAGAGATTTAAAAAAAAGATTTAGGATGTTTGATAATACTGGCGTGGATAAATGTTCTTCAAAATCTGGCAATTTTGAAGCATCTGGTGCTCAAGGAGATTTTATAGTAATCACGATATAAATATGGCCGATAAACAAAAATCACTTTTTACACACACACACACACACACACACACACACACACACAAACACACACACACACACACGCACACACACACACACACACACACACTTATATATATATGTATATGATATTTAACACGTACCCCACATGCACGGGTTAGGCACAAGGCCCTTATTAATATGGGAACACCCACGAAACGAAGCTCATGGGTGGCGGGTGCAAAAAATGCGTTGATCCCGTCGGCATTTCCCCTCAAGGGTGGCGCCTCAGGCACTGGGCAATAAACCCTTATTGTTAAGTATGTTCTCGTATGCCATAAAACACAAGGTTGTGGACAGGAGACACAACTGGCGAGTACCGTCATAGAAACAAAACTGCTGATGGTTTTGAAATAGGAAAATAAATGAAGTTTCGATCATGGCTCGGGTTTCATTTGCGTGTAATGTTGATGTCTGTACTTAGAATGGGCGAAGTAGCGACCAAGGGTGATCAATACCGACTTATTTGTTTTTATTCTTTGACTTTTAGTTCTTCATCCTTTCTTTTCTGACGTTGCTCATCCAAAAACATTTTTCTAAATAACCAAACGTTTTTGGACAATATGACCTTTAGGCACTCCTTTTTTATCTCGATTAAGAAAGGTCATGTTTTTCATTTACACCGTCAATATCCGGTTGTTTTAACAGACGATTTTAGATTTTTTAAGATTAATTATAAAACTAACCCCTAACTCTAACCTCTAACCCTAACAAACAATCGGATATTGACGGTGTAAATGAAAAACATGTTCTTTCTTAATCGAGATCCAAAAGGGGTTGCCTAAAGGTAATATGTCCACGTTTTTCTTTGTTTCGTTTGTCTTTAAAATAAGTAAAATGCAAAGACTAGATCATCCATATTCTTTCTTCGTTTGTTGTATCCAAAAAATATCTTCTTAACAAAAACCTCAATCTTATTTAGTTATTCATTTATTTGTTTGTTTCATTCCAGTATGTTCCTTCTTTATATATATATATAATATATATATATATTATATATATATATATATTATATATATATATATCTTTTATTCAACTTTTCCTTTCTTTTTTCGTTTCACTAAGTATTTCTTTCTTTCTTTCTTTCTTTCTTTCGTTTCACCTATTTTCTGTAATTGTTTCTTTGTTTTATTTCATTTGCTTTCTTCCTTTTTGATCCCCTGATATTTCGTTTTTTTATTTTTTGGTCTTTCTTTCAAAATGGTCAGAAACAGATAGTCATAAGTAAAGATGGCTCTACTATAAACCCGTAGCATAACCCTATCAGAGTAATATAATGGGGGGGAGTGGAGCCATGAATATATAATGGAGTGGTGTTGGAGACATGAGTATATAATGGGGGGGTGGAGCCATGAGTAAATTAACACGCCAAAGTTTTAGCCAAAATATGTGTTGTATGAGAATGGAAAATATTAAGGGTGAATCATCATAAGGGCATGGCAATGTTTCTATTGGACGAGCCATGAGACGTGGCGAAGTGGGAGAGAGGAGGAGTGAGAGGTGAGAGTGTGGTTGAGTCTGGGACAATGCACTGAGAAAGTTAGACATGGGTTCTTGCTGTCAGCAGTTGTGACTTTGTGGAAAATAAAAAAATCTTATGAGTAAAAGAAGTGGCCTTATGTTATTACTAAAAACTCTAAATGGCACAAGGCAAGATCTCCCCCAGCACTGCAAGTTGGTTTCCAGACTCCAAACATCCAAGGATTGTCAGCCAATTCCAGCATCGACTCATCAACCTAGATTCGACCCTCTCCAATGTAGTGTCGGCCCAGAGATAAGTATACAACTATTATTTCTACTATCAACACATCATCACTCCATTTTGAAATGAGTACCATAACGTAACAAGCGTTGACATGTCATCTCTCCATTTCGACGATGAGAGCGTAAAGTAACACTGGGGTTGGGTAAATATAAAAAATGACCCCACGAAATATTTTTATTCAAAACTTTGCCTTCATTTGAGGAAATAGATTTCAGTCTTTAAAAATATTATCCCCGTTACACCTTAATTAATGAGGTAAAAAGCAGCATATTTATATATTTACCAACCCCTCCGCACGAGCAGGATGCGACACAAAGTCAATTTCTTAAGCGGAGTTCAGCTGTTATTACTAAAACCTCTAAATAGCACAAGGCAAGATGACACCCCAAGTTGGTTTCCAGACTCCAAACATCCAAGAATTGTCAGCCAATTCCAGCATCGACTCAGCAACCAAGATTCGAACCTCTTCAATGTAGTACCGGTCAAGCGATAAGTATACATTTATTTCTATATGAACACATCATCACTCCATTCGAAATAAGAGCCAAAACGTAACAAACGTTGACACGTCATCTCTCCATTCCGACAATGAAAGTATAACGTTACAATTAGAATATATCCGGTATGTAGCGATCAATTTGTGTATGTAGGTAACTGAGAAATTGAATTACTTCAAAACTGGCAAAATTTTAAAAGATAAATTCAATTCGAAAAAAGGTTTACTAACGAAAATGATAAAACTTTGACTCGAGAAATTCTCCGAGAGTGAGGCTAATATTATTTCTTTCTTTTAGATTCAAGATAATAAAGTATTAGTTGTTGAAAAGAAAAAAAAGAAAGAAAAAAGAATAGATCTCCGATTAAAGGCGGCATAATTCTCCTTTTATGAGTATGCATAACATTTAAGGAGGTTTAAATAAACAAAGGAAAAAAAGAAAGAAAAAGAAAAAAGAATTAATCAGTTTAAGCTGTCGTTAATTTCTCGCAAAGGACTCCGATTTTTTTAAATTTTTAATTTTTATTCTTTTCTAATTTTTTAAAAAGTTTCTTCGAAGGGCAGATCGAATTGAAAGATTAATCTGAGGAAATTTATTCCACACGAATAACGACGAGAAATTTAATTTAATTAAAACACCGACAACAAATGAAAACTTTTTTTTTCTCTCGTTGATATTACACCTCCCAAGTTTAACCTCGCATCAAATTGTCGGTGTCACATTCAACACAATACAAGACGTTATAAATCAACTGCGGCCTCTCTAATAGTAGGCATACGACGGGTTGAGAAACGGTGATACACTGTTGGAATAAATACGACCGGACGCTGATAATAATTGTAGTTTGGTTTGAGATTTTCACAGTTGAATATTTTATCTATATTAAAATATAATATTCATCACTGAATTAAATTCATTAAAGAGAAAGAAATATTGCAAAATACAAGGAATTTTTCATCGATAGTTTGTGGTATATATATATATATATATATATGTCAGTGTGGCTACATTTTAACAGCTACCTCCAGCCGGTATCGAGACCTGACTGAATTTTCGTCTGCCAAGTCCCTTATCCATACGGCTATTTTTGTTGGAATCTTCATGCAAATTATTCCAACCATATACTATATAAATTTTAAATTCTTAGTGATATGTAACACATTTCAGAATTCTAAATACATTAATGGTATGGGCTGTTGTTCAGCAAATCTAATTCAGCTAGACTTTGATAATATGCAGATTAGGATTAAATAATGACTATTTCACAATCGTTAAGAATATGACTCAAATAACTAAGAAAATCGTGACGTCAGTGATGACATAGTTTCGGTTACTGAAAGACAGTTACAATATCTCCATTATAATCAAATGTATCTAATTTTTATCTTTGCCTGTCTTAAGTGATAAAACCCAGTAAATTCTTTTACATATACTTGACCAACTAATATATATATATATATATATATATATATATATATATATATATATATTATATATATATATATATTCTATAAAAAGGAAGGTTTGCAAAAAGGATTATGCTTTTTAAAAAAATATTATTAACTTACATATGCGACACGTGTTTCTGATCTGTTATCTTCTTCAGGCATTGAATAACTATATTTTGGCAGAATATGTATATGTGTGATTTCTGATATTTGATAGGTTATGTGTGTTTTGTAACTTACTTTTTGTTTATAATGGTTGTGTAATAACGGTTGAGCGCTACGTTATTTTTCTCAGTCCTTGCTATATATATATATATATATATATATAATATATATATATATATATATGACATTTTTAGTCAATACATCGGGAATAGCCTTACCTTAAAGGTACAATCTATCGATCAAATAAATACATTCAAAATTATTGGTAATAGCAAAAAAAACAACAAAAACACCCCGGGCAGTGTAAAAATGAATTTTTGACAGATATTTCCTGGGGTTGTCGGAAACATTAAAATATAAAACTTTTGATATCTAAAAAAGAATTACTTACTTTAAAATCCTTATATTCACTCCACTCTACTGTTTTATGGGAGTAGGGACCACAAACACGTTTCTAAAAGTTTCTGATTTAATTATTCAGACTCATAAAAAACTTAAAAATCGTACGATTGAAATGTTTTGTTTGAATTTCATAAAATTGAATAAGGTCAACCTACTAAAAATATTTACTAATATATTCTAGGAAAAAAACATCCAGAGCGTTCGGCTAGAAACCACAAAGTACCTAGTTCGATACCGGTCCTCGCCAACTCAGCGTGTGAGTAGCACAGGGATCTGTGTGGTAAAGTAAGGAGCTGATGGTAGGTGTGGCGCTCCATCTCAGACGCCAAAAAACAAACTCCTTGGTCTAGCGCTATTGAAAAGGTGATAGACTCCCTCGCTGACTGGCTGATACCGACTTTAGGCCGCCCCGACGACTTTTACTTATATATATATATATATATATATATATATATATATATATATTCTAGGAAACAACACCCATCTAAAGTATCCTAATCTTCGTGAAAATTTGATAATTAATTGATTTTTATGGAATTTTAATATTTTTATATAGTAATTATACGGATTCTAAATTAAATACTCATTGGTAAACTTATCTAATTCCTGAATGATAGTGACGTAAGTAGAGAGGTAGTTTCGATTACAAACAAATAAAAACCGAATCTCTATTATTAATTAGACAGGAATACATTAAACTATATAAGTGTGTACAAATTATTTGTATTAGGTATACTTACTTGAAGTTATAATTGTTTACAAATGATTATTTTTAGTTACTTGTAACAATATAATTGATTGAAAAACATGAAATCATGTGAGCTACCCAATAAAACTGAAATCTTGTAGTTTATAGTTTAATCAAAAACAGTAAAAAATGAGCGCCCTCGGCTGCACCACCTAAGACAGGTGAATTCCCCCTCAATGGGGCCATCGGTTGCTTATTAAGCAGTGATATCAGTGATTCTAACAATGAAATCCGAAACTCGCTTCAATCTTCCAGCATCACTTAGACACCACACCATTTTCATTTTATAATATCTCAAAATTTACCCACTTGTTAAAAATTACATTATACGGTATAGAAAAAAAAACAACCAAACAAAAATGTAAATATAAACCTACAATGAATGCAATTTTCTAACCTCTAGGCATAAAGTAACCCTTGTCGGATTTTGTTGCATACTACTATAGTTCTTCTAACATGTTTTTGTCTAATAGATCACTGTCCCTTTTACGGGTCGAGAATCTCTTTCTCTTTCGTGTCGGGTCACTTTCTTCTGCAGGGAGGCGAGTCTATCTTAGTATCTTGGTTCCATTTCTGCTCTTTACTCAGGAACACCGAGATATATTTTTGGTGTACACTTATTTCTATACAATCTTAAAGGCTGTTAGCTCAACTTTGACTAACTAAATTGTACCCCCCCCCGGCTTATCTGGTCCCGTGACTCTCTTTGGGAATAAGAGTCCCGCTTTAGATGTTCAAGGTTGCTGTTAATCAAACTATATGAACATACTTTCACAGGTTTTTTTAAAACTACAAACTATTTGTTTACAAATTATATATACAAAAAAAAACAAAAGGAAAGCAAAAAACAACAGGATTTGGTATACAAGGGTTGATATATCATTCAAAATATAACCAACCAACCAACCAACCAACCAACCAACCAATCTTCCTACATCACTTAGACACCACACCATTTTCATTTTATAATATTTCAAAATTTACCCTCTTGTTAAAAATTACAGTTGTAATAAGGTAACACTTCTGATGGGTTATTAATTAGTGTGTTGATATTGTGAAATTATGAAATTATGAAATTCGTGGGATCGAACTGGAAAAAATATTTATTGTTTTTTTTTAGGGGGTGGGGCCCACAATATGCTTAGGGGCTAACTTGAATCTATTCCATCTAAACTAGTAAACGTGAGATGTACTCACAAGTGTTCAAAATCTCGGTGATCCGGTTGGTGAAAATCGACATTGGAGCGACTGATTCGTGTTTGAAGTGAAGCCAAGCGCTAATGAAGCAAAAAAATGCGGGTGTCGACGCGTGAAATCTGTGCGAAACGAGAGTAGAATGACTAGAAGGTGCGCCAACGAGATGAACAACACACTCTGGCTATAAAGAGGTGCCTAGAAAGGGAGAAAACTCTTACAGGCAGATAGTTGAAAGGCGAGAGGAAAGTCAACCTGGTGTAGTTGTTGATAATGGCGTCGACGTCCCGTTTTGGCGGGAAATCAGTATCGATAATAAGCGGGAAAAATCCAACTCGTCCAACATCTGCTCGAAGAAAAACAAAGAACGAATTTTCAAGGGATGTTCAATGCGGAACCGAATGAATAAGTTAATCGTTTGTATTCGCTTGTTTTTAAAATCCTTATTGTTTTTACGCCAACCTGTAGATGAATGATTGTAGATTTAGAAACCGAAAAAAGGGAAGGATGCTCCAGTGTGTCCAGCATACAAAGTACATCTTACAACCAAGCATATTCTTCTAAATTGTAACAGACTTAAACATATCCGCGAAAATTACTATCAAGCAAGAAACTGAAAGACATCTTTAAGAATACAAACCCTGAAAACATTTTAAATTTTATTAAAAAAAAGCAACCTTTTCAAAAAAATATAACAGAACATAACCAATTATCTCCATAGAACCACTACTTCAAAGACTGAAATCCAAAAAAACTTTTTTGCATTAAATGACCCACAGAGGTTGATATGCCGTTAAACAAAACTCAAACTCAAATTCGAAATTATTTGTACGGGAGTTTCTTTTTGTTTTTTTTTTTCAAGTAAACGAATTCACAACCGGAAAATTCGGAGTTTAGGTTAGTGCTTATATCACTGAAAATGCTTTCTCTTCTCTGTGATTGAACTAGTTGGTTGGCTTGGTCGGATTTTACGGCATGTCAACACTTGTTGGGTCATTTTATACCGAGGATAATATTTTTTTTATTCATTCTTGATGGTACTCATTTTTTTAATTCAATTTTTTAAACACAAATTTTAAGCTCATTTTTCTATTTAACCCATAAATGGGACCATAACAGATACTACGACTCCGCATCAGAGATGACATTGGAGTAATGTTGATGAAGATGTACTCCACATACCCCAGAGCTCCAGACTAGAACTTCATTATCGGACAGATTTTAACGTCATACCCAGAACAGTAAATGTATATTCATATACCCGCATCATACGTCGGATTTATAATGGAGAGAGTTCTCGAGGTATATATATATTATATATATATATATATATTTAACAATCTCCTCTCCACGAGCAGGATGCGACGCAATGTCAATTTCTTAAGCGGAGTTTAACAGGTTTGAATTTCCCTTCTCCTAGACTGGTTACCTAGCCATGGTTAAAGAGCCCAGTCTGCATTGCTATTTACCCATAGCTGGAGGGAGAATTGGATTCATATATTTTCCAAGAGTATTAGCGCCATGTGAAATGCGAACAGCTTCGTCCAAGAATTGAAATCGGGTCAACGAGTCCTTTTTATACAACTCTAAATTAGACCACGCATCTTGTGTATATAATCGAGAGAGGGACAGAGAAATAATTACAATACTGGTTATCGCTTCTCCGTCTAGGCGTCTAACTTGTCTGATCGCCATGTTCTCAGGTTGGGCTAACTCCAGGGCTTTCGGCTAGGTGTTGATTTTCTTTGGTAGTTCTTACAGGGTTAGGCTGGTCATTGTCTTAACGTTCAATTAACAACGAGCTTGGTTGTTTCTTATGATAAAGCTTTTATTTCCCAAGCCCATTTGATTCCGCCTCGGGGAGACCGACCCATCAGGGCCGATAATCACGTTTACACTCCTTCGAAATCGGGTCACATCTGCTAACTAAAACTAAAACTTATTCTCTCGTGTCTGTGTCAGTTGGGATCAAACTTTATTTAAAATTCTAACTACAGGTACTCATAACTTATAACTGCTCATAAATTGTAACAAAACTTCAGGATTTAACAAATTTTGGTATTTTTTTTCACAGCTTATTATGTGGTGTGGCAAGGTTTAATGTTTTAAGATTTAAAAGGTAGCTGGTTATTTTTGGTGTGTGTTCTTAGGGTTTGCTTTTAACCCCATTTATTTGGTGGTCACGCTAAAAAGGAATTCAGTTATATATATATATTTTTTATATATATATATATGTTATAGTGTTAATCGATTATTTTCGGTTCGTGCGACTCTCTTGGGTTTTTTTTTCATTTTTTTTCAAGGCTAAATTTTGTAGTATATTTTTACTAACAGATTATTTGCCGTTTTTTTCTAACCACAAGGGTTAACTAACTTAGAGAGAGAGAGAGAGAGAGAGAGAGAGAGAGAGAGAGAGAGAGAGAGAGAGAGAGAGAGAGAGAGTGTGTGTTGATATGATAGAATAATTACGAAAGAGAAAATGAAAGATTAAAAAAATTCGAGTATAAAAGAGAAGGATACATTTTATGAGGATTGTAAATCCCCTGTTGAAATGGTCAAGTAGAAAAAATGAAAAGAAATTTGTGGAAAGAAGCTGATCATTGATGCAATAGGGTATGATTACGTTCAATGATTTTTTTATCATTCGTTAATGGCAGAAAAAAATGCTCTTCTCATTAAGGCCCAGATTGTTTTGTCATCGTCGTAAAAAATCACCGAACATTGATTAGCGTTTGGTTTAAGGGAGCGACTCGTGAATCTTCATGAACACACACACACACACACACACACACACACACATATATATATATATTATATATATATAAGTAAAGATGTAACAAAAGACTTAGAGATTTAGCTTTATAGTCTATTTCAGGGAGCTTAGACAAAGTGTCTAACTGACTCATCAGATGCCAATTCGCATCTGATGAATCGGGAGAGTTAGACACTTTGTCTAAGCTCCCTGAAATAGACTATAATGCTAAATCTCTAAGTCTTTTGTTATATCTTTACTTATATATTTTCTCTATGACTCTATAGGAATTACATCGACTTAGTTGACGTAGGGTAGGGTCCTGAGGAAATCATTTTAATTTGATTGAAACCGTGGTAGTCCCTTTAATTTCCTTCTAATAATAATATTAGTAGTATTATTACTATCCTATATTTTTGATATATCGAGCACTTTTGGATTATTTACATAGGCCACTGCGACGGAAAAGTTAAAGCGGCAATTGGATTCTCTCTTCTTCTCTCTCTCTCTCCCCTCTCTCTCTCTCTCTCTCTCTCTCTCTCTCTCTCTATATATATATATATATATATATATATTGATAGATAGATAATAATCTAATAAACACGTAAGTCGACGGGGTGGCCTAAAGTCGGTATCAGCCAGACAGCGAGGGAGTCTATCCCCTATTCACTAGCTCTAGACGAAGGTGAATGTTTTTGCATCTGAGGGTGAGTGCCACACCTACCATCAGCTCCTCACTTTATCGCACAGTTCCCTGTGCTACTCATACGCTGAATTTGCGTGGGCCAGCATCGAACCAGCTCCCGTATACACGTCGACCAGAAATTCTCTCTAATAAACCACTAAAATACCAGATATCTTCTCCATCACACCGGTAAGTTTCTCAAACTTTACTCTATACACAGGAAGGACTTTATATTGTTACTCATTGTTTCATTTGTTCTTTAATAAATTGTTAGAATTAAACTAAGTTTTAATTCATTTATTTGTTGCTGTTAGTCTTATAGTTAAATGCTATACTAACACAATAATGAACATATTTTTGATACACCATTTAAATGAATTCATATCACAAAATTTTCATTAATTCTCACTTTATTGATACTATCCAACGGATATTAATATTCTGCTGTTGTTGAAATGTTAAAATGAAAGTGAAAATGAAACTACGGCGTGTCCTCTCGTTCTGTCAATATCAATTTCAACTCGATTTCAGGAAAAGATTAAAATCCCTGTTTGTGGGGAAAATTTTAAAGAGTCCTGAGGGTGTCAATGGAAAATGAATTGCGAAACTTGGCCGAAGTATCTGTGTACTTGCCGCTAAATTTAAAAGCCGCCCGTCGGCGAATTTTATCTTTTTCGTCCAAGGAAATTAGTTTCTCATTTTTGTTTTCTCAGTAATATTTTTGCTCTTCTTTGATTCTCATCTGCATGGACACTTTCTTTAGATGAAAGTAGAAATACAAATGTCTAGATTGAAATCTTACTATAATGGAGATTATGTGTGTGTCCGTAACCAAAACTATATTACTACTCAAGTCACAATTCCCTTTGTTATTTTTAATTATATACTTTGACTTATTTTATGACCTTATTTTGCTTGTTTTAAACATTTGATATTTATTAATATATAAAATAAAGGATTAGTGAAAGTTTAATAACATTAAAAAGTTCAACAGGCTCTAAAGTTGAGAAACTATAATCATTTTTCTTTCTCCACTATAAGTAGAGAAAAACATTTTTTTTCTAATCTCATATTTTGGGTGTATTTAGGAATATTTCTCCTAGTACTTATCTATAGTCACCCCCACAAAAAAGTATTAAATACATAATCTTAATATTTAAAACAAAACCAGAATTAACAATGGTAAAACTGATTTCTTCTTTTCATCTCAATGCCACAAGATTTAACAAATTTTCAAAACAAAACAAAACACATTTTCATTTGGTCTACCTTAGGCTTAATATTTTACCCAGCTATAAGTAAATGTAGCTTCTGTTTTTTTTTTTTTTTTTTTTTTTTTTTTTCAGTCCTTTCATTAAAGTCCAAGTGATTTTATTTTTATCTAAACATCAATTAATAAGAAAATTGTTTTACATTATTAATACTGTTGACCCTATATACAAACTAATAACATGCAATTATATTTATATATACAAGAAAATAGCGGTTTACAGTGTGAATGGGAAGGCTAATTTGTATATTGCTATTAAAATTTTGATTTTAATAAATGTGTGCTTAGTATTATTGATTTCTAATTGGTTGGTTTTATCCAAATGAATATGAGCAGAAATCTCGGGTATAAATCTTAAAAGAAATCCATTAACAAGAAGAAATAACTATAATTTTATTCTTTACTTCCTATTTTAATTAAATAGTTAAATTAGGAAAATTTAGCTATGAAAGACGGCAGTGATGTTAGAGTAAGTTTCAGTTGTTCTATTTGATTATATCGCCCATCTCTTTCAAATTTTTTAATGTTGGAATTTTGTTGGAATAAGGCGTGTGGTAGATACCTACTTCTAAATATAGACTCGTTGACTACCACGTGACCACCGAAGGCAATCTATTGTCCAATCACTGGCAGTGCTGCTGCTACTGTTGGTGTATTTATAGAGGTCTGATTCTTAACCTTGGCTCATTGCTATTTGGATTATCTTGGACGTCGGACTTACAAAGAATAATATAACACCGGATTCTTATCCGCTTACTTATTGCTCACATCTGGAACCAAGGATGGCGGCCAGATACTCAACATTATTTGCATTCTTATTTAGTTTCATTAGACTTTCTAATTTAATACAATATTTAATTACATTAAAGCTTAAATACTTCCATCCAGAGGGTGTATATATGTGCTAGTTCTTTTAATCGACTTTAAACTCACAAGAAATAATACAGTTTTTATACTCTCAGTATTAGTAGCAACATGATTTAAATCCACTGGTTCTCTTTTTTACTATGTAGAGGAAAGCTAAACGAAAAAACTGAATGCTTAATAATAGCAGCCCAAAATAATGTCGTAAGAACTATGTAAAATCTAAAATACATAAGACTCAAGAAAAGAGGAACTGCAGGTTATGCAGTGTGTGTGTGTGTGTGTGTGCGTTTATATGTGTGTATGTGTGCGTTTATTGTATATGTGAGTATGTATGAAAGAGAGACAGAGCAGAGAGAGGGGGTATAGTGGCAATGATAAAATATGGTTAATTCGTTTCACCGTCCATTTTTTGTCCAATACTGTACATCATGGTGTAATGGTTAGCAAGGTAGTCTCACCGATATATTACTACTGAATAGAGAGTTTGACCATCGCTGGATATCCCATTCTTTGACTGTCACACTATCCGTGTAGATATATATATATATATATATATATATATACATAGTCTCCCTCTCAAATCCTTGTGCTACTCATACGGTGAGTTGACGAGGGCTGGTATCGATCCATGAACCTTGCGATTCCTAGGCAAGTGCTTTACCGACTGAGCTAAACCAGCCTAACTTGTACATAAAACATCAAACCTTTTTTAGAACTCGGGAACCTTCTTGACGTAATCGTCTAAAAGTTCCGTGATGGCTCCCGATTACGACTAGAAGGTTCCGAGGTCGAGAAGGTTCCCGAGTCCGACAAGAACACCTGATAAAGGCAAGAACACATCGTCCGAAACATCGTACAGTAACAATAAATGAGGACAATAGTCCGAACAATTGAAATGTGATTAGGCAGGTGTCTTAAAAACTGAAAAGGAAAATGATATCTGCGGTCAGCCGAGGAGTAAAACAGGTGTTACCAGTAATCCGAGAGAGATATTAAATTCCCATTACTAGCTAGAAATAAACAAAAACAAGATTCGATGTTTTCTTTTATAATCAGCTTTGCCAAAAATCAGACTTAATAGCTACTCAAAATGGGGGACTGAATTAGTAGGAGTAACCAAGATATTTAACACGTGTTTTTGAATGATCATGAATCTTCTCGAAGCTTCTGAACAAAAAGGCATAAAAGACACCTGCACTGAGACACAGAAATTGGGATTAGGTGCTCAGATGGAACGGATCCGTGTTAGAGTTTCGGACTGGACGTCTGGTACTTGGAGTTGGAATTAAGTTGATGAGAGCTACAGACATGTAGATCGGTTAAGTCTGACTTAACGAAGAATACAAAATAAAATAAGCAAGATACAGGGAACGAAACTGAATAAGATTTTCCTCTCTCGCTTGGAAAAATGTCTGAGACAATAAATTGGTTTAAGAAAAGAAATTCCTGTCTAAAACTTCGTCACTACGAAAAGATTTGTGAATGGAATGTTGCGAGAAAGAACAAAACAAAACAAATAGCAGTTTCACCCCAAGCCAAGACGATAGCCAGAGAGAAAGCTATTCTGTTGAATAATGTCAAGTCCACTGATCTTCTCCTCTGGCCACTGTAACTAGATATATCCTGACCACGGAGGAAGAAAGGCCCCGAACGCAAAATGCTAGAGGTTGTTTGGTAAACAAACCGTTGTGCACTTCTTGTATACGTTTGCATTACGTATGGTCTACGCTACGCAGGGGTCAGTGCACCTACAGTAGGACACGGTTCAGGGAAATACATTGGATACATAGCACCAACACAGTCTAGTGACGATCTAGGAATCTCAGAGAATTACGGTTTGCATTACGTATCGTCTACGCTATGCAGGGGTCAGTGCACCTACAGTAGGGCCTCATCTAAAAAACCCAGAGAAATAATAAATCCTTTATCACAAAAGGAAATACATTGGATACATAGAATATTAAAAAAAAATAAAACATCAAAATTTCAGGTTAATTTTTCTTTGTAAATAGAACACAGTCTAGTGACGATCTAGGAATCTCAGAGAATTCAAAGGAAAGAACAACCTAGTGAAATATAAAACAACCTTATAGAATCCATTAATTTTTGTCAACCAAGCGATATTAGGAAAAATACATTTATACTGCAACTACCTTAAATTAGCAACTCATTCACCTGGACTATAACTATCAAAACTTATAAAATTTATCACAATTCTAATTGCAGTAGCAAAAATGCCATTTATCTGTTCGAATGTGCACGGTGCTTGAAACAATATATTGAAAAGTCAGAATGGCCAATTTATTTTAGACATCAATTACAGACAGAGAATTAAATCACTAGACTATGAGAAACTGCTCCCTAAAGATTAATATTTTCGCTTAGTAGACCATGACTTCGAGTCGAGATGCAAAACTCATTTTTACACAGAATCATTGTGGTAGAATGGCTATCATGGTAGAAAATAGACGCGAGGCAAGTTCAATTTCTAGACGAAGGTGTGTTTGGGTTTTATATCATGGAAATTCCCCTTGGGAAATCGATGAATTCATCTTTTCAGCCCCCCCCCCACAGCTATGGGTAAATAGCGGATTTAATAATAACAACATAAAAGAAAGGAGAAACAGCAGCACCCCCAATACCTACAAAAGCATCACCTTTTGTTTGCAGCCATTGCACCAGAGACTGCTATTCGAGGATCGGCTGTTCAGCCACTCACGTGGCTATAAGTGAGTGGAAAAAAAAACAAAACAAAAAAAAAAAACAAAAAAAAAAAAAACAACAAAAAACAAAACAGAAAAAAACAACAAAGCAAAACAACAACAAAACAAAACAACAATACAAAAAACAACAAAAACAGAAAAAACAACAAAACAAAAAAAAACAAACAAAAAACTACACCATCGTCTAAAATAGACGGAAGGTTGCCAACAATAACAAGCAGGAACTGTGGATATACCACGATATTATAATTTAATTATTACAGCGTTTGATATGTTTATTTAAGAGTCATTGCAAAATAGTTCAATATGTAAAAAGTATAATAATCCTGATTTAACTCTCACAATTTTCTTTCTTTCCTTATTTTTTCATTATGTTCGATTAAAAAAGATTAGCGTTATCGCTTCAGTGGGCTCAATCCCTCTCTCTCTATTACCCCTACTCTATTTATTCATTCATTTCTTATTATATTTTTCTGTGTAGCATGTCCTTTTTCTTACCTCTATTTATTTATAATAGAAACGACATGATTTATTATTTAGCTGAGGTAACGCTCATAAGAAATAAGAATTCGGTGGATAATCAATAAAAGATAATCAGGATTTACATTTTTGCATTTCAACTTGGACGGTCTCATTTTTACCCAGAGGGTGATGCAAGATGATAACGGTTACACTTTTAAGGAACATGGTATTAATATATAAACTGGTAGGACCTGCTACCACGGTATGATAATTTAATTATTACAACGTTTGATATGTTTACTTAAAAGCTATTGCGAAATATTTCAATATGTAAAAAGTATAATAATCTTGATTTAACTATCTCCTTCACACTCATTTTTTCTTTCTCTCCTTCTTTTCATCTAATCATTATGACTTTTATTCAAACAGATTAGCGCTATCGCTTTCGTGCGCTCATCCCCTCTCTCTATCTTTCCCCTACCCTTTCTTTCGTTCTTATTTTTTTCCCTGTTTTTCCTTTTTCTTCTCTTTATCTTACATCTAATTATAAACATTCTCATTAACTTTTAGATAGGATATTCTTTCTATTTACCAAATCTGACACATAAAACAGAAATAAGTTTTAAAAAAGCAAGATTATTCTTATTGTTTGAGAAAAGTTTAATTTGAAGAATGTTACATTTAAACGAGTTTGTAAGCCTATAACAAGAATTTGATTTATAATATAGTTTTGAAACATTTTAAAAAGTATAAAAAATGTTTGTATTTTTTCTTATTCAAAAAAGTATTTTTTTCTTTTAGTATTTTTTTTTTTTTTTTTTTTAAAATAAAAAGCAGTTATTTCTGATTTTCATCCCCGGGTGAAAAAAAATGAAAAATGCATTGCCTTCATGGTTGATAAGTAGAATTCGTTGTATATGTGTATATGCCTACCTTACACTTTTTTCTTTATTTCCTTCGTTTCATTATGTTCGATTAAAACAGATTAACGTCCTTGTTTTCACGTTCTCATTATTACCAAGTCTAAAGAATACGTATATCCATTTTATATTAATACCCGTGTTCCTTAAAAGTACAACCGTTATCATCTTGCAACACCCTCTGTGTAAAAAATGAGACCGTCCAAATCGTCCAAGATGAAAGGCAAAAATTGTGTGGCTTATCCGTCGAATTTTTATTTCTTATGCCGCTTATTCTGTTTTTATTAGAAATAAATAAAGGAAAAAGAAATTAGAAAGAAATAAAGAGTAAAATAAGAGTAAGAGAAATAGAAAGAGAGAGAGGGGTCTCTTTTTATTTCTCTTACTCTTTCTCTCTTTCTTTCTTACATTTTATCTGTTTCTTTCTTTCTAATTTCTTTTTCCTTTATTTATTTCTAATGAAAATAGAATAAGAAAAAGCATAAGAATAAAAAAAAAATCGACGGATAAGCCAACCAGATAATCAGAAATTACAGTTTTGCTTTCACTTTGGATGATTTGGACGGTCTCATTTTTTACACAGAGGGTGTTGGAAGATGATAACGGTTGTACTTATAAGGAACACGGGTATTAATATAAAGATGATAGACTGTATTCTTTAGACTTGGTAAGAGCAACTGTTCTAAAAGAAAACTTAAAGTTCAAACCCCTTAGCAGCGTGGCCGGGTAACTTAACGCGGTGAATAGACAAAAATACGAGTTATATTCCCTATGGCAGTCCAATGTTGGGTTAAATCTCGTTCTGGCAACACCCGCGGCAAAGTTAATACCAATTTTTATAGCACATTTATAGAAGCGCGTGGTTTAATGGTTAGAGTCGTAGGAAATGGACTGTTCGACCCGAGTTCAAATTCTGGACGAGGCTGTTTGCATTTCACATAGCGCTAATACATTTGAGAAAGGTATGCATCCAACTGCTCTCCCTCCAGTTATGGGTAAATAGTAGGTCAGACTGGGCTCTTTAATCCTGGCTAGGTAAATAGTCTAGGAGAGGGAAAACTGAAATAAAACCTTTTAACTCCGCTTTAAAAATTGACCTTGTGTTACATCCTGCTCATACGGAGGGTTTGGTAAATATATATAATATCTATACAATATATATTATATATATATATATATATAATATATGTGTGTGTGTTGTGTGTGTGTGTACCGGTCTTTCCTACAGATTTTCTTTCACAAGTAGCGAAATACTCGGTACATTTTTTTTTTTGCCTGGAAAAAGAGGGAACCTAAAGCAATGGATCAACGGATAAAAAGGTTAATGACAATGCATAAGTGTAAATCCCTTTAATAACCCGCCCTGTCGGCTAGGGGTTTAAAATACACCGACTGCACCTCTGCAGAGGGGTAAGACCCCCATCCCAATGCAGCAACCTGTTGGCTGTGGATAATGACCCGTGATGCTTAAAGATGGAACCCTGGTGGCTGAGCAGTCCATGACATGTAACACTCTGCTTTAATACTTACTTAAGCTAGGCGGGCGGAGAAGCCCCTGCCGTTTAATCGGCTGAACATATCAAACCCTAGCACCTATACGATTGTCCCAACCCTATTCCCCTTACGACAAGCCCCGAATTTTTATCAATATATGTGCTAGAAGACGCTAGCTGAGGCTCTTGATGTCATGGATATAATGATAAACTGTATCTGAGGGTGAAGTTTAACATTATTGAAAATGGCAAACAGAAAGTTCACGAGGTTTTATATACAATTTTTCTAGGAAATCCTTAAAGGTTTGGTTTCAGTTTTATTGATTGTCTTATAGGGGCAGTGTTTTCACACACCTACACACACCTATATATATATATATATAATATATTATATATATATATATATATATATATATATATATATAATGTGTTGTACTTTTTGACAACTCGTATTCTGAAAAAAATATCATTCCATTTATTGTTAATTTCTATCTTGGTAAATACAGCTTCAAACTCACCACTTTTCTGACATACCTTGTATTCTGAAAAAAATTAACGTTCCATTCATTGTTCATTTCTATCTTGGTAAATACAGCTTCAAACTCGGCACTTTTATGACACACCTTGTATTCTGAAAAAAATTAACGTTCCATTTATTGTTCATTTCTATCTTGGTAAATACAGCTTCAAACTCGCCACTTTTATGACACACCTTGTATTTTGAAAAAAATTAACGTTCATTCATAGTTCCTTTCTATCTTGGTAAATACAGCTTCAACTCGCCACTTTTTGACATCCTTGTATTCTGAAAAATAACGTTCATTCATTGTTCATTTCTATCTTGTAAATACAGCTTCAACTCGCCACTTTTATGACACACCTTGTATTCTGAAAAAAAAATTAACGTTCCATTCATTGTTCATTTCTATCTTGGTAAATACAGCTTCAAACTCGCACTTTTATGACACACCTTGTATTCTGAAAAAAATTAACGTTCCATTTATTGTTCATTTCTATCTTGGTAAATACAGCTTCAAACTCGCCACTTTTATGACACACCTTGTATTCTGAAAAAAATTAACGTTCCATTCATTGTTCATTTCTATCTTGGTAAATACAGCTTTAAACTCGGCACTTTTATGACACACCTTGTATTCTGAAAAAAATTAACGTTCCATTTATTGTTCATTTCTATCTTGGTAAATACAGCTTCAAACTCGCCACTTTTATGACACACCTTGTATTTTGAAAAAATTAACGTTCCATTCATAGTTCCTTTCTATCTTGGTAAATACAGCTTCAAACTCGCCACTTTTCTGACATACCTTGTATTCTGAAAAAAATTAACGTTCCATTCATTGTTCATTTCTATCTTGGTAAATACAGCTTCAAACTCGCCACTTTTATGACACACCTTGTATTCTGAAAAAAAAAAATTAACGTTCCATTCATTGTTCATTTCTATCTTGGTAAATACAGCTTCAAACTCGGCACTTTTATGACACACCTTGTATTCTGAAAAAAATTAACGTTCCATTTATTGTTCATTTCTATCTTGGTAAATACAGCTTCAAACTCGCCACTTTTATGACACACCTTGTATTCTGAAAAAAATTAACGTTCCATTCATTGTTCATTTCTATCTTGGGTAAATACAGCTTTAAACTCGGCACTTTTATGACACACCTTGTTATTCTGAAAAAAATTAAGTTCCATTATATGTCATTTCTAACTTGGTATAGCTTCAAACTCGCCACTTTTATGACACACCTTGCTATATAATATATATATATATATATTATATATATATAATTCGAACAAAAATCAAGCTTATCATATTTACTTATATGATTATATAATAATATTTCTATATCTATTAAGTTTCTGTTTTTCAGCACACACCTCTTATTTCAAGAATGTTATTTTTCTCTACGCTTAGCGCAATCTTAAATCAGATAAGGTTTTTCTCATTGATTCATTAACAACACTCTCCCCCACCTACAAAAAGAAATACACTCGACATTTCCCCCGTTCTCTCCTCGTCAACTTTTTTCCCCTTTAAATACTTTCCTCCCTGCACATCTTCTCCATTATATCAGTCTCTTCTATCGCTTTAATGCGTATTTCATTCTTTTAAGAAGGATTCTTCCGTGTACACCCTTAACTCTTCCATAGACGCCAACTCTGCACATATGAGTTATCTCCCTTTACCATGTGCTTGTTTCCCACAATCGAAGCCTTTTTTTTTTACCCTATTCAGCCTTTAATGCTTTCTTTGTGAGTACCGTAATTCTAAGAGTTTTTTTCTTCCTCTACCTCCCCTTCTCTCTTTCCCCCTCTCCCATCTCTCTCTCCCTCTTCCCCCTCTCCCTCTCTCTCCTCTTTCCCCTCTCCCATCTTCTCTTTCCCCTCTCCAATCTCTCTCACCCTCTTCTCCTTCCATCTCTCTCTCCCTCTTTCCCCCTCTCCCATCTCTCCCCTCTTCTCCCTCTCCCATATCTCTCCCCCTCTTTTCCCCTCTCCATCTCTCCTCCCTCTTCCCCTTCCATCTCTCTCTCCCTCTTCCCCCTCTCCATCTCTCTCTCCCTTTCCCCCTCTCCATCTCTCTCTCCCTTTTCCCCCCTCCCATCTCTCTCTCCCCTCTTTCCCACTCTCCCATCTCTCTCTCCCTCTTTCCCCATCTTCCATCTCCCCCTCTTAGACTGGAAAACCTATCTCATTTGTCCAGATTTACCATCTCACCATTTCCTGACTCTTCGTTCTTTTCCCGCCAAAACTGCCGTCCTTACACGCCGTCCGCCATTAAAATGACATCTCTTTCTTTCCTTGTCATCGCGTCAAAATATCCTCTCCTCGGGGCTTCATTATATATTGTCAACGTCATTGCTTTTTGTTTTTCCCCTCACCGACGCAAATCCAACTCACACCTTCTGTCTCACTCATACAATCATGTAGTTAACCGATCACCAACATACATTATAGCAAGGACAAGTGCATTTACCGCATATATCTTACTATAATAGAGATTCGGTGTCTATCTGTCTGAAACCGAAAACTACGTCACTGCTTACGTCACAATACAGTATTTAATCTATTGTCAAAATCATTGATACAAAGACTAAATCTTATTTATTAATGATGTCTATAAAAATCTGAGTTAGATTTACTTCAAAACAGCCCATGTTATTAGTGCGTTTATAATTCTGCAATGTGTCATATATCACTAAGAAATAATATATGGTATGGTTAATTTGAATAATGTTTTTACAAAATCTTGTTTAATACATAATTACTTGTTCTTTAATATTATTGTTTTATTCTCCAACGTATTAAAATCAATCACATGAATGATTTTAGATAGAAACCAAATTAATATAATTCATTTTTATAGGTTCTTATTTACTTTCTTTAGTCTTTCTAATTTAATATATTTCATTACATTAAATCTTAAATATTTCCAACCTTAGGGCGCATATTCTTGTTAGTTCATGTAAAAGTCGATCTTTAAAGACCCAACCATTAGGAAGAAAATGGTGGTGACTTGCAATTAACATATTCAAAGATAACGAACGATATTAAACCGTTGACTTCAAATACATTCCTCTCCACCTCACTCCACTTCGTTCCTTGTTTAACAAGTGTTATGGTTGGTGTTAGGGTTAATGTTAGGGTTAGGTTACTTTGGAAGTGTCCAACATCCAATGCTATTTATACGTAAAATGTGATTCTAAAGATATTGCGCATTATTCTACATTTGTACCCTGATGTCATTTTAAATTCTACCTGATCAAAGATGGATCACTGCAGATTGTACCATTTAGTCCGCTACAACCTGTCACATTTGATCTACATTGTGTATTATTCCTAAAAGAATTTTTGTTTTCAGTAATAATTCATTTTTCCTAATACCAACGAAAGGCCTAATGAAGGTCTATCTAAACAGATCGGAACACTGCAGCATAGGCGTAATAAACATTATACGTTTATGAAATTTGTGTTTTTTCAATTTTTACAATATTACATACAGTCGGATTCACTTTCATTTTTTCTTCATATATAAAGTAGAATAAAGTCGACGGGGCGGCCTAAAGTCGGTATCAGCCAGTTAGCGAGGGAGTCTATTCCCTTTTCACTAGCGCTAGATCAAGGAGATTGTGTTAGGATCTGAGGCGGAGCGCCACACCTACAATCAGCTCCTTACTTTACTGCACAGATCCCTGTGCTACTCATACGCTGTTATTATCCCTAAAAGATCTAATTGCAATAGAACAATGTAATATATAGCGTAAGGAATGTTTATAGTTCAGATAACACTAAAGAGGATTAAGGTCGTTGGTTGGTTGGTTGGTTTTAGTCAGAATAAAATAAAACTTCCCGGTTTTAGTATTATTTGTATTATTCGGACTATTGTCCTCATATTCATTGTTTTCTGTACAACATTTCGACCGATGTGCCCTCCGGCCTTCTTCATGTATTTCTTGTCGGACTAGGGAACCTTCTCGGACTCGGTAGCCTTCTTGTCGTAATCGGGAACCTTCTTGTCGTAATCAGGATCAATCACGGAACTTTGACCCAGCCCTTTAATCAGCTCACGGGGGTATCCCGTTCTCATTCCGCTAACCATAGCTGGGGTACAGGTGTTAAGCTTATGTCAATTATTATTCAACGTTACTGCTGCCTCTGGTTAGGATTAAACCTGCAACTAGAGATAACTGTCACTTAGAACTGTCTTAACCCAGCTTCTTTATCGACTGTGTCCAATTGGTTTTATATGGTTTCAAGTAATTAATAATAACACTGGATTGCATACATTTTGTTACTAAGGTTTGAGAGCTGTTTTTATGTAGTTGTTTGTTTTTGTGAGTTTTTTTAATTTTTTTATTGAATATTTCTTTATCCTATACATACAACATTTGGTGACGATCAAACACGTCGTAAAAAAGTTTATTATCTATTCCTATTTCTTTCAATATTTCTTTTACAATCAGGTCCTTACTTTACCGCACAGATCCCTATGCTACTCATACGCTGAGTTGGCGAAGGCCGGTATCAAACTAAAAAACCTTGTGGTTTCTAGCCGAACGCTCTACCGACTGAGCTAACCCGGTCCCTATACTGCGGTCATATGCATTTTGGCGCGGTCGTAAAATAAGTCTATGGAAAAATAGGGCAGAATCTACAATCATGTTGCTGCTGCCTCTCAACTCCAGATCTTCCCGCCATAAGTTTTCCAAAAGGTCTGAGATTAAAACAACATAAACAAGCCGAGCCAAAATCAATGCCCAAACAACGGATCGATAAATTCGTAACCTGGCAGAGTTCTTGGCTGAATTTCGACTGTGTATAATTTAGATTTGTGTGATAAGAATCTACATCTGAAATTCACTGTATTGACAGTAAAGAAGATTATACAAAAAAAAACAAAAAAAAAAACATTTTTCATCTTCAGACTCTGGACTCATTGATTTACACACCAATATATTTATGCATAAAAATGTATATTTTGGTTTGGTTTGGTTTGTTTTGTTTTACGGCATATCAACCTCAGTGGGTCATTTAATGCGATAAAATTTTGAAATAAATCAATTCTTAATGGATAATACAATTTTTTTATAAATACATTTTTCTATTTAACCCATACATGAGACCCTAACAGGTACTACCACTCCGGGTCAGAGTGGATAGGGAGCAATGGTGATGAAGGGGTGCTCCACATTCCCCAAACCTCCAAAACTGGAACCTCACCATCAGATAGAGTTTAACGTCATTCCCAGGACATGTAGACCCGCAGCCACCGCCTTCTAGCACCCATATGATAAAAAGGGGTTGGGGCTTGCCATAAGGGCAATAGGGTTGGGAAAATCATATAGGTGCTAGGGCTTGACGTGACTAGCCGATTGATCGGAGGAGGCCTCTCCGACCGCCCGTCTAGCCCAAGATAGGCCAAAGTGGAGTATTGCATGTCATGAACTGCTCATCCACCTGGGCTCTATCCTTAAGCATCACGGGTCGACAGGGCGGAAAAATGTATATTTGCTGTATGCAATATTTTTCACTACATATTTTTATCTTCTTTTTCATGAACCCTTTCAGATCTTTCCTTAATTTTCGCCCGTTTCCACTTCATCCAGTTCTCCTGTTTCGCCTACCACATTCTTTCTTTCTTTCTTTCTTTCTTTCTTTCTTTCTTTATCTGTGTATTTATCTACCGGGTTAGCTCAGTCGGTAGATAATTCGGCTAGAAATCCAAAAGATTCCTAGTTCGATACCGGCCCTCGCCAACTCAGCGTATGAGTAGCACAGGAATCCGTGCGGTAAAGCAAGGAGCTGATGGTAGGTATAGCGCTCCACCTCAGACGCAAGAACAATATCCTTGGTCTAGCGCTAGTGAAAAGGGGATAGACTCCCTCGCTGTATGGCTGATACCGACATTAGGCCGCCTCGATGACTCTTACTTACTTAGGGACTGTTTAGCTCAATCGGTAGAGCGTCCTTACTTTATTTATTTTACATCCGACTCCGTTTCCCCATGTTCTTTTTTACATATCTTTCCTTCCTTCTTTCTTTCCTTCTTTCATTCCTTCTTTATTTTTTTATTCACGAATTTCTCCTCGCCTTCATTTTCTCTTATTCTTATTCATGTATTATCTTCTTTCCTTTCCCCACGATTCTATTTTCTTCTATTTTTTTCCATGTCGTTCTCGTTCTTTCATTCTCTCTTTGTACTTAATCTTCTCTTGTTCTCTTTCATGTATTTTTCTTTTTTTTCATTCTTTCCTTTTTTCTCCTCCGATTCCATTTTTTTTTTCTATTTTTCAATGTCCTTTTCTTTAATTCATTCTTTCTCTCTGTTCCAATTCTGTTTTCTTCTATTTTTTCGCGTCGTTCTCTTTCTTTCTTTCTTTCTTTCTTTCTTTCTTTCTTTCTACCTAATATTCTCTTGTTTTTCTTTTTTATGTCTTTGTCTTTCTTTCTTTTCTTTCTTTTTCCTCCTGATTCCATTTACTTTTTCGTGTCATTCGTTTTTTTTCTTTCTTTCTTACATTCTTTCTTTTTTTCTTTTTCCTTCGAGTTCATTTTTTTTTTCGTGTCATTCACTTTTTTCTTCATTTCTGTTTCTTTCGATTCCATTTACTGGTCACGTCAAGCCCTAGCAACTATATGATTGTCCCAACCCTATTGCCCTTATGGTAACCCACAACCCGTTTACCATACATGTGCTAGAAAGAGGTGACTGAGTGTCTTAATATCCTGAATATAACGATAAACTAATAGTGAAATTCCAATTCCGGAGGACTGGGGAATTTGGAGCACCCCTTCATTACCATTACTCCCAAGTCTGACCTGGAGTGGTAGAACCTGTAAGGGTCTCATCTATAGGTTAAATAGAAAAATAAGTTAAAATGTGTTTAAAAAAATTATTATATTCAGAGAAATATTTACATTTTCAATAAGAAAGAATAACGTCATTTGGCCAAAAAACAAAACAAAAATGGCATAAAATAACCCAATGTGTTGACATGCCGTAAAACCCAACCAAGTAACCAGATTTTCGTCGAAAACATTCATAGCTGAAACTTTCGATTTCATTCTTGAATAGAAGATTTCTACATCAATTTACGCGTGAATATTTCCTAGGTGCAACTCTTCAAATACATGGAGACAGGAGCTAATTGATACGTTAGAATTTTCGTTGTTATCTTAAAACTCTTTGAGAGCCTAATGAATTGAATATATTTTTAACGCTAGAGGCTTGGCTGTTTCTTTCTAAGTCCTTTGAAGCAGATCCAAACGAAGATCAATGTTATTATTTTCAGCGTGTCGTCTCCAAGGTAACACCTCTCCACTGGTCCCAAAGGAGTTATTTTCTGTTGCCAAAGGTTATCCAAATGGAAACTTATGTATGAAAATCCAAGAAATGCCTTTCATGGGGCCGAAGATAAGCAAACATTATTCTACTTACGAAGAAGTGAAATCTGTAATGAAGAAGTGGCTCAAAAAACAGTCAACATAATTTTACGGGACAGGGATACATGCTCTCATTCGAAGGTGAAACACTGCTATTGAGAGAAACATAAATGTGGAGAAGTAAGGATGTGATCCACAGAGGACCAGCTTCATTTTGATGTATGCTACATGTTCCTGTGTTGGTAATTATACCTGTTCTAAACAAAACGGCATTACGTTTTGACTCACCTATGTGGAGAATTAGGGATGTGATCCATAGAGGACCAGATCATTTTGATACATGATACATGTTCCTGTGTTAGTAATTATACTTGTCCTAAACAAAATGGCATTACTTTTTTGACGAACATATCTGGAGAATTAGGGATGTGATACATAGAGGACCAGCTTCGTTTTATGTATGATACATGTTCCGGTTTTGGTAATTATACCTCTCTTAAGAAAATGGCATTACTTTTTTGACTCACCGATGTGGAGAAGTAGGGATGTGATCCATAGAGGACCAGCTTCATTTTGATGTATGATACATGTTCCTGTGTTGGTAATTATACCTCTCCTAAAGAAAATGGCATTACTTTTTGACTCACCCATGTGGAGAATTAGGGATGTGATCCATAGAGGACCAGCTTCATTTTGATGTATGATACATGTTCCGGTGTTGGTAATAATACCTCTCCTAAACAAAATGGCATTACTTTTTGACTCACCCATGTGGGATGTGATCCATAGCGGACCAGCTTCATTTTGATGTATGATGCATGTTCCGGTTGTGGTAATTATACCTCTCCTAAAGAAAATGGCATTACTTTTTTACTCACCCTCTTATGTAGATATTTTCCCTACCGAATTCTTTTTCCACATTCAGTTTTCCTGAAATTGTGAAAAAATTCATATAATTGCATTGCTATTTAAAATTTCCGGAATTCAAGGGCGATTTTTACAAATTCAAAATTTTCTTTTATGCTCCATCATATTAATCGTGCTCATGATCATAATTTCCTGTCTGGCCTCAGGCACAAAACTTTTCTTTTCTTATATATACCTTCCAGCTTCTTCATCCGTCATTTAAAATAAAATAAAAAATCCTGAGGACACTCGTTAGGCGACTTTTCATTTTCGCATCTTACTCGCTTTTTACGGCCCGCAGCCATATGGCATCATTTTACGTTCTCATCCCTACAATAGACATAATCTTATGCTTGTGACACCTGTCAATCATTTGAACGGGGAAACAGGGAAGGAATGACCAGTTTTCTTTTAACAAATGTTTTATTTTCTTTGTATTCTTTGCTTTTTTTTTTCTTTATGCTTTCCTTCTTCTTTTGTCGGATCATTTTCTGTCTTTCTTTTTTCTTTCTTTAACTCATTCACGTTTTTATTTCATTGTTTTGCTTTTTCAACTTCTGTCTTTCTTTTTTCTTTCTTTAACTCATTCCCTTATTTTATTTCATTGTTCTTGCTTTTTCAACTTCTTTCTTTCTTTTTTCTTTCTTTAACTCATTCCCTTTTTTATTTCATTGTTCTTGCTTTTTCAACTTCTTTCTTTCTTTTTTCTTTTTTTTAACTCATTCCCTTTTTATTTCATTGTTCTTGCTTTTTCAACTTCTGTCTTTCTTTTTTCTTTCTTTAACTGATTCCCTTTTTTATTTCATTGTTCTTGCTTTTACAACTTCTTTTTTTCTTTTTCCCTAATCAACTCCTTTCTTTCTCATTACTTCTTTTCTTTTCTATTGTTTCTTTCGTCTCTTATCAAATTTCTTTCTAATTACCTTTCTTCTTCACTGTTCTTCTCTTTTTAATTTTCTTTTTTCCTTTCTTTTTTCCTTTGTTCTTTTTAACTCAATTTCCTTCTTTATTTCATAGTTCTTGCTTTTTCCGGTTCTTTGTATTTTCCACTTTCATTTTTTCTTTCTTTCTTATTGCCTTTGTTCTTCTCTCTTTCTTCTCTTTTTAACTTTCTTTCTTTCCTTCTCTCATTTTTTCCTGTTCTTCTTCTTTCCTTCTTTTTTTCCTTCTTGCTTCTATCAAATTGATTTCATCAATACATATGCAATTCTAGTTTTTCTTTGTACTTTCTATCTTCTGTCTGCTCACTTTCTTTATCTTTTTCTCTTTCTTTCTTTCACTCAGTTTCCTTCTTTATTTCATTGTTCTGTCTTTTTCAAGTTCTTTCTTTATTTTTCCTTTATCAGCTTTTTTTCTAATTACTTTTGTTCTTTTCTATTGTTTCTTTCTTCTCTTTTTAATTTTCTTTCTTTCCTTCTCTCTTTACTTCTTCCTCTTTTTATTGTAGTTCTTTCAAATTTATTTCAATACACAATGTTATTATTCATTCTCTATGTAATTTCTATCTTCTCCTGATTGCTCACTTTCTTTCTTTCTTTTTCTTCTTTGCTCTTTCTTTTTTTTCTTTGTTCTTTCTTTTTTTAAAAAACTCAATTTCCTTGTTTATTTCATTGTTTTTTTCTTTTTCAGTTCTTTGTTTTTTCCATAATCAACTTTCTTTCTTATTACTTTTCTTCTTCGCTATTCTTTCTTTCTTCTCTTGTTAACTTTCTTTTTTCCTTCTCTGATTTCTTCTCGTTCTTCTTTCCTTCTTTTTTTCCTTCTTGCTTCTATCAAATTGAATACATAATGTAATTCTAGATTTTCTTTGTACTTTCTATCTTCTGTTGGCATACTTTCTTTTTTTTTCTTTTTTTCTTTCTTTCACTCAATTTCCTTCTTTATGTCCTTTTTTTTGCTTTTTCAAGATCTTTGTTTCTTTTTCACTTTTCAGCACAGAGCAAGAGAAAAGAAAGAGAGAGAGAGAGAGAAGAGAGAGAGAGAGAGGAGAAGATGAGAGAGAGAGAGAGAGAGAGAGAGAGAGAGTTAAAGATTATATATTATATATATATATATATATATTATATATATATAAGATAAATCTAATGAATCACGCGAACCTACTACAAGTTTTCGCTTAATGCTCTTCAGGCTTAGCCCTGAAGAGCATTAAGCGAAACTTTTAGTATTTGTCTGACTCATTAGATTTACCTTTATTATTTGCTCTACTTATGTATTGAGCACTTTTACTTATTAGCTTTAGTTCCTGGCGGTTTTGTATGAATATATTATAATATATATATATATTATATAATATATATATATAGATATTATACATATAAATTTGTTTTCTTTTGGCCAAATATTGTATCAATAGATTATTTTTGTTGGTACGATTATCTTAATTT
>CM042152.1:47915045-47930045 GCA_023376005.1 Doryteuthis pealeii
AGAGAAAGATAAGAAGAGAAGAAGAAGAAGAAAAGAAGAAGAAGAACGAAGAAGAAGAAGAGAACCTACAGGAGGTTTAGAATAAACGAGAGATGAAGAAAATGAAGAGACTGAATGTGAGTAGATAGATATATGAAAAGAAGAACAAGAAGAGGATACTGAGTTAAGTAATGTTTGAAATTGAAAGAAACATACAACGTAAGAAACCAGGAATGCGAAGAAACTTGTATAGGTAGAGCGTTTAGAGAAGCAAGATAGGTAAATAGTTAATAGAGAGAAAAAAAGAAAAAGCGAAAGAAATACTGAAGGAGAAGAAGAAATGAAAGAAGAAGAAAAAGAGAGAACTGAAGGAGAAGTGAAATAAAGAAGAATACAACGAAGAACAAGAAGAAGATGAAACGTAAGAAGAAGAAATAGGGAATAGAAAAAAGAAGAAAAAGAAAGAAAAGAGAACTGAAGAGAAGAAGAAATGAAAGAAGAAGAAAAAGGAAGAGAACTGAAGAAGTGAAATGAAAGAAGAACGCACAAACGAAGAGACAAGAAGAAAATGAACGTAAGAAGAAGAAAATAGGGAATGAAGAAGAAGAAAAGAAAAAGAAGAGAACTGAAGGGAGAAGAAGAATGAAGAAGAAGAAAAAGAAGAGAACTGAAAGTAGAAGTGAAATGAAGAAGAACACAACCGAAGAACAAGAAGAAAATGAAACGTAAGAAGAAAGAAATGGGGATGGAAGAGAAGAAAAAGAAGAGTAAGAGAAACTGAAGAGAAGAAGAAATGAAGAAGAATAAAAAGAAGAGAACTGAAGAAGTGAAATGAGAAGAGAAGCACAACGAGAGAAACAGAAGAAATGAAACGTAAGAAGAGAGAAATAGGGAATCGAAGAAGAAGAAAAGAAAAAGAAGAGAAACTGAAGGAGAAGAAGAAATGAAGAAGAAGAAAAAAGAAGAGACTGAAGTAGAAGTGAAATGAAGAAGAACCACAACGAAAGAACAAGAAGAGATGAACGTAAGAAGAGAAATGGGAATGGAAAGAAGGAAAAATTAAGTAGAAGAAGGAGAAACGAGAGAAGAAAGGATAAATCAGGATAGAAGAAAGAGAATGAATAACAACAAAACGAAGAAACGTGAAAAGAGAAGAAATTGGGAGTAGATGAAGAAAAGGAAAGAAGAAGAGAAGAAATGGGGGGATAAAAGAAGAAAATGTGGAGAAGAAGAAACGAGAGAAAGAAAAAAAATGAATAGAAGTACTACACAAATGAAGAACAAGAAGAAGAGGAAACGTGAGAAGAAAAATAAATAATAATAATAATAATAATAATAATAATAATAATAATGAAATATCAGAGAAGGGAGACATATGCATGTAATTTGATTCGTTACTAAACAAGGATATATGTGGTTCTCATTTTACTCGAACAACTTGGTCCGCCAACAGCGACCACCAATAATTCCCGAGCGCCAATATTTTCTTAGTCTTTTATTTTGCTTAGGATAGAAAAGGAATCCATGGGTAATAAGTATCCATATTATTTGTATTTTTATTGATGTTATTATCTGCTAGTAATCATCATCATTTTCGTCATCATCATTATTGGTTATGGCATTATATGCTTGTTAGAATTATTGTTACTCCAAGAAGAGGTTAACATATTGTTGCAGTTATTACCTCCATTGCTTTTTTTTTTTTACTTCTTGTAAATTTTTCACACCAGATTTACCTGGTGGTTTTTCACAAAGGTATGAATGTCTGCCAGACTCATCGGGTCTCCAGGACTCCTCTAAGTATCATAGCTGATTTTAACAGAGCTACAGGCTGGACGATCTCGATTCTTCTTGGTTTGAATAACTGCACAGACGAGAAACTCTCAGCAACAAAAAGGCCATTGCTTCATGTTCACGCTACACTAACACACAGACATGCTTACACACATACACACACACTCACATAAACACTCACGCACCCAGCGAAAGCGAGCGTCTGTTTACATTTTCACACACACACACACACACAAACACACACACACACACAACGTAAGGGAGCCTCTATGTCATTTTACAACCGTTGTTTTAGCGTTCGTTATATTTTCAAACATTCAAAGAACGCAAGTTTTTCATTCAATATTTTTTAAATAGATTGACTGATAAAACAAAAGACTCTCCAGTCTTCTTATTCTCTGTGATAAATTTTTTTAACACAAATTAACAAAAGCCCTGATGAAGATCTATTGAGACAGATCGAAAACACTGCAGCGTTGGCGAAATAAACATCATTCGTTTCATGAAATTGGTGTTTTTTCAATTTTTCACTATATTATATCACACACACACACACACACACACACACACACACACACAATATATAATTAATATATATATATATATAATATATATAATATATATATATAATATATTATATGTATATGTATATATATATATAGTTAGGCAGCATTTCTTCTTTAAGGCATATTTTGTTGAACAACGCAGCCATTTTTGTCCCGCAAATTTTGTTCCATGTTCTTTTAAGTTGCCGGATTGATGTGATTATATCTTGTGAAAACTAGCTGATGTATTTGCCGTAAATTATTTCCCGAGTACTTTCCGCCCTATCGTGGACCATCTTCAGGGGTGGTTCATGAACAATACAACAATGGGTTGTTCAATTCCGCTATTCTATTTATATAGGGGTTGTGTTTATTTTATTCTATTCTAATTATTGCTGTTGTTGTTATAATTGGTGTTATTATCATTGTTATTATTATCATTGTTTCCACTATTATTATTATTGTTAATATTATTATTATTGTATAAATTGTTAATGTAGGCATTTAAGAACATTAGTACTATTATCGAAGTTTATTTTGTTTAGTTTAGGATTTTTATATCTAATATGTAGGGCTTCTAAAGTCTTTAATCTTTGTTTACATGTTTGTTTTTCTAAAATAGTAGTGTTGTCATTGAGTATTTTAGGGAATTTAGTAGTAGGACAAGAATGTATTTTTAAATGTTGGGCTATTGAGCTAGTGTCTGAAAAGTGCATATTTCACACAGAATTAAAAAAAAAAAAAAAACAGTAAACAAACACTGATTAATAATAGGTTTCCTTAACAACTTAATCGATGATGAAATCAGGCACGTCATCAAAAATTACAATAAAAAACAACAATAATCCACCCACTAAAGACCCATGTATCAATTTATATTACTGTAAACAGATGCACAAGAATGATAAAATACAGATGAAAATATAATAAAAACATTAATTAAAAAAAATATACTCCCTACTGACCCTAGTAAAAAAATTAAACTGATTGCGTGCTATAAAAAATTAAAAACTTCAAACTTAATCATCAACAATAGTTCCTCTCCCTCAATTGAACCGTTACAAAAACCAATGTAGTATATCAATTTAAATGTCCATTGGGAGAATGTATCTCTGATAACAATATATATATATATATATATATATATATATATATATAGTATATATATATAATATATATATATATCGGTTTAACTACAACAACCCTTTCCAGGCGTCTTACTATACACCTTTCAGGCACTTGATCAATAGCCCAATATCTCCACTGTAAAGTACTCTCACTTGCAGCCTAAAAATGGCCAACACAATTAGTTACAATAATGAACAGACTGATATATCTATTATTATACTAAGCGGCGCGAATCAATGCTTATCTCCTATAGGGTTTTTACTGTTTAGTTTAATGACACAAAATTCATATCAAAATATTCCTTAGTTTTAGGATTGAGTTATATTTAAAAAAGTTCCATTTTAATTGGTTCTGATTAGTCGTCATTTGCAATTAAGTAAAAAGCTGGCCCATGTCTTACTTTACAAAATCTATTGTGTGTGTGTGTGTGTGTGTGTGTGTGGTAGTAGTAGTATCCATTTGCCACTTTAAGTTTTCCATTACAGTGACATTAGTAAATTATCCAAAAGTGCTCAACATATAAACATCGAGCAATAATAATAGTAGTAATATTATAGTAAAAACGAGTTATGGGCGTACCATGGTTTCACTCTAAATGATCTCATCAAGACCCTACCTTATTCCAGATTAAGTGAATGTCATTACTTAGTTAAACTAATCAAAACTAAATCGGGTTTTCAAATTAACCAAACAATATATATTATGTATTTATGTAATATGATTATTAATATTCTGTTTTCCTTTTGAATATATAAAATAGCGCATCAAATATGGTAATCACAGATATAAATTTTGAGTGAGAAGAAGGGATACTTGAATACATGAATCTGTTCTTGCTTCAAAAGCTAACGAGTTAACTTGAAACTCATAGTTGGGTTGGGGATCACTTATTGTAGTAAGTGATCCGTCCATAAATAAAGGATACACACACACACACACACACACACACACACACACACACACACATATATAATATATATATATATATATATATATATATAAATAAATATATATATATATATGGTATTTGTGGAAAAAGTGACTTACTGGTGAAAATGGTCACATTGGTTAGTTGATTCAAGTTTCCCAAAGATAAGGCAGCGATATAACAAATATAAAGTGCTCAATACGTTAGTAGAGCAAATTTATTAAAATAAAGGTATACTGTATTAATATATAATATATATTTATATATATATATATATATATAATATATATAGAGAGATATATATAGATAGATAGATAGATAAATAGATAGACAGATAGATAGATAATATAAAATTATATAGATATAAACACACCAAGATTGATAGATAGTTAGATATAAAATGATATAGATATAAACACTCCAAGATTGATAGATAGATAGATAGATAGATGGATTATATAGATATGATCATCCCGAGATAGATAGATAGATAGATAGATAGATAAATATACGAATTATATAGACATGAACACAGCGACATAGATAGATAGAAGAGTGATATAGATATGAACAGAGATAGATAAATAGATAGATGAATGGAAAAATGATATAGATATAAACACGTCTAGATAGATAGATATGAAATGATATAGAGATGAACACACCAAGGTATATAGACAGATATAAGAATGACATAGATAGGAACACACTGATATATATATATATATATATATATATATATATATATATATATATATATATATATATATACGTGAGAGAGAGATAGATTCAAATCATGGATTACGAAATTAATGTTTCATAATATTCGGTATTCACTTCCTAATTTCCTGGCCAATTTGTCAACGTCCTAAGCTTTTGATCGTCTTTTTTGTAGTCTTCACCAGTTATTTTTAAAAGTCTTCCTCCAATTTTCATTTTTGTTTTTCTTTTATATTTTTTTTTTTTTTCTTTCATTTTCAAATATATCCCCGAACTGTGATAATTTTGTTTCCTTCCGCGCCGTGTTTTATCGTCTCCTATGCAAGATTGCCGCTTTACACATTCGCAGGTAACTGAACGTAGATGCATCTGCAGACACACAGAGGCGAGAGTGCACAATGCGACAGAATGTGGTGTGCAGTGTGTAGTGTGCATGTGTGCTGTGTGCAGTGGCAGTGTGCAGATCTCTGCGTTGAAACAGGAACTAATTTGCATAGTTACTTTCGTAATCACAGTCCTGCTGCAAGGCAAAAATGTCGGCAGCGGAAGGAAAGATGCCGCCTGCCTGGCTGTTGCCTGGAAACCGGAAGTGGCGGGGAAAACAGGAAAGAAAGAAAGAACAAAAAAATATAAGAAAGAACAAAAAAAGGAATAGAGAGATAGAATAAGAGGGAAGGCGAGGGAAAAAAATAATTGGACAAAACATAAATAAATGAGAGAATTTGTGAAAATGCGAATAATTGGAAAAAGGGAGAAGATAAATAATAAATAAATGAAAGAAAAAATAAATGAAAGAAAAATGAATAATGTAAATTAATGGAGAACGAAAGAAAACGGAAAAATACCGCATGAACTCGTGTATAAGTCGATTTCTTGTTTTGGTTCGGTTTAATCTATTAGCAGCCTAAGCAAAGTAAGTAAAGTCTGCGGTGGCGGCTTAATGTCGGTATCAGCCAGACAGAGAGGAAGTCAATCCCCTTTTCCCCAGCTCTAGACCAAGGAGATTATTTAGATGGAGCTACCATTAGCTACCCATTTTAGCGCACATATATCTGTGCCACGAAAGCGCGTAGTGTAATGGTTAAAGACAGGGAAATGGACTCGTCGCCCGAGTTCAAATCCTGGACGTGGTAATAGCATTTCACTTAGTGCTAATACCCTTGGGAAAGGTATAAATCCTAGTCTCGCTCCAGCTATGGATAAATAGTAGGGCAGACTAGGCTCTTTATCCTTGGTTAGGCAACCGATCTAGGAGAAGGAAAACTCAGATATTCAACACCCGATACGATGAAGAGGGAGCCCAGAGAACCCAGCATGACCAACCGAGAAGGTTAGAAGACTTAGAAGATAGAAGCAGATAACCTAATAATATATAACTTTATTAAGTGTACTAGCAGGAAGTGGATATACCTCAGTATGATAATTTAATTAATACAATATTTGATATGCTTACTTAAGAGCTATTGCTTTTACTTCAATATGTAAAAAGTATAATAGTCTCGATTTAACTCTTTCTCTCGCTCTTTTTTTATCTCTCTCACTCTCTCTCTCTCTCTCTATATATATATATATATATATATATATATATACAAATAATTTGAAGGCAATTACAATGCGTATGAAAAATAAAAACAAAAAGATGTTATTTTTGTCTTATCGATTTCGAAGCAACCTCTGATGATGAAGTTTATGATTCGAAATCAATAAGACAAAAATAACATCTTTTTGTTTTTATTTTTCAACGCATTGTAATTGCCTTCAAATTATTAATATATTATAACATACTTAACAATGCTTCAAGCAAATTACCAATTACTTTTGTATATAATATATATATATATATATATATATATATATATATATATATATATATATATATATATTATAATAGTTTTTTGGTTTGCTTAATGTGTGTTATTTAATGCAATATCTTTATAATAGTAGTAACAATAATAATAATAATTGTAATAATGGTAATATCAATGATAATGATAATATCAATAACAATAATAATACTTGTAATAATGATAATAAAAAAATTAATTGTAATAATGAAAATAATAACAATAATAATAATTGTAATAAAAAAAAGAAAAATCTTTGGAATATGAGAGTGAAAGTGATATCAATTGTAGTTGGTGCATTTGTCACAATAAACTTGGAAAAAAGACTGGGGGATTTAGAAATCAGAGGAAGAATTGAGACCATCCGAGCCTACTGCACTGCTGCAATCGGCTAGAATACTCAGAAGTGTCCTGGAGACCTGTGGAGAAGACTTGTTGTCACTCAGACTCCAGTGATATACCATCAGCTAACGCTGATGTGAAAAACTCAAAAGGAGTGAAAGCAATAATAGCAGTATTGAAAATATAAAAAAAAGATAATACATAAAGACTAAATGAAATTTAAAATATATTTTTTATAAAATAGATAATCCCTTAATAACAGATTAAATAAAATCGGTTAAAATATAGATAATATTTCCTAGAAGTTGTTATAGAACTTAGCTCTATACAAACATAACACATCTACACTTGCTAGATAAATCTCTAACATAGATTTTCATGTTTTTGTTGTTTTCATTTTTATTTGTTATTTCATTTATTTAATTTTTGTGCTTTTAAATGAGGAAAAGTCCACGGCAAAATATCTGTTTTTGTTTTTCTTCATTCTGTTTGTGGCTATCTGAAGATGCTTAATTCTTTTATAAAGGAGCCAGTTGAAATAAATTAATTTGCAATAGACAAATGACTGGTTAATATTTCTCTGAAGTTTAAGAGGAGACTTAATAATCTGTATTATTTGGATTGTTCGGACTATTGTCCTAATCTTTATTGTTATATACACAACATTTCGGCCGATGTGTCCTCAGCTTTCTTTCTTTATTTTCTTGTCGGACTCGGGAATCCCTACTTCGAACTCGTAAACCTTCTCTTCGAACTCGGAAACCTTCTTGTCAAACTGGGGAGCCTTCATGTCGTCATCGTCAACTTCCAACCGAACCCTTTATTTAATCCACGGGGTATACTGTCCTCATGCCGCTAACCATGTCCGGGTACAAGTGTTAAGATGTGTTAATTATCCTTGTGACTGTTACACTTGGCCAGTATTGAACCTGCAGCCTAGAGATAACTGTCACTTCGAACTGTATAAACTCAACGCCTATATCCACTACGTTATGTGTCCAGTTGGAGAAAGACTATCTTTCAGTTGAAATTATCTAATCGACATAACATAATATATATATGTGGGTTCATAATGATCAACAATAGATTGAAGCTTAGTATTTTTACATATAAAATTGAAATGAAAATATGCGTGCAGCAGGGCAAACAATTTAATAAATTGATGCTACGACATCCAGACATCAGTCTAGATATCTAGATGAGGTCAAGACTTTTCAAAGCCAATCTGAAAAAAAAAACACGATTTTTTAATACAATTCTTTGACCTGCAGTCTATAAATTACTGTCACTTAGGTGTTGAGTTGATACAATTCTATGTCCACTATGCTACGTGACAAATTGGACTGGTTGTTAAGTTTTTCTCTTAAATGGAAGTGTGAATTATTCCCCTGTATGAAATAATATAATTTTCACGCATTGATGTTTCCTGAGGAATTGAAAGAATCTTCATATATTCATATTGCATCCCTGGTAAAAATGGAACTGCCTTTTGGTGATATTTGTCAGACAGATGATATATTAAACTTCAGTTAAAATCAAAGATAATGATAAAGATGAAGGAAATCTTTACATCGGTTACGCATTAATGAATATTAAAGAAAGAAAGAAAGAAGATAAGAAAGAAAGAAAGAAAGAAAAAAAGAAGAAAGAAAGAAACCGAAAACAAAATAAAGAAAGAAAGAAACAGAAAACAATAAATAAATAAAGAAAGCAGGGTAGAAAGAAAGAAAGAAAATGAAAGAAAGAAAGAAAGAAAGGAAGGAATAATAACATAATTTTAAAAAATATGAATAAAATGCGAAGTAAAGACAAAATTCTCGGGGATAAATTGTAAAAGAAATCCATTAACATGAAGAAATAGCTGTAATTTTATTCTTTACTTCCTAATTTAACTAAATAGTTAATTTAGGAAAATTCAGCAATGAAAGCCGTGAGTGATCAAAGTGTAAGTTTCAGTTGTTGTAATTTCCGAATATATCCCCCTCTGTTTCAAATCTCTTTATCTGCATTCTTATTTAGTTTCATTAGCCTTTCTAGTTCAATATAATATTTTATTATATTAAAACTTAAATACTTGAACCAGGAGCATGCATATATTTGCTAGTACATTTAATTATCATACTGTGGTATATCCACAGGTCCTGCTAGTATACTATATTCCCGATCACAATCTAAATTCATTATGGAAACATTACCATTCTGTTTGTTTAATATTTATACATTAGTATTTGATGTCTCCGTCTAGTATACTTAATTCTCCCAACAAACACATCTATAAATATACTTGAAAAAATCTAAAAATAATAGACGTTCAAGTACTACTCGTGACCACTTGAATCCCAAATCAATTAAGAACTTAATTAATAAGTCAGACAAGAGAACTTTATAAGAGACAGATAATGACGTCATTATTTAGAATAATTGTAAAACTGTTTATGTCGGTGGGACATCGTCGATCCGTGAAAGGGCGTCTGTACGGACACACTTGTGATCTAACAAAGGGAGATAATTCAAATGCGCTTTAGAGACAGACACTGATTTTAATTTGAATTACACTCACATGTTATAAATAATAAATAAATATCGACATCTTAAGAATCTCCTGGGATCTATTTGTGTCAAAGAAACAACGAACCGGATTTCTGAACATGGCAACTTTTATAGTAAAATTAGAAGCGGCTACTCGGCGTTGCCTTAGTAGAGGAAGAACTCAAAAGATCTAGTCTCGCAAATCTTTGATTACTGAATCACGAGTTGGTTCCTCTCAGGATGCCCCATTAAAATCCCTATGTAAAAAAAAAGTCCTTTATAGTAAAATTAGAAGCTGCTACCCGGCGTTGCCTTAGTAGAAGAAGAACTCAAAGGATTTTGTCTCGCAGATCCATGATTACTGAATCCCGAGTTGGTTCCTCTCAGGATGCCCCATTAAAATCCCTATGTAAAAAAAAGTCCTTTATAGTAAAATTAGAAGCGGCTACCCGGCGTTGCCTTAGTAGAGGAAGAACTCAAAAGATCTAGTCTCGCAGATCCATGATTACTGAATCACGAGTTGGTTCCTCTCAGGATGCCCATTAAAATCCCTATGTAAAAAAAGTCCTTTATAGTAAAATTAGAAGCGGCTACCCGGCGTTGCCTTAGTAGAAGAAGAACTCAAAGGATTTTGTCTCGCAGATCCGTGATTACTGAATCCGAGTTGGTTCCTCTCAGGATGCCCCATTAAAATCCCTATGTAAAAAAAGTCCTTTATAGTAAAATTAGAAGCGGCTACCCGGCGTTGCCTTAGTAGAGGAAGAACTTAAAAGATCTAGTCTCGCAGATCTATGATTACTGAATCACGAGTTGAATCCTCGCAGGATGCCCCATTAAAATCCCTATGTAAAAAAGTCCTTGTGTTTATCTGGCCTGGTGTGACATCAAAAAAAAAGGTGCACGTACACTATGAAAAGAAAAATTAATATCTCCTATTTAAAATATTAAATCAAAAAAAGAAAAAAAAAAGAAAAAGAATCATGCTGTTAATATTTAAATTTCAATTTTTAATCATCTTTATATTTTTTGCTCAAAAAACAAGATCTTATGATAGTGAATGTGTATATATATTTACTTTGTAGTTAATTGCTTTTATTTTCCTAGTTTCCTCCGGACATACATTCATACGTACATACACACCAACTGCTCTTTATATATGTATAGATTAACATTAAACTAAATAAAACTCCACTTAATTTCACATATGTTAGATTAATACAAACTTACTACGAACGACATTAGATCTAATGAGAGGAAAAAGTTTACGCTAAAAACGTCAAGAAGCAGACATTATTCCGAAGATACTATTAATAATGCGGACTACGCAGATGATCAAATGCTTCTTGTAAATACACTTGCAAAAGCCAAATAACTGTTTAACAGGATAAAATGGAGTTTATGGGTTTTGAACAAGATAGGGACATCACACTGGATGACAAGACACTGAAATTAGTATACCAGTTCATATACCTAGGTAGTTGTATCTCATCTACTGAAAGTGTTGTCAGTATACGCAGAGCACTGGCATGGACTGTTATAGACGGATTAATGATAATATGGAAATCAGTTCTGCATGATAAAAGAAAACGAGAATTCTTCCGAGCTGTAGCTGTGTCAGTGCTACTGTATTGCTCCACCATTTTGTCTTTAATGAAATGATTGGGCAAAAAGTAAGATGCTGTGTACTGACCTAAACAAATTCTCGAATTAGTACCACATAAAAAAGCGGCTGTACGACCATTAACCTCCTATCACACGATTCATCTAAATAAAACAATCATGACACGCTGGACACAGCTGGAGAATTAAGAACGAACTAATAAATAACGTTATCTTGAGGACACCTGAACAGGGACATATAGAATGGACTTACTTACAAAGACTTACATTGATTAGGACTGCGTGCATCTAGATGTTGGTACGAGACCTGCCATGTGCGATGGTCCAATAGGAATGTCTGGCAAGAGCAAACCATAGAAGCCATGCTGTCAGCATGACATAATGATGATGAGGAGGATGATGATGATGGTGATTATGATGATCCCAGAATAAATATTCAGTTTAGACTTCAACTGTGTCAAATAGTGTCCATTTATTATTAACAATACTAGCAAGAATATGCGCCCTCCGGGTGCAAGTATTTACCTTTTAATGTAATGAAATATATTCAACTAAAAAGACAAGAGAAATTTAATAAGAACGCATATAAAAAGATTACTCTGATTTTAATCATATTTTAATTGATTTCTCTATAAAAATCCATCATAGGATTGATTTTAAAACGTCGGAGAATAAAACAATACTATTAGAGATCAATAACACCAAGTAATTATTTATTAAACCCGGTTATGTTAAAACCAGTATTCAAATTAACCACACCCTATATTATGTAAACCTTTTTTTTATAGTGATGTATAAGACACATTTCAGAATTTTAAATACACTAATAACTAATAATATACTGTTTCGAAGCAATCTAACTAAAGTTTTCAAAGTAGAAAATAAAAGCAGTAAATAAGATTTATTCTATTGCATGTATTAATGAATTTTACTATAAATCAAATACTCATTGATAGACATACGCTATTCCTGAAGGTATTGTGAGGTAATCAGTGTCGTAGTTACGGTTACAGACAGGCATAAACCGAATCTCCATCATAATAGTCTTTTTATTTTATTTTGCACTCAACTGTGATATTTTCAATTTTTTTAAAATTCAGAACTTAAAAATGATCATATTCAAATTTACAATTTTTTTCTTTTGAGATTTCAAAATTAATAGCAATTAGATTGCTATGGCAACCTGATAGACAGTTTCAAATTCTTAAAATTGAATCTTTTTCCAAATCCTTATTGGATGAAGCCTATATAATAGACAAACAAATACTCCACCAAAATTTGGTTTTCGCACCATACTTTTTCATCCACTCTCCTCCCAGATATTCTATCCGTATCTTTATTGACGCCTAGATCCATACCGAACCCGATATATCAATACATGCTACGGGCTTCTGCGTCACTTATTGAAACAATGTTAGTTAAAACGAATCCCGATACGCAATTTTTTGCGCAGTTGTATTAAATTATCAAGCCAGTCTAAATTGAATAAAACAGAGAAAACATTTTAATTTCGCAGTTTCAAATGTGCAAGAGACGGGCGATTGGGACGGGAAAACCGACAAAAATACATATTTGCCTAAATAATTCTCTTCATAAACACATTTGACCAAAGACTTACATCTCAGTTTAGGTAGTTTGGTTGGTTGGATTTTAAAGCATGTCAACCCTTATTGGGTTATTCTATGCCAGGGATCACCAAACTTCTTTCACAGTGGGCCGGATAATTAAAAAAAAAATAACGAGCGCGGGACACATTATTATTGTATTCAATACTTGCTAGCCAAAACGAAAGCTCTGAGAAAAAGATGTAAAACAAAATTTATCTTTCCATCATATATTCATGGGTGAGTGGTGTAAGATGCACGAAAACAAATTTAAACAATATATTTATTTTCAAAATATTATCAAACTATGCCACATTAGCAGAAAGGTTTAGTGAGATTTGGGAAACTGAAGTTTGCCTTTTAAGATATCGTCAACTTTTGGTTTGGAATTGCTACATCCAACCAAGAGGATTGCTTTCAAATGCTTTAACAAACAAATTCAAATATTGATAAAATGCACTCGCAGCCAAACTCGGCCCGCAGACCGTAGTTTGGTGACCCCTTTTCTACGCCGAAAATATTCTATTTTATTCCTTCTTCACGGGTACATATTTTTCAAAACACATTTTAAAACTCATTTTTGACCAATTTCGCATAGATTTCCTATGGATACTGTAACACGTACTTGGTCATGGTTGACTTGCGAGCAACGACAATGAAGGGTACTCCATATTCCAAAGCTCCAAATCGGAACTTCAGCATTTGATGCATTTTAACGTCATACCCTGGACATTAATATCGTCAGCCAATTCCTTCTAGCAAATATATGATAAAAAGGCTTGGCGTTTTCCATAAAAGCAATAGAATTTGGGACAATCATATAAGTACTAGGGCTTGACGTGACCAGCCGAGAAATCGGAAGGGGACTTCTCAAGCTTAAGTAAGGGCCAATGTGGAATGCCATAGACTGCTCAGCCTCCAGGGTTCCAACCGTAAGCATCACGTATCGCCATGTGATTCGTCAAAGAATATATCGGGAAATAAGCGATTCGATGTATACACAAAAGTATGCCTCCGTGTTGTTTCCATGACTAAAAACTAAGAAAAATGGGATTCACAAAGGCGCATACAACTCTGATGGAATAAGAAACACCATCCCTATATGAAGAAACAGACTCCCCAAGTGAAAGAGAACTAATAAGAAAAATCCCCGATCGACAATGAAAAATGGAGCAGAGAGAAATTTGATAGAAGAAGTAAGAATTGAAGCACATATATATATATATATATATATATAATATATATTATATATAAAACAACCCCTAAGCATGAGCAGATTGCGAGACAGTCAGTTTCTTAAGCGGGGTTTAACGGGTTTGAATTAAGAGCTTTCCTTCTCCTAGACTGGTAACCTAGCCAAGATTAAAGAGCCCAGTCTGCCATACTATTCATCCATAGCTAGATTGAGAGAGAATAGTTGGATTCACATATTTTCAAGGGTATTAGCACTATGTAAAAAAGCAGTCCAGGATTTGAACTCTAATCGACGAGTCCATTTCCTACGACTCTAACCATTACACCATGCGCATTAAGAAGCATTATACAACCGTTTTGCTTTTTTTTTTGTAGCTTTGATCCCCCTCTCTCTCTTTATTTCCTTTTATATTTCTTCTTTTCTTAAAAATAAAATTCATACCTTAATCACATTTAATTCTAATTTCATCCGTTTAATCATTTAAAAAATTATTTTGGTCATTGTTCTTTCATGTAGCCATTTTCTTGTTCTTTTAATCTAAATTCCATTCTAATATGCTATTTCCTGCATATTCTCATCGCTATTTAACAAATTGGTTATTCAGTTCACTACCTTCACACAAAACACAAACAGAAACACACCGACACATGTACACACACATTCATACACACATGCAATTTAATAATAAAAGAAATAACACTGAAAGTACTCCCTAGATCCAATCAATATATGTACTAGCAGGACCTGTGGAATTAAGCGGGTTTTGAAAAAA
>CM042152.1:47935045-47940045 GCA_023376005.1 Doryteuthis pealeii
TTTCTCAGAGAGAGAGAGAGAGAGAGAGAGAGAGAGAGAGAGAGAGAGAGAGAGAGAGAGAGAGAGAGAGAGACATAAATCACATTCCTGTGCGATGTTCGCTGCAAGCCTAGACACACAGTGGGACTCTCCAAAACACGTCAGCCCCTTACCGTTTCCCAGCGCGAAAAGAACGAGCTCCCTCTACTTCCGTTTGTGATTCCGGGGGTGGGAGGGTACACATCCGCTTCCACAGAAAATCTGGGACTTCCGTTTTTATCTTCAAATCTAGTTCAGTGTCCCTGGCTGATACACGTTTATCTTCTTTCTGTTCTTCTTTCTTTTTTCTTCTCTTTGTCCAGAAATCCGACTACCGTTCCCCTTTCAATCCCAAACATACAGGATGCACATACACAGGAGCCTTCGGGACTTCTGACTGCGAGCGATCTCGATCTGCTCAATCCAGATTTTAAATTTTTTTATAATTCTTTAACTCAACAGGCCTACGTCTCTTTCATCGTGACACCTATGCAGTTTTCCTGTAGATACACCCCTTGGGAAATAAAATAATAATATTAGAGAGCATTAATACCAAGTAATTATTTATTAACCTGGTTTTGTTTAAACCAGTATGCGAAATAATCACACCAGATATTATGTAGTATTATTTGGACTATATGGACTATTATCCTCATCTTTATTGTTATCTGTAAAACGTTTCGACAATATGCCCTCCGGCCTACTTCAGTTATTTCTTTTCAGACTCGGTAAGAAGAGAAATAGGTATTATGTAAGCCTTTATTTCTTAGTGATATATAGGACCCATTGTGGGATTTTAAACGCACTAATGACATGGGTAGTTTTGAAGCAAATCTAACAAATCGTGGAAACATGGTTATTGAATAAGATTTATTTTATTTATTAACGATTTGACTATAAATTAAAAACTCTTTGATAGATTTACACAGTTCCTGAGGGTATTGTTACGTAAGCAGTGACGTGCTTTCGTTACATACTTACACCGAATATCCATTATAATAAGATGTTTTCATTCCCCAAACCTCCAGAACTGGAACCTCACCATCAAATAGAGCTTAACGTCATCCCCAGAACATGAAGACCTTCACCACTGCTTTCTAGCACCCATATGATAAAAAGGGTTGGGGCTTACCATAAGGGCAATAGGGTCGGGACAATCGTATATATATGTTTACCAACCCCTCCGCACGAGCAGGATGTGACACAAGGTCAATTTCTTAAGCGGAGTTTAACAGGTTTGAATTCAGAGTTTTCCTTCTGCTAGACCGGTTGCCTAAACAAGGTTAAAGGGCCCAGTCTGCCCTACTATTTACTCATAGCTGGAGGGAGAGTAGAATTCATACATTTCCCAAGGGTATTAGTGAAATGCAATTACCACGTCCAGGATTTGAAATCGGGGTAAGGAGTCCATTTTCTAAGACTTTAACCATTACACCACGCGATGTTTTCATTATAAGTCTTGGAGCTACGAATAATTCCTCTGATCACTCATTTTGCGTCATGCCCAAGAATATATGATAAAAAAGGGTTGGGGGTTTCATAAAGGCAAAGTGATTGAAAAAATCATATCAGTGCTACAGCTTGACATGACCCAGCGGTTGATTGGAGGGGCCTCTCGTCTACCGTCTAAGAGCAAGGTTATATGTAATGGATTGCTTAACCAACGAGAATCCGTCCTTAAGCATCAGGGGTCGACAACAACGGTCAACAGGTGTACTCATTGGGGGTGATTTTATCCTCTGCAGTGGTGCAATCGGTGTATTCTTCTCCCAGCGCCAGGGCAGTCGTAATTATTTAATGTTCCATTACTACTACTACTACTACTACTACTACTACTACTCCGTCCTGTCGGCTGGGGCTTTAGAATACACCTGAGAAAAACCCGTGAGAGAAGCAAACACACACATACAAACACACACATACAAACAATCACACGCACGCACACACTTACACACATAGGTATATATATAAAGCTGGTATACGTGTGTATTTTAGGACATTTCAAGTAAATATGCACGCATTTATAGGTGCATATACACATCTACGTATATATATATATATATATATATATATATATATATATATATTTTTTTTTCTGTGTATGCACTGGTTTTATATCTCCATTAATGAAATATACACATAAGCACACACGCGTTAATATAAATGTATACGTGAGGCACAAGTAATGTATACAAATGTACTTAATATGTTTACCTACTTACGTACCAAAATTCACACACCCACACGTACGCTCAAACCCCCCCTCTCTCTCTCTCTCTCTCTCTGTCTCTCTCTATCTATCTCTCTTTCTCACAACCTTATATATGTATATATATATATTTGGAGGATATGTGCTTAATTGAAGTCATACCTAATATATATATATGGGGCCGGGTTAGCTCAGTCGGTAGAGCGTTCGGCTAGAAACCACAAGGTTCCTAGTTCGATACCGGTCCCCGCCAACTCAGCGTATGAGTAGCACAGGGATCGGTGCGGTAAAGTAAGGAGCTGATGGTAGGTGTGACGCTCCACCTCAGATGCTAAAACAATCTCCTTGGTCTAGCGCTAGTGAAAAGGTGATAGACTCCCTCGCTGACTTGCTGATACCGACTTTAGGCCGCCCCGTCGTCGACTTTACTTATATATATATATATATATATATATACGTACACGTATATATATATATATATATATATACGTACACGTATATATATAAGTACATATATATATGCAAGTACATACGTATATATATAAACGCATATATATATATATATATATATATATATATATACGTACACGTACATATATATATATACAGGTACATACGTATATATGTATATATATATATATATATATATATATATATATATATATAGTTCAATGAGAAATCAAAAAAAATAAAAGTTTTTGCTTTTATTCATTTAATTACGGGAACAGTATTACAACCAGCGGTTTCTTGCTGAAAGCATTCATCGGGTAAGACGAAACGGTTCCTTTGAAAATGACAGAAATTGTGTCATTTCTGTCATTTCTGTCATTTTCTGTCATTTTGTGTCAATTGTGTCAATTTCTGTCATTTTCAAAGGAACCGTTTCGTCTTACCCGATGAATGTTTTCAGCAAGAAACCGCTGGTTGTAATACTGTTCCCGTAATTAAATAAATAAAAGCAAAAACTTTTATTTGTTTTGATTTCTCATTGAACTATCAACGCTCTATCACAGATATTGAGCACTCTTCTAATAACACTGTACGTTGAATTACTATTACTTTTTCTAGTATACAAGTGCCAACCATACACATTAATATATATATATATATATATATATATATATATAAACATACGTACACGTACATATATATGCAGGTATATATATATATATATATATATATATATGCGTACTTAGGTACTAGGAATTTTCTTCGTGTTCATTTAGGTGTTATTTATCTTTCTCTCAAAGATGAGATTTGTTCTTCGTAGGCTGTTTATATTAGTGTCTAGAAACTTAAGCATCGTATCATTTTGCTGAATCCTGACTTCATTATTGTTTATTCTACTAAGGTAAATAGACTATCGTCTACTTACACATTCAGATGGTTTTACCTCGACAGAGTCTTGAGACATATTACCCTTAAGCACAGTTATAAAGTTATATATGATCTATCAAAATATCATATCTATCTATCAATCTATCTATCTATCTATCTTTGGATGTTACTCTCTGTATCAATTCAAATCTATCTCTGTCTATCTGTCTATTTTATCAATGTATCTAGCGCGATGTGTCTATATATATATATATATATATATATATATATATATATATATATATATATTACAGTTTATACATACACCTACACACAAGCACAAACACACATACACACACACATATATATATATATATATATATAATTTCTCATTTACGTTTGTGATTTCCCTGTTCCTTATATGAATTAATTGTATGATAGGGGCCGGGTTAGCTCAGTCGGTAGAGCGTTCGGCTAGAAACCACAAGGTTTCTAGTTCGATACCGGTCCTCGCTAACTGAGCGTATGAGTAGCACAGGGATCTGTGCGGTAAAGTAAGAAGCTGATGGTAGGTGTGGCGCTCCACCTCAGATGCTAAAACAATCTCATTGGTCTAGCGCTATTGAAAAGGGGATAGACTCCATCGCTGATGGCTGATACCGACTTTAGGCTGCCCCGTCGACTTTACTTTTTACTTTTATAATATCATAAAGCAAATAATATTTTAAGGCCCGTAATTAAAATTTTATATATATATAATATATATATATATATATATATATATATATATATATATATATATATATATATATAGATAACCAACTTAAATTTCACCAAAAAGTATCATCAAGATTAATTTTAATGAATTAATCAAGAAATTGATTGATTAAAGACAATTTCGGAAGTGAATAATACAATTATAGCCTTTAAAACAGTTTCACAGTGAAGATGAATGCTAGATAATTGATTTCCTCATTCAAAACTGAACACATGTCGATGTCAGCCGGGTGTGTGGGGGGTGTATACAGTATTTTTACTTAATTATTGAATAATATTGCTTAATTTAAAAAAATAAAAAAAACAACTTTCCCGTGTTTCTTAATTATAAGCATATCAATCAGTATGCGAGATTTCAAATCTGAATGAATTTTCGTTTGTTAGTTATAAGTCGACACGTACATACCAAATCATGCAAAACGAAGTAATAGTGGAAGAGTTATGGGTCTACCATTGTTTTGATTTCATTGATCTCATCTGGATCCTACTTATATTATGTCATTACTTATTTAAACTTAGATAGACTTTTCTTCTTTATCTCAGTTTAAATAATGAATGACATCTTATGTGTAAAGTAGTGTCCCGATGAGAGAATCGAGATCGAAACCATGGTAGACCCTTAACTCTTTTCCACTAATTCTGTAATTAATATGATATATATATATATATATATATATAT
>CM042152.1:47942545-47945045 GCA_023376005.1 Doryteuthis pealeii
ATAGCTTACCATTATATATATATATATATATATATATATATATATATATATATATATATAATATAGAATGAATAGAGAATAAATGCGAAAAGTATTGGCATAAAAGGTGCTCAATGCTAATAAAGCAGAGGAGAATAACAATCAATAATAATGATATTATGGAATTTCATCGCGTGAACACGCTTCACATTTATATAAACGCTAAAAAACTACTGGTTTTTAAAATCTCAACCATTTGACTCATCTTAAGATTGCATAAGCATGAAACTTATAGTTATGTGTTAATATCCATGATATCATTATTATTGATTATATATATATATATATATATATATATATTCCATTGTTTATGTTATATTTTTCGCTCTGTTTCATATCAAACATTTTCCTATTGCAATCAATTGGATATCTGTAAGAAGAAGAAAAAAATTATTTAGAAAGTTTGAAATTCTTCAAAACATCAACAATATTGTATCAAACTGAAAAGAGGTAAAACGATAAACATCTCGTCAAACGAAAGATGAGAATAATGAGAGAGAGAGAGAGAGAGAGAGAGAGAGAGAGAGAGAGAGAGGAGAGAGAGAGAGAGAGAGTGGGGGCACATATATTTGAAAGCGTGGATGTGAAGGAGATTGATGTTGGAGAAAGAAGATAAAGGTCTAGTTAGAGAGAGAGAGAGAGAGAGAGAGAAGAGAGAGAGAGAGAGAGAGAGAGAGAGAGAAGCACATATATTTGAAAAGGGTGGGTGTGAAGGAGATTGATGTTGGAAAAACAAGATAAAGTTCGGGTTAGAGAGAAAATTAAGGAAACACAGAGAGAGAGAGAGAGAGAGAGAGAGAGAGAGAGAGAGAGAGAGAGAGAGAGAGAGAGAGAGAGAGAGAGAGAGGCACATATATTTGAAAGGGTGGATGTGAAGGAGATTGATGGAGAAAGAAGATAAAGGTCTAGTTAGAGAGAGAGAGAGAGAGAGAGAGAGAGAGAGAGAGAGAGAGAGAGAGAGAGAGAGAGAGAGAGGCACATATATTTGAAAGGGTGGGTGTGAAGGAGATTGATGTTAGAAAAACAAGATAAAGTTCGGATTAGAGAGAAAGTTAAGGAGAGAGAGAGAGAGAGAGAGAGAGAGAGAGAGAGAGAGAGAGAGAGAGAGAGAGAATCAAATATCGTAAAATACAAATAGTGAAGGAGATAGAGTTATGTTGAGGGAGATACAGATTGAGTGAGAGAGAAAAAGACGAAGCTAAAGAACCAAAGCGAGATAGACAGTCAGACTGAGACACAGATGTGGAGAATGAGAGAGTAAAGAGGAAATGACGACAAGAACAGTATATTCAATCGACCTAACGAAGCAGGATTTATTGTGAAAAGAAATAAAAAAACAAAACCCCAAATGTTCCGAAATCTGAATAAGATAGAAAAAGAAGCGAAAACAATCAAAACCGGAATTCTAAGAGCAGAAATAAGTCGCTTCGTTTGTTTATTTCTAAAGATAAATATGATAAGAAGGAAGCATTGATAAAACTTTATTGAAAACCTTCAAAAAAAGGTTGACATGCAGCTTTCCTAAATGTCATTTACTCTTGATTATTTTGCCTGTGGCCATAACTTATACAATCCAGCATCCAGACACATTGAAAGCAAACGGTTGAGACTTTCAATATTGACATTAAATTATTTGCTTTCTTTATTCATAAAAAACAACTCTGACAACACTATACTATTATAAGAAGTAGTCGTCCCATCCTGGAGTAATGATTAGCAAGCTAGTCTCGCAGATCCGTTACAATCCACTATCCAAACGCATTGATTGGTTTATTTTATTTTATTTTACGTCATATCAACTTCGGTGGGTCAATTAATGCCGACTAACGTTTGAAACTTTCAATATTGACATTAAATCATTTGCTTTCTTTATTCATAAGAACAACTCTGACAACACTATACTATTATAAGAAGTAGTCGTCCCATCCTGGAGTAATGATTAGCAAGCTAGTCTCGCAGATCCGTTACAATTCAGTATCCAAACGCATTGATTGTTTTTTTAAATTTTATTTTACGTTATATCAACCTCAGTGGGTAATTTAATGCCGACTATGTTTTGAAATGAATTCATTCTTAATGGATACTCAATTTTTTAATAAACTCATGTTTTTCTATTTAACATTGATAGGGCCCTTACAGGTACCTCCAGTTCGGATCAGAGTGAACCTGGGAGCAATGGTGATGAAGGGGTGATCTTCCTTCCACAGACCTCCAGAACTGGAACCTCACCATCAGATAGAGTTTAACGTCATTCTGTTGCAGATTGACTGTTTGTTTTGCGCGGGAAGTCGAAAAGACAAAGGAAAATTGAACAGGGAAAAACAATAGATAGGCGAGACAGAAATCTTAGTATAACAAAAGAGGTGTGACAAAGGACTCATCTGGACAAACGCTAACTTGAACAAAGGGAAAGGACTTCCGGTCAAGGAACAAAAGAATGTGTGGGCGGTCGTCAGTACTT
>CM042152.1:47950045-47960045 GCA_023376005.1 Doryteuthis pealeii
CGAACATGATAAAAAATAGAAGGAAAGAAAAATCAAAGAGTGAGAGAGGGTTAATTGAAGATTATAATACTTTTTACATTTTTAACTATTTTGCAATAGATTTAAGTAACATATCAAACGTTTTTTATAATTGAATTATCATACTCTGTTATATCCACAGGTACTGTTAGTCATTATTTACCGCAAATCCTCAAGTATAATCCGCACTCTTTTCCATAATTTAAAGTTCAAAATCCCTAGTGCGTATTATATACGAGGTTAAAAATGAAAAATATTTTCTAAGCAATGTCCGAATCTCTATTTGCTGTCCGGCAATGTTTATTCAGACTCATTTTGTGATGTCGGGCGCGAAAAAAAAATCCCCTGCGTATTATACTCAAGGACGGACTATACTCGAGGATTTACGGTATTACATTAAAATAATTATTTGTCTGATGGAAATATTCCCATCAGACAAATAAAGGGAGAGTAATGAGAAAGATTTGAAGCGTAAATAATTTACTTAGCATGTAGCAAACATCTTGGCAAGAAGTTTTATGCGGTAACCCGAAATTGAACCTCGGAAGTCGGCGCCGTTAAACTTTTAGTAAACTGTCATTGTTCAAAAGAAACGAACCCGGATTTGCTTTTTGGTGTTTTTGTTGCTTGTTTTTTTGTTATTTTTATATTTTTTTTATTGGTTGTTTGGTTTTTATTTTTGTCTTATTTCATTTTTCTATCCTCCTATGAGTTTTGATCATATCTAGTTGTGAGTGTCATGGATTCTGCCGACGGTGTTTTGCACGTTGTTATAATTTCTTATTGTTACTGTAACTGTTGTTGTTGTTGTTGTTGTTGTTGCTTGCTTGCTGCGTCTCATGTTGCTGCAATGGGCGTATTGGTGGCGGTAGTGTTGGTGGGGTCTGGTTGGATTGGTATGTAATGTGATCACATGAAGAAAGCATTGGGCTTTTCCCTCGGGTAATATCTCTTAGATTTCCACACAGCAACGGAAGGAGAAACTGAAACAAATGGTAAAAACCAAGAGAACAATGGAATCGAAGAATACAATCCAATACAATGAAAGGAAAACAACAGGTTTATGAAAACATCTCTATCTACACAATATACATTTATATAAACATAAAAACAATATTCTTCTCCCTATCTCAAACCCATACAGGTTGTTTAATAAATCACTCGAACCTAAGGATTAAAGAGAAGAATGTAAATTATATGCTCATGTGGCGAAACTGTATTTCAAGCATTAAATACTGTAGTCTCTCGGTGATTCATAGATAATATCATTACTTACCACTTTGCCTACTTTAAACCATTCACAGCGGCTCTCCCACCATGTCTTTGTTCAAGATTCTCTAGCCTACGACGGTTTTATATACCGTTTTGATTAATAGATACTATTATTTCTTAACTCTTTTCCAACTTCAAACCACTTACAGCCGCTCATTCGCCATGTTTTTGTTCGAGGATTTCCAGCTTATGATGTTTTTACCTACCGTCTTGATAAATAGCTAATATAATAATAATAATATTACTACAGTATTTAATGCTTGAAATGCTAAGTCATGCGCTAGACCTATTTGAGGATCCATATCTTTTTGTTGTGTCTGTTGCGGGGTTTTAGCATAAACGAAATTTGTTAAGAATTATTTTATGTATAAATTTTTCCCTGCCTACATTACCCAACAATTCGACAATATTGCCATTAGGGTAGTTTAAACATAAGATAAAATACTACTTACTAATTTCAGTCTTGATTTGATTTCGCCCTATATTAGCCCTATATTTATAAGGAACATATCCCTATATTAATAAGGAACATAAGCCTATATTGATAGGGGGAATAGCCTTATATTGACAAGTCACATAGCCCTATACTGACAAGGCACATAGGTCTATATTTACAATGAACAAAACCCTATATTGATAAGGAACATAACCCTATATTGATAGGGAGAATAGCCCTATACTTAGGCCTATATTTATAAGGAACATAACCCTATAGTGATAAGGAACATAAGCCTATAATGATAGGGGAATAGCACTATATTGACAAGGCACATATCCCTATACTGACAAGGCATATAGGTCTATATTTATAATGAACATAACCCTATATTAATAAGGAACATAAGCCTATATTGATAGGGGGAATAACCTTATATTGACAAGGCACATAGCCCTATACTGACAAGGCATATAGGTCTATATTTATAATGAACATAACCCAATATTAATAAGGAACATAAGCCTATATTGACAGGGTATAGCCCTATACTGACAAGGCACATAGGCCTATATTTATAAGGAGCATAACCCTATAGTGATAAGGAACATAAGCCTATATTGATAGGGGAATAACCTTATATTGACAAGGCACATAGCCCTATACTGAAAAGGCACATAGCACTATATTGACAAGGCACATAGCCCTAAATAAGATAAGAGACACAGATCTTTATTAATAAAGAACATAGCCGTATGTTGCAACATAAGGAAAGTCGGCCTATATTTACTGATGTGTAAGAAAGATGCGAGACACTTTAAAACAAATCTGCACAAACGGACTTGAGACCAAATATCGAATGTGTATACGACTCTTTTGTCTTGAATATAAACCAGCTCACCTACATGTCATTCGTTAGCTTTCCTACCCACTGGATCGAAATGATCAAATTACCAGTCAATCGAATGCGCACCACCAACAACAATTTTTCTTTATTCCCTAAAGGCAAAATAATATCGATAAAATCGAGGGATTTTTGTCTGTTTTTATCGATTGACAGGTCTTTTTTTTATTTCGAATTTAATTCGTTTAGTCTATCTATTACTCCTTTTCAAAACTATTTTCTGTTTTTTACTTTAATTTTTTTTTTTGTGAATTGTTCATCTTTATTATTACGCTCCAATTGAATATACAGTCGACATTTTTGTTTTGATAGGGATGAAGATGGCCGAGTTGAGGATTTATCGATTCAATATGGGAAAACGTTAAATTTAAGTATCTATTTTGTTCTTAGATGTCCTATTTAGGGATTAGTTATTTTAGGTGTGTTTATGTGTATGTGTTTATCTCAGTCTGTAAAGCACCCGCCAAGGTTCGATACTGGTCCCAGCTAACTCAATGCATGAGTAGTAAATATTGGGTAATCTGATCTGCGCGATAAAGATAGGAGTTGACGGTAGGTGTATTCTCCACTGATACGGCTACAAACAAGAAAAATAATGAAAAAACAACTACTTAAAGAAAACAAAAATATATTAATAATAAAATATAATAAAACAAATATATAGACAATAATTCTTATTATTCTGTATGTAAATATAGAAATTTATTTATTACTTTTTAAATCTTGGACAACGTCGGGTATCTCTGCTAGTATTGCACACAATTTTATTATTCTTTGTGCTTCTAAAATGTTGTACTCTGTTATTCAAAAGACTTAAAAGCTGTTAAATATTTGGATTATTTGGATTATTCGGACTATTGTCCTCAACTTTATTGTTATTTGCCCAACGTTTCGTTCGATGTGCCCTCTGGCCTTCTTTAGGTATTTCGGAACCTTCGCGAACTCGAAAACGTCTACTCCTGGAAATTGGAAACCTTCTCTTCTAACTCGGGAACCTTCTTGTCGTAATTATCAAGCCACATCTCAAAAATTCAGAGAAATATCAGATAATAATGTTCAATATTTTCTGCAATAGCCATTTCTGTGTTGGTTTCATACATCGCAATATAAGAACAAAAACAACCTCGAATAACCATGTGGAACCACACACACACACACACACACACACACATACACATCTATATATCAATATTCGTGCTAGTTAATTGTACGACCGATATCATCTTGTAAAACCCTCTCGGTAAAAATGAGACCGTCCAAATCGTTCAAGATTAGATGCAAAAATGTAAATCCTGATTATCTGATGTTGCTTATCCACCGAATTCTTATTTTTTATGGGTGTCGTCATCTCAGCTAAAAAGAAAGAAAGAAAGAAAGAAAGAAAGAAAGATATTAGGGGTAAGATAGAGAGAAGGGTAAGCACATGGAAGTGATAACGCTAATATGTTTCAATCAAACATTATGAAAAGATGAAGAGATGGAAAGAAAAAAGTGGGAGAAACAGAGTTACATGCAGACTATTATATTCTTTACATATTGTAACAGATCTTAAATAAACATATCAAACGTTGTAATGATTAAATTGTTATACTGTGGTATATCCACAGTTTACGCTAGTATATATATATATATATATATATATATATATATATATATATATATGTTGGCATTTCACATAGCGCTAATACCCTTGGAAAGGTATGAATCCATATATTCTCCGCCATAGCTATGAGTTAAATAGTAGAGCAGACTAGGCCCTTCAGCCTTGGGTAGGTAACCAGTCTAGGAGAGGATAATACTGAATTCAAAATTCCTGAGGTCGGTCGTTGATTGGGTTTGTGGCAACCCTTGAAGCACCAATTCTTTCCTATCGACTGTGCCCAAAAGTGCGGATGGTCCAACACAAGCCTTCACCACTATAAACAAATCACTGTGTGGATGTTCATTGTATGAACACTCATACGTCGAAATCGACGGGAGAATCCATCATATCTCTCTCTCTCTCTCTCTCTCTCTATATATATATATATATATATATATATATATAATCCTTAAAATCAGTATGAACATTTTGAGAAATGATTGAAAATAGTTTTTTTTTTTAAGTTGATAGATGCGAATTTAAAAAAAAAAAATATTAAAATTATCTCAAAGTTAAAAACTGCCAATCAATTTTAAATATTCGGTCCCATCACCAGTCATTTTTTTTGTAATTTTTCATTAGACATTCGATACAAGATACAAAATTGATAACCTATACTGACTGTTTAGCAGTTCTGGGATTTGCTCCTAATTTTGCTCCACCGGCCAATGTCTACAGAGATTTCTCGGCGAAGAGACGAGCTATTTGTCAGCGCGCGAAAACTCCCCGCCGATGGGAAGGCGCGGTTGGGGAGGATTTGTTTGGTTAAAAGTAGCTCCGTTATTCACTTTAACGGGTTACATTTCACCTGCGAACATTTGAGAGGGTGTTTGTGCATAGGCATCAATCTGTGTGTATGGTGTAACACTTGCTCTATGTAAGCGTCTGTTTATTTATGCGTGTCTGTGCATGTTAGTTCGTTTGCGAATCTGCGTGCGTGCGTGTGTACGTGCGCGCCTCTATAGATAGTGTGTGTATGTGTGTTAGTTGTAACGTTGAACGTTCGATAATAGAGTACGTGGAAAGTGAGTGGCGTTTGATTGATCGCTTCTTCATATGAGATTTCTCAGGTGTCCTATGACAGAAATTCGCCGCGAGATTTCCTTTCTCTCTTACGGCCGAGAATCACGTGAAGTTCTCGTTCGTGGCTCCATTTGTTTTACCCGATTTCATCCGGTCAATGGCACTGTTGCAAAGTTTATATAGGTGAAGAAATATAGGAGTAAGTGTACTGTACATTAAATATTTCATACAAGTGCATATATCTACACACATATACAGACATACAACACACACACACACACACACACACACACACACACATATATATATATATATATATACATATATTGATTTTTACATCAATCTCCTGTGTAGCCAGTATCAAATTTACAAGACAAGTCCTAGCGACATTGTACGCATCTATCAAATTTTAATCCACAAATTATGTAGAATATATCCATATGTATTGACATAGTCCAATTATTCCCTCCTTATATATATATATATATATATATATATATATATGTGTGTGTGTGTGTGTGTGTGTGTGTGTGTGTTTTGTATATATAACATAAGTAGTTAGATATGATATATACACATGAAATAAACTTCTGATATATATATATATATATATATATAATTAATAAAGTCATACACGTGTTTCGGCATATCATGCCTCTTCAGTGTGGCTAGACACAACTGCCCTTGGTAGGGTCGACTCAGACTGCCGCATATCCGATATCTTATCCCTCGCCCACTGACAGCTGATGCGGGGACTGGTGTTTTTTAAACTATTAAATACATAGGAATGTATTTTTCGGTCACTGAGAGATCAAATTTCCGGAAAAATGATCATATATATATATATATATATATATCATGATATATATATATATATATATATATATATATATATAACATAAGTAGAGAGGGAGAGTTATAAATTTATTTAAAACTAAATTTAAACAAGGCTTTTAAGGGGGGTTAAGGATACGGGCATTACTTCCGCCCAGGCGGTATGAGGCGGTGCAGGACGTGAAGAGCCACTCGTGATACACCAACAATTGACCACTCCAATTCATGACCTGATAATTCACCAGTATGAAAATGTTCCCCATTGAAGCAAGGACTCAATCCAACATACGAAGAAAGTCTAACAGACCGAAACGTTATAATGTCGACATTTATACCTACAATAAACACCAATTTGTACAACATCCCGTGTTTGTCTACCTTTCTCCATATATATATATATAATATATATATATATATATATATATAATATATATATATATATATACAATGTGTGCCAAAAAGTATCGATTTTTTTTGTATTTTTGACACATCTTGTATTCTGAAATAAATAACGTTCTATTCATTCTATTTACCAAGATAGAAATGATGTTGGTAAATACTGCTTTAAACATGGTACTTTTTTTACACACCTTGTATTCTGAAAATATTTTATATAATACAAGGTGTGTCAAAAAGTACAAAAATATCGATACTTTTTTTCCATACCCTATATATATATATATATATATATATATATATATATATATATTACTAATACTTTAACCTAGGAGTTTAAGCAGCATCCTTTCATACATTTTTCTCTGGGCGTTTCGTTAAAGTCCAAGTGGGGCTGCCATACATTAGCACTGACATTATCTAATCAGAGAGTTTAGATTTATCAAAATTTCGAAAATCGACGGAAAGTGCAATAATATTCAGGAAACAGCTGCCTGATATTCTTGTATTAAATACATAAGAACAACGTAGAAGATATGACAGCTTCAAAGAACTGTGCATTTTATTTTTTGCAAAATATGCAGGATTCCTTTTTGAAACTGGAAAGGAGAAAAACTTAGCAAAATGAATCTGAAAAGTAGGAATGTACAGTCGACCGCACATCTAATTTAAGTAAGGACCAAAGTGGAGTGTTGTACGTCATGGACTGCTCAGCCACCAGAATTCCGTCCTTAAGCAACACAGGTCGTTATCCTCGGCTATCAGGTGGTCCTATTGGGGGGGGGGCTTACCCTTATGCAGAGGTACAGTCGGTGTATTCTAAAGCTTCATCCGATAGGGCGGATGTGAATTTGTACTTTCAATGTAATTAGATCGTAAGTCTTAACAGTTTAATAAGCTTTGTTTAATCAGGCGTAGAAGCCTCTTAGATTTCTTACAGTAGTTGCTCTTCCTAAGTGGCTGCCCCCCCTTCCTCTTAGAATTGAACAAGCTCATCATTGCTTAGTTTCGGTGATTGTGCTTTACGCATGATTTGCCGTAAGGCAGATAACTAGGGAAGACTTGATGACAATACATTTGCAGCCACAATATATGACCTCGCAAGACAATATGTGAGAGAAGAGAGAGAGAGAGAGAGAGGGGGGATAAAGTTATAGAGGAGGGGGAGAGAAAATGAGAGAGGATAGATAAGATGGGGAGAGGGAGAAGAGAGAGAAAGAAAGAGAGAGGAGGAGATAGAGATAGATAGATAGATAGATAGAGAGAGAGCGAGAGAGAGAGAAAGAGAGAGAGAGCGAAGAGAGAGAGAGAGAGAGAGAGAGAGAGAGAGAGAGAGAGAGAGACTCGAGCTTCAGAGCATGGAAGATTGTATTAAGAATAGGAAAGAGGGAGAGCGAGAGAGATGAAGAGGGGGAGGTATATATATAGAGAGAGAAAGTGAGAGAGAAGATAAGGGAGGGAGGGGGGGAGGAATGTGGTGGATGAAGAGAGAGAGGGGGTCTCGAGCTCGTGAGCATTGAAGATTGTATAGATAGAGATATGAGAGAGAGAGAGGGGGGGCTTGTCAGCATTAACAGTCTGTTACAAAGAAACTTGAACACTACGCAATGTATAATAATGAAAAACCCAGAATTGCAAGTAATTTCCATGTAAATTACAAAATCCAGAAATTGTAATAAAAGTCATAGGAAAAAGAACCAAAGAACCGGAAGACACATCAAATTGAAAAGGCTTAATGTTGTATTGTTATTTCCTTACTTCCTTCATGGAGCTGTTGTATATGTCTATCGGTCGATCCTCTGCTATCTGGTCTGGGCTGTGATAGTATCTTAGCTTGGGCTGGATCTGTCTATCTTTGGGCTGGGCTGGTTAGTATCTTAGCTTGGGCTGGATCTATCTATCTATAGGCTGAGTTGAGATAGTATCTTAGCTTTGAGCTGGATCTGTCTATCTCTGGACTGGGCGGGGAAAGTATTTTAGCTTGTGCTGGATCTGAACTGTCCATCTCTGGTCGGGACTGGGCTAGCATCTTAGCTTGGGATGAAAGTGTGTATATCTGGGCTGGGCTAGTATCCTAGCTTGGGCTGGATCTGTCTATATCGAGGCTGAGGTGGGCTAGTATCTTAACTCGGGCTAGAAACTGTTTATCTCTGGCTTGGCTAGTAGTTATAGGCATGATCTGCCTCTCCCTGGACTGTGCTGGGCTAGTATCTTAGCTTGTCTGGAACTGTCCATGTCTGGGCTGGGCTGGGATGTGATGGGCTAGGATCTTAGCTTTTAGGCTGGATCTGTCTATCTCTGACCTGGGCAGTAGCTTAGACTGGATTTGTCTATCTCTTGACTGGGCTGGACTAGTATCTTACTTGGTCGACTATCCATGTCTGGGCCGGGGCTGGCTAGTATCTTCGCTTGGGCTGGGGCTGTCCTATCTCTGGGCTGGCAAGTATCTTAGCTTGGTCTGATCTGTCTTAGCTTAGGCTGGATCTGTCTATCTATGGACTGAGCTAGGCTAGTATATTTTCTTGGTCTGGATCTGTCTATCTCTAGACCGGGCTAGGTTGGTATCTTAGCTTGGGCTGGATCTGTCTATCTCTAGGCTGGGTTGGGCTAGTATCTTAGCTTGGTCTGGATCTCTCTATCTCTGGGATGGTGGCTTGGAAGATCGTATATTATCTGGACTCCTGTGTTGTTATTTTGTTATCGATTAACGACACAAGACTTCTTTTTGTGTAGCGTTGCAGGTCTATTTGAGAGAAGTGATGATGTGTTAATAGTAATCGTGATATACTAATTCAATCTTCTTATCCTTTTCTGTTGACCTGGTTGTGAGTCTGATGTTGGGCTGGATGGCATTGTCGCTCTTAGAGTCTCGAACAACTTGGGAATCACTTGAGGATATCTTGTCTTGTATCGTTTATAATTTTTAATAATAACACCAGAAGTTCTTGTTTTTTCTCATGAGCTGATTTATTTCATCCTCAAGTAAAAATTTGCCTCTGGGAAAAACACGCATCTTGTATCTGCTCCCTTCCACAGTTTCTTCAAAACTAAACCCCATTCTCTCCTCTCACTACCTCCCTCCACTTTCACCCGGACGGCACCCAATACGAAATCGACCTGACGGGTTCAGCATCATTTGTGTCTGTACGACCGCGTTCAAAATCAGCATACCACCTCTTAACCGTTGTTTCCGAATGTGTTATTCGGAAACAACGGTTAAGAGGTGGTATGCTGATTTTGAACGCGGTCGTCAAGCCATTGCATTGCCGGAACATTATTTTTTCCATCAGAAAGCAATGCTTTATGAACAAAAAATTAAGATTTTTTATTGTTTTCAAAATTTGAAACAGTAGCTTCACTTAAATAACTGTAATTTGTAAACTAATAATATGATTGGGCTCAAATGTTGACACATGCGATTTGAAGGTTAGTACTTTATAAAAACCATATGGATTTTTATTTGTGGTTCCATCTA
>CM042152.1:47965045-47975102 GCA_023376005.1 Doryteuthis pealeii
TCTCTCATATTTTTCTTCGCTTTTGTTCTTTTCTTTCTAGTTCTGTCTCTAAAAATTGTTTATTGATCATCTTATTTTTTTTTTAAATCTTCATTCCTGTCACTATTTTCCTCTTGTTAATCACTTCATTTTTTAAATTTCAAGAAACAAAATAAGAACGCACATAAAATGATTTGAAACGGAGGAGGTATAATAGAAAAATAGAACAACTTTGAAACTAACTCTTACATCATTTTCCATTACTCCCATTCTTCATTGCTAAATTTTCGTAATTTAACTATTTTGTTCGATTAGGAAATAAAGAATGAAATTACATTTATTTCTTCTTGTTAATGGATCTCTTTTAAGATTTATCTCTGAGAATGTTGCTCTTATTTATCAAAATAAAACCAAACAATTATAAATCAATAATACCAAGCACATATTTAATAAAATCAAATGTTTAAGATCAATATGCAAATTAGCCTTTCCCTTCCTATTGTAAACCACCTTTTTGTTTTATATGAATACAATTGCATATTATTAGTATTTTGATTAGACCAACAGTATTAATAATGTACAAGAATTTTTATAAATAATTGAGTTTTAAATAAAAATAAAATCATGGAGAATGTGACGTAAATAACTATGGGAATTGTGACTTGGGTACTGATATAGTTTCGGTTACAGACAGACACACACACAATTTCCATAATAATAATAATAATAATAATAAGAGATACTGTGTGTAATATGTGCACAAAAGATTACAGCGAAAAACAGATTCCCCCACAAAAAATAAAATGAAATAATACACCCCTCCCCCCGAAAAAAATGAAAATAATGGACACCTGGAAATGTGTACACAGCAAATATTTTCTATCTGTTTTGCCCATAAGCATTTTAATTAGTATTCTCTCCATCTTCAAAAAATCGCAACCTACTCAGTGTCAGAGATCTACTCCAGAGATAACTATTTGCCTTAACACTAAATAATTAACGCTCCCCACGAAGAGCCTCTGCCTCTGCGGCAAAACGTTATTAATTTCACATTAAAGAAGAATAGTATTCTCTGTCAGGTGGTAGTATGGATTCTTCTTAAATAAGCATTACAAATCCATTTTCATTTTTTGTGATAACGCATTCCCCAAATATTCCCCCCTATTATTTACTCATCTTCCGATATTATTTATTTCGTTTGACCGTAGATTATATATATAATATATATATATAAATATATATATATATATATATATCATAGTTACAAGTACAACATAAAAAAAAAAAACAAGTAAAAAACAAGTGGAAAAATAGATTTTGAAACATATTGCTGAGGGTGGGAGTTAAAAATTCAAGTCAGCGAGTTGTTACCCTAAAGTTTGTAAAATCATCAAATTCATTAAAGGATTAAAAAATAAAAAAATGAAATGTAATTTAAATATGTGTTAAAATAAAACAACTATATATAGATTATAATACAAGTATTTATTAAAACTTGTTTTAAAAAAACAATGAGGACTGTCTAATGTTGCATGTTCAAATTTTGAGTGTATTTATTTTGTTATGACTATTTTGGGTAATGTGACGTAGCAGTGACGTAATTTTTGTTACAGCCAAAAACCAGAAGCGAATATCCATTATTAATACTAGCAAATATATGCACCCTCCGGGTGCAATTATTCAAGTTTTAATATAATAAAATATTGTATTAAATTAGAAAGGCTAATGAAACTACAATAAAAAGATTTGAAACAGAGGGAGTATAATAAAAGATTTGAAACAGAGGGAGCATAATAAAAGATGGAACAACTGAAACTTACTCTTCCATCACTCTCGTCTTTCATTGTTGTTTTTTCTAATTTAAGTATTTAGTTAAAAGAGGAAGTAAAGAATAAAAATCCATTAAGTACAAGAAAAATGTACATCTGCCTTAACCGGCAATTACTATAAATTTCCCGAGTTTAATATCTAACTCGAGTGGTAAGTCCTTTATATTTTTTAAACATTATTTTAGCGTGAACACCGATGCTCTCAGTTATTCATGCTTAAAACACCAGTATATATATATATATATATATATATATATATATATATTATATATATATATATATTTAATGTACCAAACTTATTGGTAAATCCTCGCGGTGAGAAAAAACTCGCAAATAGTTTGATTGTAAAAATATACTACCAAACATCACCTAGGGAAAAAGATTTTTGAAGAAAAAAGAAAAGACCAAGATAATCGTACCAACCAAAAATTATCTATTGATACAATACTTGGCCAAAAGAAAAAAAACAATTTATATGCACATATATATATATAATTAGGTTTATCTTTATATATATATATATATATATGTGTGTGTGTGTGGTGTGTGTGTGTGTAAAGTCGTTGGGGTGGCCTAAAGTCGCTATCAGCCGATCAGCGAGCGAGTCTATCCTCTTTTCAATAGCGCTAGACCAAGGAGATTTTTTGTCTGAAGTAGAGTACTACACCTACCATCAGCACCTTACTTTACTGCACAGATCCCTGTGTTAGCCATACGCTGAGTTGGCGAGGGCCGGTTTGGAACTAGGAACCTTGTGATTTCTAACCGAACGCTCTACCGACTGAGCTTACCCGCTATATATATATATGATGTCCAATTGTGGAAGATAATTCAAATTTGAAAAGTTTTTCCTGATTTGAATCGCTGGTACCACTGATGAAATTACTTGAACCAAAAACAATAGCCTCCACCCTTTATTTGATTATATAAAATGCGAAAAAAAAAATATTTTACTCGTACGATTTTAAAAATTTTCTCTAAAGATAAGAGGCTCGATAATTAAATCCGAAATTTTCAGATACGTTTTGGAGGTCCCTACTGTCGTAAAACAAAACAAATATTTCAGTCTTTTTAAGTAAGTAATTAATTTAAAATAAATATTAAATGTTTTATTCTATTCATTTGTTTTCCCACCACCCTCAGGCAATATCTTTCGAAAAATTATTTTACACCACCCGGACGGTGTTCTTTTGTTCTTTTTTTTTTGGGCTCGTTTACTTAAAATAAAATGCCAAAATCTTTGCACTTACGATCAAGTCACGTTCAAAGTGCCTGTTCCCGGTAGATCACCGAAGTTAAGCAGCGATGAATCTATTCAATACTTAGATGAGCAAACACTTAAGCAATAGAATGTAATGTAAGCAATCTGATAAGAAATGACTAGATCCGGCATTAAATGACCCAGAAAGGGTTGGTATGCTGTAAAACAAACCAACCAACCAAAATCATTTCCAATACATTTTTATAGTAAAAATCATTTCCAATACATTTTTATAGTAAAAATCATTTCCAATACATTTTCTAGTAAAAATCATTTCCAATGCATTTTTATAGTAAAAATCATTTCCAATGCATTTTTATAGTAAAAATCATTTCCAATGCATTTTTATAGTAAAAATCATTTCCAATACATTTTAAAGTAAAAGATCATTTCCAATGCATTTTATAGTAAAAATCATTTCGAATACATTTTTATAGTAAAATCTTCTAAGCTTTGTTTGGTTTGGCACAAATACAGGAAATGTTTCGCGAAAACATTTTTTGTTTGTTTTGTTTTACGGCATACCAAACTCGGTGGGTCATTTAATGTCGACAAGGTTTTGAAAGACTCGTAGCGATAGTTTGGGAAAAATTAAATTTTTTTTTTATATACATCATTTTCTATTTAATCCATAGAATAACAGGTACGACCACTCCGGGTCAGAGTGGACCTGGGAGCAATGGTGATGAAGGGTTGTTCCACATTCCCCAGACATCCGGAACTGGAACCTCACCATCAGTTAGAGTTTAACGTCATTTCCAGGACATGAAAACCCTCAGTCACTACCTTCTAGCACATATATGATAAATAATGTTGTGACAATCATATAGGTGCTAGGGCTAGTCAATTAATCGGAGGTGGGCTCTCCGACCGCCTGTCTAGCCTATTGCCAAAAAGTAAACAAAATCCTAATTAAAACTCGGACAAGGAATTCTTTCGTGTGAATATTAATGAATTTCTCAAGGGTCTTTTTTTTCTTTCACTCTGAATAAACAGGCGATTTTTATTATTTCAAATTCTTGTAAATAGAATTTTTTTAGATTTTACTTCAATTTTATAATTTTCTAAATAATGTTTTTTTTAAAAATCTTTTCGGCCGTTCCAGTGAAATTTTTCTGTCTAAGTAGTCTGAATCGATTGTCCATTGTTCGAGTGAAAGAAAATCCGGTTATTTATGAGCGAGGTTTATTCATCCGGAAAAAAAAAATCTCTTCAGAATAAAAATCTGGAAGTTTCCCTTAAGAAAATATTATTCGTGGGAAAGCACGTCACTCATCCAAAATCAAAAATTATGACTTTTTTTTTTTTTTTTTTTTTTAGTTAAAAAAAGAAATCTTTTTACTTTTTTAATCATTCAATCTATCAAGTTTGGACAGGTTTTCTTTTTTCCGAATTAATTTCGAAAACCACTTAAACATGGTCTAGAAACACACGATTTTAATGAAAAGTGAAGTTTGAGGTATGTGATGGGGTGGCTATTTGGGTGTGTTTATACTTTTCTGTGAGCGCTTGTTAAACAGAAGTCCTTGTAGTTTGGAATTAAACATTTACAAGTTTAGTTTAATGTGACACAAGGCTAGTAGTATAGAGCTCTTTATAAGAATCAAATTCTCTAACGGTGATCTGCTAAATTACTATATTTATGTGTCCTGGGTATAACGTTAAACTGCACCTGACGGTGAAGTTCTTATTTTGAAGGACTGGGGAGTGTGAAATACCACTTCATAGCCATTACTCCCAGGTCCACTCTGAAACGGAAGTCTAGTACCTGATAGGGTGCCATCTATGGGTTAAATAGAAATAAAGAGTTCAAATGTGTTTTAAAAATGAATACATATTTATAATGAATAAAAAAAAGTCTGCGGCATAAAATAACCCAACAAAGATTGACATGTCGTAAAATCCAACCAGCATGCCAACCAATCTTTATATCTGGTCAGGGGCAATTGCAGTCCAGAAAGAGATACAATACAGATATATAATCCGGTTGTTCCTAAATCATCCGTCTTTCATCATCCTGCAACACTCTCTTAAAAATGAGACCGTCCAAATTGTTTAAGATGCAATGCGAAAATATAAATCCAGATTGTCTCGTGTCGCTTAATCGCAGATTTCTTATTTGTCCTATTTTATTTCACTTAATTTAAAAAATAAAAGCGAGCCAGAATCAGTCAAATGTCTGGCCCAACTTAGTTTGGTTTGGTTTATTTTGTTTTACTATATATCAACCTCGGTGGGTCATTTAATGCCGAAAAGTTTTGAAATAAATTCATTCTTAATACATAATACAATTTTGTTTATAAACCCATGTTTTTCTATTCAACCCCTAGATGGGACCCTAACATGTACTACCACTCTGGGTCAGAGTGGACCTGGGAGCAATGGTGAGGAAGTGGTGCTCCACATTCCGCAAACCTCCAGAACTGGAACCTCACCATCAGATAGAGTTTAACGTCATTCACAGGACATGTAGACCCTCAGCCACCGCTTTCTAGCACCTATATGATAAGAAGGATTGGGAGTTGCCATAAAGGCAATAGGGTTGAGGCAATCATATAGGTGCTAGGGCTTGACGTGGCCAGCCGATTGAGCGGAGGGGGCCTCTTCGACCGCCCGTCTAGCCCAAGAAAAGCCTAAAGTGGAATATATTGCAAGTCATGGACTGCTCAGCCACCTGGGTTCTATCCATAAGCATTACGGGTCGCCACCCACGACCAACAGGTGGCCCCATTGGGGGAGTCTTACCCCTCTGCAGAGGTACAGTCGGTGCATTCTAATGCCCCAGCCGACAGGGCGGTGGCCCAACTTAAAATAATTTCTAATTCCTGTTTCTGTCACATTTTTGTCGGCAAATTAATAATGATATTTTACCCACCCCCAAACATACACTTTGCCAGTTTTTTTATCGGCAAATCAACGTGAATATTTTACAGCCCCTCCCAAATTTACGAGAGAGAGAGAGAGAGAGAGAGAGAGAGAGAGAGAGAGAGAGAGAGAGAGAGAGAGAGAGAGAGATTATTATACTTTTTACATATTGAACTAATCTCTGTAGCTCTTTAGTAAAAAAGTAAAAGTAAAGTCGTCGGTGTGGCCTAAGGTCGGTATCAGCCAAACAGTGAGGGAGTCTATCTCCCTTTTCACTAGCGCTAGACCAAGGAGATTGTTTTTGCATCTGAGGTGGAGTGCCACACCTACCATAGGCTCCTCACCTTACCGCACACATTCCTGTGCTACTCATACGCCGAGTTGGCGAGGGCCGGTATCGAACTAAGGATCTTGTGATTTCTAGTCCAGTGCTCTACCGACTGAAACATACCAAACGTTGTAATAAATCATCATACTGTGCTATATCCGCAGGGCCTGCTAGTACAGATGTAAAGTGTGTGGGTAAGCGCACAATGGAAGCACAAATGTATTTTTTTGTAGATGCTGGCTGTTAGGTGATCACGTGCACATAAGTTTGGGTGCGTTCGTGTTGAATATGTGGGACAAGATTGCTAGTGCGTCTGGTTGGGTGCTTGCCTAATGATGCGTGAGTCATATGAGATATTTACTAGATGATCATTAAAAATAAAGAGAATATAATGGTTACAGGTATGTGAAACAGACATTATTAACTTTGCCGATGGTGTAATGGTTACCGTTGTAGGAAATGGACACAGCGAGACGAGTTCAAATACTAGACGAGGCCGGTTGCATTTCACACAACGCTAATACCCTTGGGAAAGATATGAATCGAATTGTATTTCTTCCAACTATGAGAAAATACTAGAGTAGATTAGGCTCGTTAACTTTGGTCTCGGGGAAGGAAAAATCTGAATTCAAACCTGTTAAAATCCCCTTAAACACTGACCTTTTGTCACACATTACTCGTGCGGAAGGGTTGGTAAATACATAATGTTTGATTTGCAACGAAAATTGTTCATATACTTTACAATACTAAAGAAACGGTGACCCTTTTAATATATAATCCTGTCATTTTGGCATAATCTTATTATAATGGAGATTCGGTGTCTCTCAGTCTATAACCGAATCTACGTCAGTGCTTACGTCTCAATATCTGCAGGAATCGCGTAGGTTTATCAATGGATATTTAATTTATAGTCAAACGTATTAATACATAGAATAAATCTTATTTATTAACGATGTCCCTTTGAAAATCTAACTTAGATTTGCCTTGAAACAGCCCACGTTATTCGTGCGTTTAAAATCTTCAATATGTGTTTTGTATCACTAAGAAATAAATCTGTACACAATATATGGCGTGGTTAATTTGTAAATTGGTTTTAACAAAACCGTGTTTAGAAAATAATTACTAGGTCTTCTGAATCTCTAATATTATTGATTATGCTCCGACATTTAAAATTAATCCTATGAATGATTTTATATAGAAACCAATTAAAATATGATTATAAGTGTATCTTTTTATATGCGTTTTCATTTAATTTCGTTAGTCTTTCTAATATGATATATTTCATAGAATTAAAACTTAAATACTTACGCCTAGAGGGTGTATATTCTTACTAGTGAATAATATATATATATATATATATATATATATATATATATATATATATATATATATATATATATATTTACCAACTCCTCCGCACGAGCAGGATACGACACAAGGTCAATTTCTTAAGCGGAGTTGAACAGGTTTGAATTCAGAGTTTTCCTTCTCCTAGACTGGTTACCTAGCCATGGTTAAAGAGTCCAGTCTGCCCTGCTATTTACCCATAACTGGAGGGAGAGTAGGATTCATACCTTTCCCAAGGGTATTAGCGCTAAGTGAAATGCAATTACCACGTCTAGGATTTGAACTCGGGGCGACGAGTCCATTTCCCATGACTTTAACCATTACACCACGCGCTTCCTAATATATATATATATATATGTGTGTGTGTGTGTGTGTATCTGTGTGTGTATGTTTGTGTGTGTTTGTTTGTGTGTGTTTATATATATATATGTGTGCCTATAATAGTATATGTATTGCTTGGTCTTTAGTGTGATGCATTGGGAATGGAATATCAGAAACTCGGTTTTGAAGTGTTAAGTTTCATTTTATGGATGTACGCTCATGGGTGTGTGTATTTCTGTGCTTGTACTTGCTTCTATGTCCTGGCGTTTTTGATTCAGAAGAAATTTACCTATTTTTTCGGGGCGTATTTACTTAAGGGTACTCTTTTCAAATGCGTTCTTATTTAATTTCGTTAGTCTTTCTCATTTAGTATATTTCCTATAATTAAAACTTAAATACTTACGACAGGAGGGCGCATATTCTTGCTAGTATTCATAAGAAAAATGATGGATATAGCTATAATTTACAAGGTTCCTTTTTATAGAATGTCACGAGATTGGACGCAGTTGGCGACCCGTGATGCTTAAGGATGGAACCCCGGTGGCAGATCCGTTCACGACATGCCACGGTCCACTTTGGTTCTGAGTCACGTCACGCCCTAGCACCTATATGATTGTCCAAACCCTATTGCCCTTATGGCAACCCCAAACCGTTTAATCATATATGAGCTTGAATGCGGTAGATAAGAGTCTGGGTATGACGTTTAACTCTATCTGATGGTGAGGTCCCAATTCTGGACGTCTGGGAAATGTGGAGTACCCCTTCATCACGATTGCTCCCAAGTCCAAGAAAAATGAAGAAGATAAAATTTGAATAAGCAAAGTACGTAAATAGCCTGTGGCTACTAAGGTACAGCAGGTATAAAATATAGATATAGATTCTGACCACTACTAATATATATATATATATATATATATATATATATATATATATATATATATTCAAAACCAAATTCTGTGTGTTTCTTAGTTATAAGCATATTAATCTGTATGCAAGGTTTCGAATATGAGTGATATCACTTTTCTTTTTTGTTAACTAAAAAGTTTACAAATAAATAAATGAATATCTACTATTTTGTGGAAAATTTACGTGGAAAATATTCAAAATAATTGTTTGATTAATAATTAATAAATGCACGCAACATTTTATTTGAGAGGGACAGGACTAAGTTTCCATTTAAAATTGTTTTATTTTTTTTACTCCTTTAATAAATATGAGGATGTTGCTTACTTATGATACAAAACGTCTGGCATTTAATTCTTAACTTCTCCCCCTCAAGCAATATCTTTCAAAAATTAATTTTTACACTGGCCAGATGGTGTTTGTTGTTGCTAGTCAAACTAATCTAATAACATGATTTATTAAATGTAAAGTTTGCCATTGCAGGTTGTGCGTATTTTTGAAAGGCAATAATACAACATGGCGAATAAAGAATATATGTACTGCGTACCCAGGTTTTTATGACACTATGTGCATACTCACAGATGTTTTAGCAAGTATGAATATCACAACTGTAATGTTTTCGATTAACTTACTTCTTGATGAACAAACACTTTGTGTTGTATCCTATGCAATACAATATGTAAAAATCACAAAACAAGAATTCAAGATACATATTTCACGTGCATATATATAATATATATATATATATATATATATATATATGATTTTTTTGTGTGTGTGTATTTAGGTAGCATTCGTTTATTTATACATGTAGATTTAATCAAAGGGCATGTCTCCCGTTTGACAATTTTATTAACGATGTTTTCGAGCAGAAAGCTAGAAAAGATCGTTAATAAAATTAATCCGGAATCGAACCCCGATTCCCCGTTACCCGTAGTAACCACGATAGGCATATAACCGACCGTCGACAGTTGATAGGGAAGACCCTCGAGAGACCCGTCGCCAGGCATAAAGCCGGTGCGATCGACCAGTCATTTTTCCTTTTTTTCAGGTAAGCAGTTTATTAACACACTGTGATAATAATTATAATAACCAAAACGAGGATGGAGGATGTAACAACCGAAACACTACCTTCAAAAATCCATTTTCCAATTTTTTTTTACATTAGGATGGAATCCGTAGATTTAGTCTACAGAGGTTCTTATCCAAGTATCTTCGGCACTT
>CM042152.1:47975202-48017702 GCA_023376005.1 Doryteuthis pealeii
AAAAAGAAAGAGATGACCTGGTTGTTGAGTGCTGATGTTGGGGCCCGATGGCATTGTCGCTCTTAGAGTCTGGAACAATTTGGGATACCAACTTGAGGATGATCTGTCTTTTATCGTTTATAGATTTTTAATAATAACAACCAAAAGTTCTTTGTTTTTTCTCATGAGCTGGATTTATTTCATCCTCAAGAAAAATGCCTCGGGGAAAACACGCATTTGTATCTGCTTCCCCTTCCACCAAGTTCTTCTAACTAAACCCATTCTCTCCATCTCACACCTCCCTTCCACTTTTCACCGGACGGCAACCAATACGGAAATCGACCTGAGAGGGTTCACATCATTTGTTGTCTGTACGACCGGTTCAAATCAGCATAACCACTCTTAAAACGTTGTTTCCGAATGTGTTATTCGAAAACACGGTTTAAGAGGTGGTGATGCTGATTTTGAACGGCGGTCGTCAAGCCATTGCATTGCCTGGAACATTTTTTTTTTCCAAAATCAAGAAAGCATGCTTTATATGACACACAAAATTAAGATTTTTTCCATTGTTTTCAAAAAAATTTTGAAAAAACAGTAAGCTTCACTTAAATAACTGTAATTTTTGTAAACTAAATAATATGATTGGGCTCAAAATGTTTGACACATGCGATTTTGAAGGTTAGTACTTTATAAAACCATATGGGATTTTTATTTGTGGTTCCATCTACCTGTAAGGCGCCGGACTTATGAGTGATGTGTTAAGGTCTTAAATCCTTCTTTCACAATTAACAAGAAACAGTGATGACTGCCTATCATTAATTTCTTTTCAATCAATTAAAAAACTGGTGAATACATAATCTTAATAAAAAAAAATTCCACTATTATTTACACGTAATAGAAAAATTTTTTTCAAATGAAATGGAAATTGAACGTTTAAAGATTAAGGATTGACTGATACTAAATGCTAACAATAGCTTTGTTTTCTGTTGGACAAGTCGACAGAACGTGTGACGTGGTAGAGAGGTGAGTGAGAGGTCAGAGGTGAAAACTGAGTTTTGTAATTTAATGAGTGAAAGAGTCAGATGTGCACTCGGTCTCTTGACTTGGGAAAAAATAAAATACTCATGAGTGAAAAGAAGCCGCCTTGAGTTTATTACTAAAAACTCTAAATGGCGCAAGGCAAGATTGCCCCCCCCACCCCCACACGCAACAACTACAGGCTGGTTTCTAAGACTCCAACAAAACTTGCCATCAACTTAACAGTAGCCGCAGAAACCGAGTTCTAGCCTTCCCAAATGTATAAAACCAGGTCCAAGAGAATTATAAATACAACTAAATATTTCTTTTATCAGCGACATCATCACTGTCATTTTGAAGTAAGGTCAGAAACGTAACAAAAAGTTTGAACACGTCAGTCTCTCTATTTCCCAAATAGGAGAGCGTAACGTTATCAGAAATATAACCCCCTTTAATAACTCCTCTCTCGTTATTTAGATAACCCAGCAGATTAAAGTGGCTATATAACAGAAAGCTGCCAGGGAGATTCAACAATGTTCTAACTAAAAAGGCTTTACATTTGAACCCGTAAAATAATAAGATTCGCATTTTCAAAGAACTGAAGCTAAGGTTAGGCTAAATGATTTCGATTCGTTTTGTTAATCTTTTTTGTCTGCTATTGGAACGGAATTGATAGCACAAAAGTTTCTCTGAAATTTTCGAGAATGAGCTGGGATAATTAAAAATTATTTGGGTTATTCGAATCTATTGGTCCCTCATCTTTTATTGTTATATGTACAACGTCCTCGGCCAAATGTGCCTTCACAATAAGGTCATGAATTACGACAAGAGAAGGTATCCGAGTTCTGCCAAGAAGGTTTTCCGAGTTTTTCGAAGAAAGTTTTCCGAGTCTGACAATAAAATACTTGAAGAAAGCCGGAGGGCAATATCGAAACGTTGTACAGAATAACAAGAAGGATGAAGGACATAGTCCGAAATAATCCAAATAATACTAACATAACAAGTTTAATTGGCTGGAAAGTTGCTTGAATTAAACATACTCCTGAACTAAACAAAAATTACCTTGAAAGATTATCAGGATTTGTTAACTATATCAGAAAGGACACTTGCTTCTTCTGTTATGGGTGAGTCCCTCATGGCATAGTGGCTAACGTGATTGGGTGAACAAGTTTTAACGCCAATGTGCACCGCCCCAGTCGGCTGGGGCGTTAGAATGCACCGACTGCACCTCTGCAGTGAGGTAAGACTCCCCAATGGGGCCACCTGTTGGCCGTGGGTGACAACCCGTGATGCTTAAGGATAGATCCCAGTTGGTTGAACAGTCCATGACTTGCAATACTCCATTTTGTTCCTTTTCTTGGACTAGACGGGCGGTCGGAGAAGGCCCCCTCCGATCAAATCGGCTGTCAAGACAAGCCCTAGCACCTATATGATTTTTCCGAACTCTAATTGCCCCTCATGGCAACCCCCCAATCCTTTTTATCATATGGTGCTAGAAGGCGGGTGGCTGAAGGGTCCTACCATGTCCTGGGATGACGTTAAACTCTATGCATGGCGACTGGAACCCCAGATTTGTGGAATAGTGTCTTTTAAAAAAATCTGACGCACTACAGATTGGAACTTGCAGCCAGCACATACTTTGAACAGGCTGTTTGAAAAACACAATGGTAATTTTTAATTGATTTTAATAAAAGAAAAATGGAATCAAAGATAAAGACAACGATAATTTTTTGCTTGTTTGCACGCATGTGTCCCTGGATTTTTCTCTTGAGCAAAATCCAGGCAAATGTGAAAAAGGGAAAATGTGTTGAAATCAATAAAAAAAAAGTGAAGTTTTCTTTTCTAACAAAGTGTCTTTGTTCAAGACCGGAGAGATTTGTTTGATATATATAGTATATATATATATATATATATATATAATATATATTATATTATATAAGATTGTTAAAAAAAGTATCGAGATTCTTAGAACTTTTTGACACAACCTTATATTCTGAAAAAATATTAACTTCCATACATTCTTCATTGGTAAATCTTGGTAAATACTGCTTCAAACCTCAGCGGTTTTATGGCACACTTATATTCTAAAAAAAAAACAATAACGTTCCATTCATTGTTCATTTCTATCTTGGTAAATTACACCTTCAATCTCGACACTGTTATGAATACACACACACACACACACACACACAACATATATATATATATATAAGCCTGTCACGCCCTACCCGAAACAGAATTTACAGACACCAAAACCTAAACCCACTCAATACCCTAATCAATAAAAAAATTATCAAATTACCTACAACTGCCCACAATTTATGAATTTATACAAATTTACCTCTTAGTTAAAATATTAAATCCCTCAGTAACCTACCTCGTAAATAATTTTGTAAATATGTTTTAAACACGTAAACCACCTTCCAATAAAAATCCATTAACTACAAAAAAAAAAAAAAAATGAATATCTGCCTTAACCGGCCAAATTCACAAATACTATAATAGCATCTTTCGGAGTACAAAATAATAAATCTAAGAACGACTGGTAAGTCATTTATATCTCTTAAACATTAGTTTAGTTTTGAAACATCTACACTCAGTTATTAATGCTTAAAAGAACTCAGTATTTTTTATTTTTTAATCTCATATAATATAATAAAGTTAATCCTAAATGAGTCAAGTATACCTATTAATAGTTTCGCTTAAGTAGCTCATCAGGACAATAATCTGACTATTATTATATTTGCTCTATTTTAGTATCGAACACTTTTTACATTTTAGCTTTAGACAATCCTAGAGGTATTTATATATATATATATATATATAATATATATATATATATATATATATAATATAGTGATCACCACTTTTTTTCGCAGAATAAGGCCATTTCTGCAAAGTAGTTCGGATGTGAGCCTGCCGGGTGTCCCGGGATCTAAAATTTGTTTGTTTCCTGTCACTACATTGAAACCCCTTTTTTTTTCCACTAGCATGCGACCGTACGTGACTGAAGAAGCCCAAACCTCGACAGGCAGGTCCTGCCACACAAGGTCACATATGTTGGTCAGTCTTAGATGTAGGAGATGTGTCCCATGCCGTTTGTCGAGGCCGTTTTAAGGATGGGGTGCTCGAGCTGCCTTTACCTCAAAATCCATAATATATATATATATATATAATATTTCGTTTTGCAAGTGTTATAGTGTTAATCGATTATTTTCACTAGTGCGACTCTCACTGGTCTTTTTTCAATTTTTTCCCAGGTGATGTTTTGGTAGTATATGTTTACTAACAAATTATTTCCCGGGGTTGTTTTCTTACCGCAAGGATTTACGAATAACGATTAAGTATTCATATATATATATATATATATATATATAATATTATTATATATATATAATATATATGAGGTAAAATAAAGAAGAAAGAACAAAACTCAGACAAAAGATGTGTAGTGTATATTTCGCTGGAGCAATGGGACCTCAGCTTCTTCTGCTTTTATTCAATAAAAGCAAGAGAAAGCTGAGGTCAAACGTCCAGCAAAAATATACTACCCATCTTTTGTCTGTGTTTCTTCATTCCTCATTCCTTATTTTACCTCTTTCATTCCAACCGCCCTTTTCCCATATATATATATATATATATATAATATAATATATATATATATATATATATATATGTGTGTTGTGTGTGTGTGTGAAATATCTCCATTTCTTATTTTTATTTGTTCGATTATTATTCATTTTTGTGGCCATAAATTTTTCCGTAGCTTGATGATCAATGAAAGAACGATTCTCTAGACTGACCTTGTCCATATATTAAAATACCGATATCAGTACGTACATTAACATTTGACAAGAAAAAGAGGTGACACCTAAACCTAAACAAGAAATCTTTCATTTCTTATCTATATCCTCTTTATCCCTGCCTCTTTTTTTTCGTTTCTATTACTATTTTTACTATTTTTTATTTCCTTTCTTCACCTCCATTTTATTTCCTTCCTTCCTTTCTACCTTCCTTACATCCTTCCTTTTTTGTTTCTACGAGGGTGAGTTAAAATGTAATACCATTTTTTTAGGACAGGTACAATTACCAACACAGGACATGTATCATACATCAAAATGAAGCTGGTCCTCTATGGATCACATCCTTATTTCTCCACATAGTTACCGGTTTCTCTCAATGTTCCATCTCAAATGTTCCATCTTCGAATTAGAGCATGTATTCCCTGCCCCGTAAATTCTGTTGACTGTTGTTTGAGCCACTTCGTTACTACAGATTTCACTTCCAAAAAAAAAAAAAAAGCTTTAAGACCACTATTATCTCTTGGGTCCCAATGAAAGAGGGTTTGGAAGGCAAACATTATTCCAGTGACGCGAAAGTGAAAACTATGTGGAGAAAGTAGGAATGTGATCCACAGACCACCCAAGATTCATTTGATGTATGATACATGTTCTTGTATTGGTAATTATACCTGTCCTAAAACAAAATAGCATTACTTTTTGACTCACCTATGTGGAGAAGTAGGGATTGTGATCCACAGAGAACCAGATTCATTTCGATGTAAGTGATACATGTTCCTGTGTTGGTAATTATACATGTCCTAAACAAAATAGCATTACATTTTGACTCACCTATGTGGGAGAAGTTTAGGGATGTGATTCTATAGAGGACCAGATTATTTGATGTATGATACATGTTTCTTTGTTGGTAATTATAATCTGTCCTAAAGAAAAAATGGCATTACTTTTTGACTCACCTATGTGGAGAAGTAAGAAATGTGATCCACAGAGGACCAGATCATTTTTTGATGTATGATACATGTTCCTGTGTTCGTAATTGTACCTGTCTAAACAAAAAGCATTCATTTTTGACTCACCTATGTGGAGAAGTAGGGATGTGTCCACAGAGAACCAGAATTCATTTCGATGTATGATACTGTTCCTGCTTTGGGTAATTAAACCTGTTCTAAATCAAATAGCATTCTTTTGACTACCCTGTGTGGGGAGTGAGTGTGTCCCTGAGGACCAGTTTCCATTTCGAAGTATGATAACATGTTCTGTGTTTGGTAATTATACATGTTCTACAAAGTAGCATTACTTTTTGACCTCACCTATGTGGAGAAATAGAGGATGTATCTATAGAGGACCAGATTCATTTTGTGTATGAATAACATGTTCCTCCTGTGTTGGTAATTAATAACCTTTCCTAAACAAAGTAGCATTACATTTTGTACTCCACTATGTGGAGGTGGGTGTGATCCACGGAGGACGATTCATTTCGATGTATGATACAGTTCCTGTGTTCGTAATTATACATGTTCTAAACAAACTCGCATTACTTTGGTTGTGTGTGTCTCTCTCTCTCTCCTCTCTCTCTCTCTCTCTCTCCTCTCTCTCGTCTCTCCTCTCTCTCATATTTTCTTCGCTTTTTCTTTTCTTTCTAGTTCTGTTTCTAAAAATTGTTTTTTGATCATCTTATTTTTTTTTTTAAATCTTCATTCCCCTGTCACTATTTTCCTCTTGTTAATCACTTCATTTTTTAAATTTCAAGAAACAAAATAGAAACGCACATAAAATGATTTGAAACGGAGGAGTATAATAGAAAGACAACTTTGAAACTCTCTTTCATTTTCCATTACTCCCATTCTTCATTGCTAAAAATTTTCGTAATTTAACTATTTTGTTCGATTAGGAAATAAAGAATGAAATCTTATTTCTTCTTGTTAATGGATCTCTTTTAAGATTTATCTCTGAGAATTTTGCTCTTATTTATCAAATAAAACCAAACATTATAAATCAATAATACCAAGCACATATTTAATAAAATCAAATGTTTAAGATCAATATGCAAATTAGCCTTTCCCTTCCTATTGTAAACCACCTTTTTGTTTTATATGAATACAATTGCATAGTTTAGTATTTTGATTAGACACCAACAGTATTAATAATATGTCAAGAATTTTTATATAATGAGTTTTAAATAAAAATAAAATCATGGAGAATGTGACGTAAAATAACTATGGGAATTGTGACTTGGGTACTGATATAGTTTCGGTTACAGACAGACAGACACACCAATTTCCATAAATAATAATAATAATAATAAGAGATACTGTGGTGTAATATGTGCACAAAAGATTTACAGCGAAAAACAGATTCCCCCACAAATAAAATGAAAATAATACACCCTCCCCCCGAAAAAAAAATGAAAATAATGGACACCTGGAAATGTGTACACAGCAAATATTTTCTATCTGTTTTGCCCATAAGCATTTTAATTAGTATTCTCTCCATCTTCAAAAATCGCAACCTACTCAGTGTCAGAGATCTACTCCAGAGATAACTATTTGCCTTAACACTAAATAATTAACGCTCCCCACGAAGAGCCTCTGCCTCTGCGGCAAAACGTTATTAATGTTCACATTAAAGAAGAATAGTATTCTCTGTCAGGTGGTAGTATGGATTCTTCTTAAATAAGCATTACAAATCCATTTTCATTTTTTGTGATAACGGCATTCCCCAAATATTCCCCCCCTATTATTTACTCATCTTCCGATATTATTATTTCGTTTGACCGTGATTATAGAAAATAATATATATATATATAATATATAATATATATATATATATTATATCATAGTTACAAGTACAACATAAAAAAAACAAGTAAAAAACAACAAGTGGATGATTTTTGAAACATATTGCCTGAGGGTGGGAGTTAAAAAATTCAATGTCAGCGAGTTTGTACCCTAAGTAAGTTCATCATCATATAAAGGATTAAATAATAAATGTGTCTTTAAATATGTATTAAAATAAAACAAACTATATATAGATATATAATACAAAGTATTTATTAACTTGTTTTAAAAAAAGATGAGGAGTGTCTAATGTTGCATGTTCAAATTTTTGAGTGTATTTATTTTGTTATGACGATTTTGGGTAATGTGACGTAAGCAGTGACGTAATTTTTGTTACAGACAAAACCAGAAGCGAATATCCATTATTTACTAAGCAAATATATGCACCTCCGGGTGCAATTATTCAAGTTTTTAAAAATAATAATAAAATATGTATTAAATTAGAAAGGCTAATGAAACTAAATAAAAAGATTTGAAAACAGAGGGAGTATAATACAGATTTGAAACAGAGGGAGTATAATAAAAGATGGAAAACCTGAAACTTACTCTTTCCATCACTCTCGTCTTTCATTGTTGTTTTTTTTCTAATTTAAGTATTTAGTTAAGAGGAAAGTAAAGAAATAAAATCCATTAAGTACAAGAAAAAAATGTACATCTGCCTTAACCGGCATTACTATAAATTTCCCGATTATATATCTAACTTTGAGTGGTAAGTTCCTTTATTATTTTTTAAACATTTAATTTTAATGCACCGTGCATCTCAGTTAATTCATGCTTAAAACACCAAGTATATATATATATATATATATATATATAATATATATATATATATAATATTTAATGTACCAAACTTATTGGTTAAATCCTCGCGGTGAGAAAAAACTCTCGCTAGTTTGATTGTAAAAAATATACTACCAAACATCACATAGGGAAAAAGATTTTTGAAAAGAAAAAAGAAAAAGACCAAAGATAATGTACCAACCAAAAAATTAATCTAATTGATACAATACTTGGCCCAAAAGAAAAAACAATTTAATGCACATATATATAATAATTAGGTTTAATCTTTAATATATATAATATATAATATATATATATATATATTTATATAATTATATATATGTGTGTGTGTGGTGTGTGTGTGTGTAAGTCGTTTAGGTGGCCTAAAGTTGGTATCAGCCGATCAGCGAGCGATCTATCCTCTTTTCAAATAGCGCTAGACCAAGGAGATTTTTTGTCTGAAGTAGAGTGCTACACCTACCATCAGCACCTTACTTTACTGCACAGATCCCTGTGTTAGCCATACGCTGAGTTGGCGAGGGTCGGTTTCGAACTAGGAACCTTGTGATTTCTAGCCAAACGCTCTACCGACTGAGCTTACCCGCTATATATATATATATGATGTCCAATTGTGGAAGATAATTCAAATTTGAAAAGTTTTTCCTGATTTGAATCGCTGGTACCACTTATGAAATTACTTAAACCAAAAACAATAGCCTCCACCCTTTATTTGATTATATAAAATGCGAAAAACATATATCTTACTCGTACGATTTTAAAAATTTTCTCTAAAGATAAGAGGCTCGATAATTAAATCCAAAATTTTCAGATACGTTTTGGAGGTCCCTACTGTCGTAAAACAAAACAAATATTTCAGTCTTTTTAAGTAAGTAATTAATTTAAAATAAATATTAAATGTTTTATTCTATTCATTTGTTTTCCCACAACCCTCAGGCAATATCTTTCGAAAAATTATTTTACACCACTTGGACGGTGTTCTTTTGTTCTTTTTTTTTTGTTCGTTTACTTAAGATAAAATGCCAAAATCTTTGCACTTACGATCAAGTCACGTTCAAAGTGCCTGTTCCCGGTAGATCACCGAAGTTAAGCAGCGATGAATCTATTCAATACTTAGATGAGCAAACACTTAAGCAATAGAATGTAATGTAAGCAATCTGATAAGAAATGACTAGATCCGGCATTAAATGACCCAGAAAGGGTTGGTATGCTGTAAAACAAACCAACCAACCAAAATCATTTCCAATGCATTTTCATAGTAAAAATCATTTCCAATACATTTTTATAGTAAAATCATTTCCAATACTTTTTATAGTAAAATCATTTCAATACATTTTTATTAGTAAAAATCATTTCCAATACATTTTATAGTAAAAATCATTTCCAATGCATTTTTATAGTAAAAATCATTTCCAATGCATTTTATAGTAAAAATCATTTCCAATACATTTTAAAGTAAAAATCATTTCCAATGCATTTTATAGTAAAAATCATTTCGAATACATTTTTATAGTAAAATCTTCTAAGCTTTGTTTGGTTTGGCACAAATACAGGAAATGTTTCGCGAAAACATTTTTTGTTTGTTTTGTTTTACGACATACCAAACTCGGTGGGTCATTTAATGTCGGCAAGGTTTTGAAAGACTCGTAGCGATAGTTTGGGAAAAATTAAAAAAATTTTTTTTTATATACATCATTTTCTATTTAATCCATAGAATAACAGGTACGACCACTCCGGGTCAGAGTGGACCTGGGAGCAATGGTGATGAAGGGTTGTTCCACATTCCCCAGACATCCGGAACTGGAACCTCACCATCAGTTAGAGTTTAACGTCATTTCCAGGGCATGAAGACCCTCAGTCACTACCTTCTAGCACATATAAGATAAATAATGTTGTGACAATCATATAGGTGCTAGAGCTTGACATCATATAGGTGCTAGGGCTAGTCAATTAATCGGAGGTGGGCTCTCCGACCGCCTGTCTAGCCTATTGCCAAAAAGTAAACAAAATCCTAATTAAAACTCGGACAAGGAATTCTTTCGTGTGAATATTAATGAATTTCTCAAGGGTCTTTTTTTCTTTCACTCTGAATAAACAGGCGATTTTTATTATTTCAAATTCTTGTAAATAGAATTTTTTTAGATTTTACTTCAATTTTATAATTTTCTAAATAATTTTTTTTTTTTTAAATCTTTTCGGCCGTTCCAGTGAAATTTTTCTGTCTAAGTAGTCTGAATCGATTGTCCATTGTTCGAGTGAAAGAAAATCCGGTTATTTATGAGCGAGGTTTATTCATCCGGAAAAAAAAATCTCTTCAGAATAAAAATCTGGAAGTTTCCCTTAAGAAAATATTATTCGTGGGAAAAGCACGTCACCTCATCCAAAATCAAAATTATGACTTTTTTTTTTTTTTTTTTTTTTTTTTAGTTAAAAAAAGAAATCTTTTACTTTTTTAATCATTCAATCTATCAAGTTTGGACAGGTTTTCTTTTTTCAGAATTAATTTCGAAAACCACTTAAACATGGTCTAGAAACACACGATTTTAATGAAAAGTGAAGTTTGAGGTATGTGTACTTAGGAGTGATGGGGTGGCTATTTGGGTGTGTTTATACTTTTCTGTGAGCGCTTGTTAAACAGAAGTCCTTGTAGTTTGGAATTAAACATTTACAAGTTTAGTTTAATGTGACACAAGGCTAGTAGTATAGAGCTCTTTATAAGAATCAAATTCTCTAACGGTGATCTGCTAAATTACTATATTTATGTGTCCTGGGTATAACGTTAAACTGCATCTGACGGTGAAGTTCTTATTTTGAAGGACTGGGGAGTGTGGAATACCACTTCATAGCCATTACTCCCAGATCCACCCTGAAACGGAAGTGTAGTACCTATTAGGGTTCAATCCATGGGTTAAATAGAAGAAGAAAAGAGTTTAAATGTGTTTAAAAAATTGAGTTTAAAAAATGAATACACATTTATAATGAATAAAAAAGTCTGCGGCATAAAATAACCCAACAAAGATGGACATGTCGCAAAATCCAACCAACCAGCCAGCCAACCAATCTTTATATCTGGTCAGGGACTATTGCAGTACAGAAAGAGATACAATACAGATATATAATACGGTTGTTCCTAAATCTTCCGTCTTTCATCATTCTGCTACACTCTCTTAAAAAATGAGACCGTCCAAATTGTTTAAGATGCAATGCGAAAATATAAATCCAGATTGTCTCGTGTCACTTAATCGCAGATTTCTTATTTCACTTAATTTAAAAAATAAAAGTGAGCCAGAATCAGGCAAATTTCTGGCCCAACTTAAGATATTTTCCAATCCCTATTTCTGTCACATTTTTATCGGCAAAATTAATGATGATATTCTCCCCCCCCACACACTTTGCCAGGTTTTTATCGGCAATTCAACGTGAGTATTTTACACTCCCGCCAAATTTACGAGAGAGAGAGAGAGAGAGAGAGAGAGAGAGAGAGAGAGAGAGAGAGAGAGAGAGAGTTAAAGTGAGATTATTATACTTTTTACATATTGAACTAATCTCTGTAGCTCTAAAGTAAAAAAGTAAAAGTAAAGTCGTCGGGTGGCCTAATGTCGGTATCAGCCAAACAGTGAGAGAGTCTATCCCCCTTTCACTAGCGCTAGACCAAGGAGATTGTTTTTGCATCTGAGGTGGAGCGCCACACCTACCATCAGCTCATCACCTTACCGAAACAAATCCCTGTGCTACTCATACGCTGAGTTGGCGAGGGCCGGTATCGAACTAAGGGTCTTGTGATTCCTAGTCCAGTGCTCTACCGATTGAAACATACCAAACGTTGTAATAAATCATCATACTCTGCTATATCCACAGGGCCTGCAAGTTCAGATGTAATGTGTGTAGGTAAGCGCACAATGGGAGCACAAATGTTTTTTTTTGTAGATGCTGGCTGTTAGGTGATCACGTGCACGTAAGTTTGGGTGCGTTCGTGTTGAATATGTGGGACAAGATTGCTAGTGCGTCTGGTTGGGTGCTTGCCTAATGATGCGTGAGTCATATGAGATATTTACTAGATGATCATTAAAAATAAAGAGAATATAATGGTTACAGGTATGTGAAACAGACATTATTAACTTTGCCGATGGTGTAATTGTTACCGTTGTAGGAAATGGACACAGCGAGACGAGTTCAAATACTGGACGAGGCCGGTTGCATTTCACACAACGCTAATACCCTTGGGAAAGATATGAATCGAATTGTATTTCTTCCAACTATGAGAAAATACTAGAGTAGACTAGGCTCGTTAACTTTGGTCTCGGGGAAGGAAAAATCTGAAGTCAAACCTGTTAAAATCCCCTTAAACACTGACCTTTTGTCCCACATTACTCGTGCGGAAGGGTTGGTAAATACATAATGTTTGATTTGCAACGAAAATTATTCATATACTTTACAATAAGAAACGATGACCCTTTTAATATATAATCCTGTCATTTTGGCCTAATCTTATTATAATGGAGATTCGGTGTCTCCCTGTCTATAATTAAAACTACGTCACTGCTTACGTCTCAATACCAGCAGGAATCGCGTAGGTTTATTAATGGGTATTTAATTCATAGTCAAAAGTATTAATACATAGAATAAATCTTATTTATTAACGATGCCTCTTTGAAAATCTAACTTAGATTTGCCTTGAAACAGCCCACGTTATTCGTGCGTTTAAAATCTTCAATGTGTGTTTTATATCACTAAGAAATAAAGCTGTACACAATATATGGCGTGGTTAATTTGTAAATTGGTTTTAACAAAACCGGGTTTAGAAAATAATTACTAGGTGTTCCGAATCTCTAATATTATTGATTATTCTCCAACATATTAAAATCAATCCTATGAATGATTTTATATAGAAACCCATTAAAATATGATTAAATAAGTAAAGTTTTTATATGCGTTTTCAGTAAATTTCGTTAATCTTTCTAATATGATATATTTCATAGAATTAAAACTTAAATACTTACGCCTAGAGGGTGTATATTCTGACTAGTGAATAATACACACACACACACACACACACACACACACAACACACAGACAGACACACACACACACACACATATACATATATATATATAGTTTTTTTTCCGTAGTTAGGGTCTTTCCATGTGTGGTTTAACCAAGCTGATGCAGGTAGACCATAAGGAGAGCTCAATGTACCTAATACCAGTGAGTAAAAGGACAGAGCAAGATATTTAGTAAATGAAGAAAAACTCTAAACTTGCTTCATTACAATAATTTATTTCAACCGTATTAATACGGCATCTTCAGGTAATCACAAGAACATGACTCTTGTGATTACCTGAAGATGCCGTATTAATACAGTTGAAATAAATTATTGTAATGAAGCAAGTTTAGAGTTTTTATATATGCGTGTGTGTGTGTGTGTTTATATATGTGTGACTATAATAGTATATGTATTGCTTGGTCTTTAGTGTGACGCATTGGGAATGGAATATCAGAAACTCGGTTTTGAAGGGTTAAGTTTCATTTTATGGATGTACGCTCATGGGTGTGTGTATTTATGTGCTTGTACTTGCTTCTATATCCTGGCGTTTTTGATTCAGAAGAAATTTACCTATTTTTTCGGGGCGTATTTACTTAAGGGTACTCTTTTCAAATGCGTTCTTATTTAATTTCGTTAGTCTTTCTCATTTAGTGTATTTCCTATAATTAAAACTTAAATACTTACGACAGGAGGGCGCATATTCTTGCTAGTATTCATAACAAGAATGATGGATATAGCTATAATTTACAAGGTTCCTTTTTATACAATGTTACGAGATTGGACGCAGTTGGCGACCCGTGATGCTTAAGGATGGAACCCCGGTGGCAGATCCGTTCACGACATGCCACGGTCCACTTTGGTTCTTAGTCACGTCACGCCCTAGCACCTATATGATTGTCCAAACCCTATTGCCCTAATGGCAACCCCAAATCTTTTTATCATATATGAGCTTGAATGCGGTAGATGAGGGTCTGGGTATGACGTTTAACTCTATCTGGTGGTGAGGTTCCAATTCTGGACGTCTGGGAAATGTGGAGTACCCCTTCATCACCATTGCTCCCAAGTCCAAGAAAAATGAAGAAGATAAAATTTGAATAAGCAAAGTACGTAAATAGCCTGTGGCTACTAAGGTACTGCAGGTATAAAATATAGATATAGATTCTGACCACTACTAATATATATATATATATATATATATATATATATATATATATATATATATATATATTCAAAACCAAATTCTGTGTGTTTCTTAGTTATAAGCATATTAATCTGTATGCAAGATTTCGAATCTGAGTGATATCTCTTTTCTTTTTTGTTAACTAAAAAGTTTACAAATAAATAAATGAATATCTACTATTTTGTGGAAAATTTACGTGGAAAATATTCAAAATAATTGTTTGATTAATAATTAATAAATGCACGCAACATTTTATTTGAGAGGGACAGGACTAAGTTTCCATTTAAAATTGTTTTATTTTTTTTACTCGTTTAATAAATATGAGGATGTTGCTTACTTATGATACAAAACGTCTGGCATTTAATTCTTAACTTCTACCCCCTCAAGCAATATCTTTCAAATATTAATTTTTACACTGGCCAGATGGTGTTTGTTGTTGCTAGTCAAACTAATCTAATAACATGATTTATCAAATGTAAAGTTTGCCATTGCAGGCTGTGTGTAGTTTTGAAAGGCAATAATACAACATGGCGAATAAAGAATATATGTACTGCGTACCCAGGTTTAATGACACTATGTGCAAACTCACAGATGTTTTAGCAAGTATGAATATCACAACTGTAATGTTTTCGATTAACTTACTTCTTGATGAACAAACACTTTGTGTTGTATCCTATGCAATACAATATGTAAAAATCACAAAACAAGAATTCAAGATACATATTCTGTCTATTTCACGTGCATATATATATATATATATATATATATATATATATATATATATATGTGTTTTTTGTGTGTGTATTTAGGTAGCATTCGTTTATTTATACATGTAGATTTAATCAAAGGGCATGTCTCCCGTTTAACAATTTTATTAACGATGTTTTCGAGCAGAAAGCTAGAAAAGATCGTTAATAAAATTAATCCGGAATCGAACCCCGATTCCCCGTTACCCGTAGTAACCACGATAGGCATATAACCGACCGTCGACAGTTGATAGGGAAGACCCTCGAGAGACCCGTCGCCAGGCATAAAGCCGGTGCGATCGACCAGTCATTTTTTCCTTTTTTTTCAGGTAAGCAGTTTATTAACACACTGTGATAATAATTATAATAACCAAAACGAGGGATGGAGGATGTAACAACCGAAACACTACCTTCAAAAATCATTTTCCAATTTTTTTTTACATTAGGATGGAATCCGTAGATTAGTCTACAGAGGTTCTTATCCCAAGTACTTTCGGCACTTCGAAGTGCCATCATCAGGGGTGATGTGTTTTATGTCCCAGTTTTTTTTCAATTTTGTATATTAAGGGATGTGGAGGCCGGAAGGAGGAGAATTGATAGGAAAAGTGTTATTTTAAAATGTGAGTACTGCATTGAAAATTAATCTTATTTAAGGATGGTTTGTATTGTTTGATGAATAAAGCTTCTAGTATTTGGAGTTTTTGTTTTTTTTTCTTTGTGCGAAATGTGCGTATTTACCGTTCGGATATTTCGGTAATTAGAATACTTTGGATAAGAACTTCAGTGGACTAATATACGGATTCCATCCAAATGTAAAAACGTTGACCAGAAAGCTCGAAAAGATCGTTAATAAAATTGTTAAACAGGAGACGTGCTTTTGTTTAATTCTACTCACACACACACACACACACACAACACACACATATATATATATATATATATATATATATATATATACATATATATATATATATATATATATACATATATATATACATATATATATATATATATATATATATATATATATATATATATATATATATATATATATATACAGGAGAACTTATATAACACTAAGAGTGGAGGAATCATATGTAATTAGGGAGGTAATATTTTATTATTGAATAAAATATAAAATAAAGGGGGATACACGAAGGCCTTTTTGACCGGTACTTTTCAAGTATATACACCGGCGACGAATAAAAGTCAGATTGTATAAGAAATTCATTATAAGGAATGGGGGTGAGCCAGACGGGGACAAATAAAAAAAGGGGAAAAGAAAGGGGGTGTATGTATGAAACCGGGTTAGAAGTGTCTCCCAGTAAATAGAGAGAGTGTTTTGGAGTTTGTTTGCATAATAAAATATGACCTCCCTAATTACATATGATTCCTCCACTTTTAGTGTTATATATATATATATATATATATATATATATATATATATATATATATATATTGAATTAATTTTTTTCTAATCTTATCCTCTCACTTATCGTTGTATTTATTAATATATACAATGACTACTTATTAATTAATTAATTAACCCGGCTACGCATTAGCCACACTAGATTAGCCCACTCCTTCATTTTAAAAGAAGAACATCCACCTAAATATTAGTGTGGAAACCGATACACAATAAAACATATTCTGATTGAATGCACGCACCTCTCTCACTCGAAGAAAGTTCTACATTGTTGACAGCATGGAAAAACTATTTGGAAAAATAGATCCAAGAGGATATTAAACTTTCTGAAAAGAACCGGCCTCTTATCAAGGATGTAAGTTCATAGACCTACAAAAATCACCCACTCACTCTCTTGATGTTAAAATTATCAACAAAAAACTTGATTACAGCAAATTATAACCCTATACATTTTTGAATACCTAATTACCAATAGAAGTATTCGGTATAAAATAACCCAAGGGGTTGACATGCTGTAAAAACTAACCAATCAAACCAAACTACTTATTAATATAAATACGTAGTTAATAAAATTCTAAACACATTGAATATCTATAAGATTTGTACTCAACCTATTTATGTATGAACTTTTTGTTTTCTTTCTTTGTTTTCTTCTTTATCTTGTTCTTTTTCCATTCTTTCTACCCTTCTCAAAAATACAAACAATTAATACTTTTCTCGTCTTTTAACAATGGCATTTGTAAGCAATACCCACAGATTTATTTCCTCGTGTCTCAATCACATCTTGACTTACGTTTTCGCATTAAACTAGGATTTTCATTCGGTGTTTTGTTAATTATTAATATCCTTTTAAAAGGCAAACATACAAGAGACACGACATAAAAAATTAAAAAAATAAATTCAACATTTTCTTTATGTAATACGTTAGCTGTTATGCGACATGTGTAGTGTCATGTGACATATTAAATATTACCTATGTGTATCTACCCAAGATAAATAGGTAGAAAAAGAAATCCAGAAATACAAATGCATCACATGGTACTATAGAGTGTATAACAAACGTCATTCTTAATAAACTTAATTTTATTTACCAAAATGAAGCATAAGTAATCTTATGAACGATTCCTAATGGTAAATACGACAAAAACTGATGGAATTATGTGAGGTTTCAAATATCCATGCACCAGCGAATGTCGAAAATCACGTAATTAAAATTCAATTTGAAAGCTAATCAATGAACAGTTATCAGCCTTTTTTTTACATACTTCCAACTCAAGTCCTTCAAAAACAACCATCGCCTTTTGAACAATGAAAAATCATTGGTTATTTCCTATAACTCCAACCTAAAAAAGGGAAACCACTCTTATTGACTGATAAATTATATATTTATTTATTGATCGACTAGAAAAAAAGAAGACGGGGTTAGGGTTTAGGGTTTAGGGTTAGGGTTAGAGTTAGGGTTTAGGGTTAGTTTAATGGGAAAATAATGGGTAGATTAATTAACAGACAACATTCATTCAGTGTGATTCCCCTTTTTTAGGTTGATTTATAGGAAATAACAAAATTTTTTCTCTTCTTTTTATTACATTGTCCTGAAGAAGGCTTTATATGAACCAAAACGTTTAAACATCGACAATAACATCTTTTTTGGAGCATTTTGTTGTTCCTATTTCTTTATATTGTTGGATTCATATCCATATTTTACCCCCATATATGAAACTGATAATGTGTTACATTTTTCAAAATAATTTTGAGCAATACATTTATCTCTACCTTATCTCTTATCTCTTAGGTCATTCGTGCATGTCAAGAATCCCACTCCCTCCATCCATGCCTATCTATTGCAGCTCTTTGAGATATTCTGATACTCAGATCTTCTCCCCCCCATCTCTCTCTCTCTCTCTCTCTCTCTCTCTGATCTCATCTTATAACCTCTTCTGTCGTCTACCTCTCATTCAACGTCCTGCTATGATTCCTTGCAGGTTGGTCTTTACAAGTCCATTTCAGCTGGTCATGTGACCGTTCATTTTCAGCTTCCGCTTCCTGACGATGGTCATCATGATGGCCAACGGTTTGATCTTCTGCTGGACTTCTTGGCTAGAGAAATCTCCACAGTTTCCGGTAGAATCTAATTCAAATCATGAAAAAGAATATGTTATATAATTCATATGAAACATAAATGAAAAGCTTATTTTTAGTTTTCTACCAATTTTCCAGAGAACTGAGGAAACTGTGGGACATGAAGGTGAAGGGCGTACCAATTGTAATTGGTGCCCTGAGAATACTCAGAAGAGTCCTGGAGACCTGAAGAGACTTGCTGTCACTCAGCCTCAAGTGAACCACCAGCTACAGCAGTTGTGAAAACCTCATAATAATAATAATAATAATAATAATACCTATTACAACTGTAATCGAGCACTATATTTTCCTTCCTACAACTTAAAAAATCCCTATATATTTATTTACTAACCTCTCCGCATGAGCTGGATGTGACACAAGGTCAATTCTTAAGCGGAGTTTAACAGGTTTGAATTCAGAATTTTCCTTCTCCTAGACTGGTTGCCTAACCAAGGTTAAAGAGACCAGTCTGCCCTACTATTTATACATAGCTGGAGGGAGAGTAGGATTCATACATTTCCCAAGGGTATTAGCGTTAAGTTAAATGCAATTAACACGACCAGGAATTGAACTCGGGGCGACGAGTCCATTTCCCATGACTTTAACCATTACACTACGCGTTTCCATAAAAAATCCCTATATATATGTATAGGGATTTTTTTAAGTGTAGGAAGGAAAATATAGTGCTCAATCACAGTTGTAATAGCTAAATTTATTATCATTATAATCTATTCATTTACTGGCTGATTCATTACCCCCGGTTTCAAAGCATCATATGCTTATCGTCAGACAAATCGTATGGAGTGGAAGATTTTATCCTGAACCATACATACATGGATCCAAGAGATGGGGACTCTGTTCTACAGAAAAATTCCGGATCCTACAAGGACTAGCTTCAGCGCAAAAACACCTTAAATACTAAATCGGAAATATTCAGACCTTGTCCACACAGAAATATATTTTTATTAGACCCTTAGACTAAAAATAAAAACACAAAATCTACCACTTAAAGGAAAATTATTTTCGAGTTATTTTAACATCACACACGCACGAGGTTGACACGCGGTGAAAAATATATCCTGATTTTAAAGTTTATTGGTATTATTTTGTTGGTCTGTTGTTTTTTGTATGTTTCTTGGGAAGTACTTATATATTTTATTTTTTTTTTTATATTAGTTAAATATGTTTCTTCTATTTATCAATTTAAACATTTTTGTTTTTTGTCCAGATTATTATGTAATAAAGTTATTGCAATTATTCTAACTAGCAGGACCTGTGGATATACCACAGTATGATGATCAAAATGATTACGTTTGATATGTTTACTTAAGAACTATTGCCAAATCTCTATCTTTTCCCTACTTTCTCTCTTATATTTTTCTGTTTAGCATGTCCTTTTCTTCCCTTTCTTTCTTTATAATAAAAACGGAACGGTTCATTTGGATGTCATTTACAAGTCGATTTGTTTGACAATAAGCATATAATGCTTTTAAATCAGTGATAATGAATCCGCAATTAAATGTGTAGATTATGTAATAATAATAATAATAATAATAATAATAATAATAATATATATATATATATATATATATATATATATATGTGTATATAATGTGTATCTATGTTTGTGTGTATCTGTATTTGTGTGTGCGTGTGTGCTTTAGAATAATAATATTATGTAAATATTTAAAAGGTACTCGACACTCTTTAAGTAGAACAATATGCAATTGATATTAAATGATATTAAACTTGAAAATGTTCCTACTACTTAAGTTTCACGTTTCCAATGTTCAAGTAGGCAGAAAAATGAATGGAATTAAGTAGTAGGAAGATTAATGAGTTTTAACTATATATATTCTGACCGAAGTGGAAATGTTTTTTTTTTTTTGTATACTCAAATTTATGTTTCTCTATTATTATAATTTTATTCTATTCTATTTTATTTTTATTTAAAATAATACTAAATAGTATACTATGTATAAAAAGACAAATTCTTGGTCGAAACACGTGTCGGCAATTCAATAAATTTTCATCCATACAACATTTTTCTTCCATTTATATTTCAACATAATTGTAGGATCCACTTCCATTTTCTCTCTCTCTCTCTCTCTCTCTCTCTATCTCTCTCTCTATATATATCTCTTATATATATATATATATATATATATATATATATATATATATATATATATATATATAGGAACAAAAAGAAGTGAAGAACAGAGGAAAAAAGCTACCACAGAAAAGAGAGCTAAAAGAAAGGAGAAACAGCAGCATCCCCAACAGCTACAAAAAGCATCACCTTTTGTTTGCAGCCATTGCACCAGAGACTGCCATTCGAGGATCAGTCTGTTCAGCAACTCACGTAGCTGTAAGTGAGAGAGAAAGAAAAAAAAACAAAACAAAAAAAAATACGCCATCGTCTAAAATAATTGCCAACATATATAATAAGAATATTATGTTTTTAAGCATGGATTGATTGTAATGTAAGTGTTTAAATAGACTAATATTTAAGAAATATGGTTGACTTACAAATTATGTCTAACTTAACAATGTAAATGATACTAGATTCAGGAGATATTTATACTAATTGTTGTTTGCCGATTAAAAAAGTAAAATCGCTTGATGTAATTTTTTTTTTATTGAAGTTAATGGATTTTTCTATGTTTTCTATGTTGGAAATTAGTAAGAAAATTATTTAGCAAGGACGACTATTAAGTAGTTTTTGTAATATTTTACCGAAAAGAAATATATACTGTATTTTTTAAATATTAGTCTATTTAAACACTTACATTTAACATTCATACATACTTAAAAAAAGGCTTTTTATATAAATATGATTTTCGGATTAACAGTTCTTTAGCAGTTTTTCTCCGAATCGTTTACTTTTATGTGTTTTCATTAACTATGAGAAGACATCTGATGTGTAAATGATTGTGCTAATTTGATTAACAGTTGTTTTACAGTTTTTCTTCTGGGATTTTACTTTCATGTGTTTTCATTAAATCTGAAGCGTCATCAAATGAGCAAATCAATGTGCTACTCGGATTAACAGTTGTTTAGCAGTCTTTATTTGAAGCTTTTCCTTTTATCTTTGTCATTAAACTCTGAGAAGACATCAGATGAGGAAATGAATTCGCACTCTGAGTTAACAGTTATTTAGCAGTTTTTCTTTGAAACTTTTCATTTTATGTGTTTGCATTAACTCTGAGAACGCATCCGATGAAAAATGGGTGCACGTGTTGGATTTACGGTTGTTTAGTATTTTTTATTCGTAGCTGATCCTTTTCGACAAACGAAAGAAAATAAATACTATTCGCATTAATGGTTTTTTAAACAGTTTTATAATCATTTCTGATCCATCTATATGATTGAATTAATTGTGGGAAGACATCTGATAAGCAAATGAATGCACAGGTCTAATTTATAGCTGTTTAGCAGTTTTTCTTTGAAGCTTTTCTTTCACATGTTTGTATTAAACTCTGAGAAGACATCCGATGAAAAATAATCAATGCAATGGTAAGCTCGACGGCTTTTTTTTTTATCAGTTTTCGATCATTGCTGGTCTTTTTATGTGTTTATATTCACTCTTGAAGACATCCAATGAGCAAATAAATGCACTGGTCGGATTATCGGTTGTTTAGCAGTTTTCCATTAATTGCATTAATTCTGAGAAAACATTCGATGAGAAAAGTGAACGCACGAGAGTTGATATTCCGTTAAAAACAACGAAATTGAAACGATTGGAAAGTTTGTATAAATATATTTTTATTTTTTTTACAACGTAAATTTAAAAAAAATCATTTGTTTTTATTTGACGACAGGTTTTTGGCAAGGCATTATAATTTAATTATATATAATTATCTCTTTCTACACACACACACACACACACACAACATATATATATATATATATATATATATATATATATATATAGTCGACGGGGCGGCCTAAAGTCGGTATCAGCCAGTCAGCGAGGGAGTCTATCCCCTTTTCAATTGCGTTAGACCAAGGAGATTGTTTTAGCATCTGAGTGGAGCGCCACACCTAACATCGGCTCCTTACTTTACAGCACAGATCCCTGTGCTACTCATACTCTGAGTTGACGAGGACCGGTATTGAATTAGGAACCTTGTGGTTTCTAGCCGAACGCTCTACTGACTGAGCTAACCTGGCCCCTATATATATATATATATATATATATATATATATATATATATATATATATGAAGAAAGGAAATGAATCCGACGGTATGTAGTATATTAAGAAAAATAAAAAAAACACAGGTTTAAATGGGTTAAGTGGTGAGTTTATTGGCCGACGCTGCAGTGTTTCGATGTATTAATTAGATCATCTTCAAGGCATTTGTTGGTATATGGAAAAAAATTTATCACAGAATAACGAGAAAAGCGAGTGGTAGTCCTTGTTATTCAGTCTGTTTAAAAAAATTGAGGTTTGAAAAAAGTAGAGACGGTTTGAAATATGACGTCAAATATTCTATTTTACGGTGTGAGTATGGGACGGTGTAAGTGTGTATCGAAAGGAAACATTGTGCATTTTTTAGGTGTGTGATTGCGTGTATGCGTGCGTATAAATCTTTTGCGATAAACGACAGCGGAAACAAATCTCAAGGTTGTGTGTGTGTGTGTGTGTGTGTGTGATATATATATATATATATATATATATATATATATATATGTATATATATATATATATATATATATATACGTGGTGTGTCAAAAAATATCGAGATTTTTTGTATTTTTTGACACACCTTGCATTCTGAAAAATAACGTTCCCTTCGTTATTTTTACAGAATACAAGATGTGTCAAAAAGTACCAAGTTTAAAGCTGTATTTACCAAGATAGAAATGAAGAATGGATGGAACGTTAATTCTTTTAAGAACACAAGGTGTGTCAAAAGGTACAAAAAAACCTCGATACTTTTTAACACACCTTATATATATATATATATATATATATATATATATATATATGATTTCGTTAATGAAATTTTGAGCATTCGGTTTACGTGTTACTTGTATATGGATTTCAGTTAATGTTTGACCTCCCAGTTGTTAACTGAAGTGTGCACTGTCTCTCTAGCGAAACATTCACACACAAGTACATTCAATTAGATTCTTAGCATTTTGACCTATTGGCTACTGACAGTTCCATTAGACAATCAAGAAGCGAAGATCTCTTTGTAGGCTTTTATTCCGACCCGTCGTATTATACTTGATTTGCAGGACATTCATTAATTGTTACACAAGAATGGACTGCTTTTGATCAATAGGTTCAAGAGATAATTCTTTGATCGGACAGGCCAGTATAAATGGAAGTGATTGCCAGTCGACAATAGAACCATTAGGATATTTTAGAATAAAACTCGTATGATATTCACTAACAAATAATACTGTGTATTGCTACACATGCGTGTAACAATTTCCAAATTAAAATATTTTGGTTTAGTTTCGATTGGTTTATTTGTTTATAATACAATTATCTATACTTGTACAAAATAAAAAACGCCCTCCGGGCGATGTAAAAATAGATTTTTGAAATATATTGCCTGAGGGGTGGGAGTAAAAAAATCAATATCAGCGAGTTTGTACCCTAAGTAAGTAAAATCATCAAATTCATTAAAGGATTAAAAAATAAAACAATTTAAAATGTAAACTTTAAATATGTATTAAAATAAAACAAACTATATATATATATAGATATATAATACCAGTCATGTATTTATTAAAACTTATTTTAAAAACAATGAGGACTGTCCAATGTTGCATGTTCAAATTTTGAGTGTATTTATTCTATGTTATGACGATTTTGGGTAATGTGACGTAGGCAGTGACGTAATTTTTGTTACAGACAAAAACCGGAAGCGAATCTCCATTATTAATAGATATCAATACTCGTAAGGTTGGTTTAGCTAAGTGGGTAGAGTGTTTGGCTGGGAACTTTAAGGTTCCTGTACGATACCGGCCTTCGCCAACTGAGCGTATGAGTAGCACAAGTATCTGTGAGTGAGTAGCTGATGGTAGGTGTAGGTCGCCTTAGATGCCAAGACAATCTCCTTGGTCAAGCGATAGTGAAAAGAGGATAGATTCCCTCGCTGATACCGACTTTAGGCTACCCAACGACTTTGTTACTTCCTTATTTGTACGACCGTTCTCATCTTGCAACACTCTCTGGTTAGAAATGAGACCATCAAAATCGTCCAAGATGAAATGCAAAAATGTAAATCCTGATTCTCTGGTGTTGATTACCCGCTGAATTTTTATATATTAGTACTCGTGTTCCTTATTTGTACGACTGTTATAATCTTGTAACGCCCCCTGGTTAAAATGAGACCGTCCAAATCATTCAAGATGAAATGCAAAAATGTAAATTCTGATTGTCTGGTGTTGCTTATTCGCCTAATTCTCATTTCTCATGAGTGTCGTCACCTTTCCAGTTCTTTTTATAAAGAATGAAAGGGGGGAAAAGGACATTCTACACCGAAAAAAAAGACAACAGGGGAAATATATATAGCGAGTTCGCAAAATTGATAACGCTAATCTGTTTCAGTCGAACATAATGAAAATATGAAAAGAAAAGAGAAGAGAGAGAGAGAGAGAGAGAGAGAGAGAGAGAGAGAGAGAGAGAGAGAGAGAGAGAGAGAGAGTTAATCCAAGATTATTATACTTTTTACATATTGAACTATTTTCAATGGCCCTTAAGTAAACATATCAATCCTTGTAATAATTAAACTATAATACTGTGATATATCCACATGTCCTGCTAGTTAAAATAATTTTAATTATTCCTATTTTAAATGCTCCATAGCGATCATTTGTATTCCCCTCCATACTTTTTACATATTGAACTATTTTCAATGGCTCTTAAGTAAACATATCAAACCTTGTAATAATTAAACTATTACACTGTGGTATATCCACGTGTCCTGCTAGTTAAAATAATTATAACTATTCTATTTTAAATGCTCCATTGGGATCATTTGTATACCCCTCCAGGCCCGAGTCATAAGAGTAATGACAGCGGAAGAGTACTCCACACTTCCCAGAACACCAGAACTGTAGCCTCACCACCGTATGCAGTTGAATGTCACGCCCAGAACAATATGAAATACCGAAATAAAACTTTGTATATGTTAAAGTAAAAATTAATAAAGTCAATACAAACATCTAAGAATATAAAAATCAGAAGAGGTAACAAAAATTAATTTTCATAGAAAACAACAATTCATTCACTCGAGCCCTGTGTATAACACTGCATCTGGATGGTGAGGCTCCTGTTCCGGAATACTTGGGAGTGTGTAGCCACTCTTTTCTTGCACTCACTCCAGTTTCTACTCTGACCTCCCGTTGTAGCACTCTGTATGTGTTTTTTTTAAGTATCACCTTAGAATACTTAAAACTTACATAGCTATGAATATTATTTGTATTAAGACTGATTACTTGAAGCTAAAATCATTTAAAAATTATTATTATTTCACTACTTGTGAGTTTGTCACAACAGCATAAGCTGATGTATTTTAATGGAGTCTGAGTGAAAACAAGTCTTCTCAGATTTCCAAGACTCTTTTGAGTATTCTAGCCGATTTTAACAATGCTGTTGACTGGATGGTCTCAATTCTTCCTTTGATTTTCATTTGTAATTCTAATCAGTTTGTCCGAATCTGTGGTTCTTTGAGTTTATCTGTATTTTTATCCTGTCCAGTTTGTCTGAATCTGTGGTTCCTTGAGTTTATCTGTATCTTTATACTGTCCAGTTTGTCTGAATCTGTGGTTCCTTCATTTATTGAAATTCATAATCCTCTTCAGTTCATTCAAATATCTGGTTCTTTTAATTTGTCCAAATTTGGGATTCTCTTCAATTTGTCCGAATCTGTGGTTCCGTCAGATTTTCCGAATTTTGGAATCTTCTATTCATCCAGTTTTTATTCTATTTCTTTGTTGATGTTTTCACGTGGTTCTCGTAAATTCATCAAAATGTTTTTTTGTCTCCAATATTATCAGAATATTCAATTGTCTTCAGATTGTTTGAATTTTTGTTTCTTTGGAATTTATTCAAATCTCATAAGAAATGAAAATATCATCTTCCATATTTCTCTCTGTCGCTGATCCATCGTTACAAAACATTCCACCGATGCTAACCTCTTTTCATGATTAACGGAAAAGGGTAATGAATATGATGTTCATGAAACTACGAGGGTCAGTAAAAAAGTAATGCCATTTTCTTTAGGACATGTATAATTACAAACACAGGAACATGTATCATACATCAAAATGAAGCTGGTCCTCTGTGAATCACATCCTTACTTCACCACATCTCTCAATAGCAATGTTTCACCTTCGAATGATATCATGTATCCCTGCCCCGTAAAGTTCTGTTGACTGTTCTTTGAGCCACTTCGTCACTACAGATTTCATTTCCTCGTCACTGGAATAATGTTTGCCTTCAGACTATCATCCCTTCGCCCCATGAAAAAGGGTTTGAGAGGCAAACATTATTTCAGTGATGAGGAAGTGAAATCTGTAGTGAAGTAGTGGCTCAAAGACAGTCATCAGAATTCTACGGGACAGGGATAAATGCTCTCATTCGAAGGTGGAGACATTGCTATTAAGAGAAACGGTGACTTTCTGGATAAGTAGGGATGGAATCCACAAGGACCAGCTTCATTTTGGTGTTGATACACGTTCCTGTGTTTGTAATTATACATGTCCTAATCAAAATGGCATTACCTTTTTTACTCACCCACGTACTTAGCCAAGACTATATTTCTTCTGTTCATTAGATTCTTTTTCAACATTGTTAAAAAGACAATTCTTTCCTGATGATTGCTTTGTTTACTGTCAAACTCATCCGGAATTTCCCTCTTCGATAAAAGCACGCGAATTGAATAGTTTTCTTAATACATCTAACAAAAAGAAAGAGCATCAGTAAAACTGGATCCATGCTTTTCTGAATTGGTTGGTTTATTGGATTTTACGGCACGTCAACCCTTGTTGGGTCATTTTATGCCGGAGACATTTTGTTTTATTCATTAGTGATGAGTACTCAATATTTTGTTAACTCTATTTTCTAAACACATTTTTATAACTCATTTTGTTCTATTTGTCCTATAGATAGGATCCTAACAGGTACTACCACTCTGGGTCAGTGTGGATCTGGGAGTAATTGTGATACAAGGGTACTTTTCATTCCCCAGAAAACCAGATTTGAAACTTCACTATCATATAGATTTTGACGTCATACCCAGGACAATAAGACCCTCAGCTACCGCTGTCTAGCACATACCGTATTTGACAGCATACTTTTTTTCCAAAATTTTGGCTAAAAATTCCCCTGCGTCTTATATATCGTAGGTGATGTTTTAAATGTTATTATTATTAATGTTATTATTATTATTTCCTGCTATTGAGATGTCTTGTGTATGCTTATAGCTTGCCTGTACTGCCAAATTGCTTTTATACAGCTATATTTCTGCTTGTATAATGCACAGCTAGACTGTTTTCAACAATATATGCTTAAATACACTAAAAAATTTTTTTTAACGGAATCTGACCTGCTGAAATGGGGGTGCGTCTTATATGCCCGTTGTCTTATAGTCCGTCAAATACGGTATATGATAAAAATGGGTTAGGGGTTGCCATAAACCAATAGGGTCGAGACAGTCACATAGGTGCTAGGGCTTGACGTCACAAGCATGTATTTTTGAAAGGCATTCGTACAAAGTGTATAGAGGCAACACATTTAATTCAAACAAGATTTGCCGATTGTTTGTAAAAGCCAAACTCTCTACTCCCTTTCCAGCTACCGCTCGCACTCTTGCTTTCTCTCTCTCCCCCTCTCGCTTTCTCTCTCTCTCTCCCTCTTTCTCCTCTCGATCTTCCTTTCTCTTTACACATACAAATGTATCTATCGGTATATCTATCACAATCCATCTCACTGTTTATATCTATATCTATCTATCTATTCATCTATCTAAATATAGAATTGGTTACTGACGATTGGTATTACATTACGAACAATACAAAAGATACTATTTCTCTGAATTTTTTAGATGGGGCTTGATAATTAGTATTATTTGTATTATTCGGACTATTGTCCTCGTCTTCATTGTTATCTGTACAACGTTTCGGCCGATGTGCCCTCCGGCCTTCTTCAGGTATTTCTTGTCTGGACTCTGGAACCTTCTTGTCGTAATCGGGAACCTTCTTGTCGAAATCGGGAACCATCACGGAACTTTGAACCTAACCCTTTATTAAGTCCACGGGGGCATCCTGTTCTCATTCCACTATCCATAGCCGGGATACAGTGTTAATTCTGTGTTAATTATTATTCTATGTTACTGCTGTCCCTGACCAGGATTGAACCTGCAGTCTAGAGATAACTGTCACTTAGAACTGTCTTAAGCTAACTCCTTTATCCACTAGGCTATGTGTCCAATTGTACCTGAAAAGGCCGAGGTCAGATCGGCCAAAACTTTGTACAGATAACAATGAAGATGAGGACAATAGTCCGAATAATAAAAATACAAAAGATGTGATTGCTAACTATCTGTATGCAGTAGTCAATTCTTTCGCTTCGATCTGAACGTATCTCTCGCCCCCCTCTCTCTCTCTATCTCCATATATATATATATATATATATATATATATATATATATATAATTGTACATATGCCTGCCGTAAACAAGATATATATAATTTGCCTTGGCGCCAAGTAGGTGTCTTGGGTAATAATCCAACTCGTTTCTCTAATTTAGGTGCAAGCACAGAATTATATTTAGTTCTAGCTCTCAGCCATTCTTGAAAATAACAGAAGATTAGCCTACGATATATCTGATATTGCAGGACGATTCCCATCAGTACCAGAAATCGGCGTTCGAGCCTGGATAAAACAGAGACATTTAAGGCTGAATAAGTTGCCCCCCCCCCGTAAATGATAATCTATATATCAATACTCGTGTTCCTTAATTGTACAGCCGTTATCATCTTGAAACACCCTCTGGTTAAAAATGAAATCGTCCAAGATAAAATGCATGAAGGTAAATCCTGATTATATGCTGTTTCTTATTGCCGAATTCTTATCTATTGTGAGTGTGGGCCACCTTAACTAAATAAGGGACCATTCCGTCATTATTAGAAAGAAAAAAGTGAAGAAAAAGGACATGTTACACAGAAAGATATATATATTTACCAACCCCTCCGCACGAGCAGGATGCGACACAAGGTCAATTTCTTAGGCGGAGTTTAACAGGTTTGAATTCAGGTTTTCCTTCTCCTAGACTGGTTACCTAGCCATGGTTAAAAGTCCAGTCTGCCCTGCTATTTACCCATAGCTGGAGGGAGAATTGGATTCATACCTTTCCCAAGGTATTAGCGCTATGTGAAATGTCTTCAGCTTCGTCCAGAGATTGAACTCGCGTTGACGAGTCCATTTCCTACGACTCTAACCATTAGACCACGCGCATCTTATACACAGAAAGATATAAGAAAAAAAGGAAGAGAGTAGAGAACAGCTAGAGAGAGGGGGTAAGCGCGCAGAAGTTATTACACTAAATTCTTTCTGTCGAACACAAGGAAAAGAGGAAAAAAAGGAAAGAAAGAGCAAAAGTGTGTGTGTGTGTGTGTGCGTGTGTGTGTGTGTGTGTGTGTGTGTGTGTGTGAGAGAGAGAGAGAGAGAGAGAGAGAGAGAGAGAGAGAGTTGAATTAAGATTATTATACTTTTTACATATTGAACTATTTAGAAATAGCTCTTAAGTAAACATATTTAACGTTGTAATAATTAAAATATTATACTGTGGTATATCTACAGGTCCTGCTTTTTATAGATAACAAAGAGAGACTGTCATTTGTAGAATTTGAACTTGCTGGCCCATTCCATTGTTAACAACGCCATATATTATTCCTTTAACAAGCTAAGGAAATTTCAATAAAGATTGACTGATTAAGTTTATCTCTTATGAAATAAAACTTATCATTGATTCCTTTAGGAAATATTACTTATCGCTGATCTAGAACACATTATTCTCCGCAGAAGTAGTTCGTAACGTGTATAATAAGCACCTGCTTGACCTTTGAAATGAAATCAACTCTATGTTATAAGACATTTCTATTAGAGCCAAACATATTGTTCTTTTCGATAAAAGATGCTATATTATCGCCAATTATTAAGGACACTCTTAACTATATTTCATAAAAACGTCAATATTACAGGGTGACGCAAAAAAAAAAAAAAAAACAAACAAACAGAAACCAAATTCTGTTTTTTTTTTGGTCACCCTGTACTTATTGACATTTCAGTCTCGGAAGACTGATGCAGACAACCAGAACATCCCCCCTCCCTAAAGAAAAAAAAAAACAGAACCTAAATTCTGTTGTTTTTTGGGTCACCTCATTGATGCAGACAACCTGAACCAAAATTCTTTTTTAATTAAGGGGCCGGTTTAGCTCAGTCGGTAGAGTGTTCGGCTAGGAATCACATGGTTCTTGGTTCGATACCGGCCCTCGCCAACTCAGCGTATGAGTAGCACAGGGATCTGTACGGTAAAGCGAGGAGCTGATGATAAGTGTGTCACTCCACCTCAGATGCTAAACTATTGGTCTAGCGCTAGTGAAAACGGGATAGACTCCCTCGCTGTCTGTCTGATACCGACATTAGCCCCCTCCCCAATGACTACTTTACTTACACTGTATTCTAAGCCAGAGAAAGAAGGATTTTTTTTATTTCTCATTTTCGGCAGGTCACACTGTCAGCACGGATACCCATGGACCTTGACCAACCGTCACTATCGGTCATCACCACTGGGAGTTCATCTGCACGACATACACAATCCGTACAGAGCTGATTGATGTAGATGTTTTACTGGTCGGCCCACACTGATGTGTCTCTGTGGAGGTGTCCACACGAGAACGACAATTATAAGTTCATCCATGCTTCTCCAACAGTGTCCAGCATGTCTTGTTCAACTTATTAGATCGTTTGTTTGGTTTGGTTTGTTTTGTTTTACGGCATATCAACCTCAGTGGGTCATTTAATGCCGATAAAGTTTTGAAATAAATCAATTCTTAATGGATAATACAATTTTTTTATAAATACATTTTTCTATTTAACCCATAGATGGGACCCTAACAGTACTACCACTCCGGGTCAGAGTGGACCAGGGAGCAATGGTGATGAAGGGGTGCTCCACATTCCCCAAACCTCCAAAACTGGAACCTCACCATCAGATAGAGTTTAACGTCATTCCCAGGACATGTAGACCCGCAGCCACCGCATTCTAGCACCCATATGATAAAAAGGGCTTGGGGCTTGCCATAAGGGCATTAGGCTTGGGAAAATCATATGGTGCTAGGCTTGACGTGACAGCCGATTGATCGGAGACCAAGATAGGGCCAAAGTGGAGTATTGCATGTCATGAACTGCTCATCCACCTGGCTCTATCCTTAAGCATCACGGATTGTTGGGGAGTCTTACCTCTCTGCAGAGGCGCAGTCGGTGCATTCTAACACCCCACCGACAGGGCGGTAGATCGTTTGTGTGATAAGTGGTCGTTCAGTTGATTTTTGTGGGGTGCTGATTCCAAGATTTGTTCAAGACAGCATCCTTGTTTAGTTTCCATCAACTTTTTCCCTTCGTTAGGGTCCAACTCACTTTATCTTCTCAGAGAGATCAGATCTCTATACGATCGATAATCCTTACATAGCAGTCCATACCTTTTACTATGCGTGTAGTGGAACATTATACGGTCATAACGTATACTATTATTTATTATTCAGGACCAAACTTCACAGCATTGAAACAACGGAGTCAAACATAGAATTGCACATACACAGACACACACACACACACACACACACACACACACATATATATATATATATATATATATATACACACAGATATATATATATTATATATATATATGTGTGTGTGTGTGTGTGTGTGTGTGTGAATGTGTGTGTGTGTGTGTGTGTGTGTATGTATACTTATATTCGACTACTTTAACCCAATCGGTAGTGTACTTATTTTGGATATATAAGGTGTGCTACAATACACCACTTAAATTTATAGACTAGTCAAGGTCACGAGGTTTAAACCTCAGCCAATCAACAGCCCTAATGCGTGGCTGGTTGACTACTTAATCACTGATACTGGGAGACGTCCATTTGTAATGATTGACGAAGAACTTGCAATACTGAGGAGCACCACGGAACAACCAAAAGATTCTTTACAAGGGATTTCCGCTGGATAAGCGGTCTTGCTTGGAGCCTAAAGGATGGCCCATAAAATCGTAGCAGCACTCTCCAAGGTAATTGCAAGGATCCTGATTCGATACCAGTCACCGTTATCTCAGCTCATGAGTAGCACAGGTTAGGTAATCTGATCTGTGCGGTAAGTTGGAGAGCTGACGATCGGTGCGGCATTTCACCTCAGCAAAAACAATTTCCCTGGTCAAGCGCTAGCAAAGAGGATATAGACTTCCTTGCTGATACTCTGAAAAGTGAAACATGTTAACCTCCACTAAAGAAATCGACCCTGTTTTATATCCTGCTCGTACGGAGAGGTTGGTAAATTTCCTCTAACGATAACCGTCAGACCAGTGCGCCTTTTATAGAACGCGTTTATTTTTTATGGTTGGTTGGTTGGTTTTACTGCATGTCAACCCTAGTGTTATTTTACGCCTCAGGCGGATTTGTTCTATTTATCCTTGTTGGGTATTCAGATTAAAAAAAAGCACTCAATTCTTTTCTATTTATCCCATAAATGCGAGCCTCTGGGTCAGCGTGGGCCTCGGAGTAATGGCAATGAAGGGGTACTGCACATTCTCCAGAGCATAAAAACCGGAACCTCACCACTAGTTTAATATCATAACCAGGATACTAAGATTCTCAACCAACACCTTGTCGTGCATATATGATAAAAAGGGTTGGGGTTCTGCCATAAGAGAAATATAGTCGGGAAAATCATATAGATGCTAGGGCTTGACGTGACCAGCAGATTGATCAGAGGGAACCACACCGACTGCCATCTAGCACAAAAGCCACAGGTGTAGTGTTGCATGTCATGGACTACTCAGCAACCAGGATTCTATCCTTAAGCATCACGGGTCACTACAACATTATGGGGTCTTATTCCTCTGTAGAGGTGTAGATGGCATATTCTACAACCACAGCTGACAGGGCTGATGGTCACAGGGTTCTCGAATCTAGAAAGTATATAGTCGGCTGTTTTCCCTGTAAAATCACGCACATCAAACAAAAGCAACCAGTAAATGATTTACTTATTAGGAAATACATTTAAGAGCAAATGTATGTAGGAGAACACACACACACACACACACACACACACACACACACATACATAAACACGCATGCACACACATATGTGTGTGTGACTGTGTTAGTTGAGATGGCGTGCACTGATCTCAGCCAAGACTGGCGGCAAAATCGTTAATTATTTATCATTTGATGATTGAATGAAACCTCACCTTTAATTCTTAGTTGGTAACTTCTTTATGAAGCAGAGACCACCCCCTCTTCTGTTTCCTAAGTTTCTGAAAACCCGCGGTGCTATTTCTTCATAGATATCGCCTACAGCGCCCACCGGTAAACGTTGTAGAATTTAAATAAATCACTCGCTTAAATCTCCAGGATTTTAACTATAATCTCGCTGTGAGATTATAAATACTAGCAATATATATATATATATATATATATATATATATATATATATATATATGGAAATACGCTGAGGAAATTAATCCGACAATATGTGAAGAAAATGTTTTCAAAAATATAACACACACAGGATGTTATGATCAAAGGAAATATTTTATATATCTATACTTAAGTATTTTGGTTTATGATAAACCATCATCGGAACAATGCAAAATAAATTTTGTAAGGGAGAAAAATGTTAAGTGTATAGTGAATGTGTGAATATGTTATTTACCGTTTTTTTTATATGTGCGTTTATATACGACAGCTGATTGCAAAGCCCGGTCATAACAATTCAACGTGATATGTCTCTGCATGCGTATATATATATATATATATATATATATATATATATATATATATATATATATGTATCTGTGTGTATGTGTATGGTTATATATTGATCTGCGTATATATGGATATATATGTGCTTATGTATTGTTTTGTCTGTTTATATATTAAACGTTTTATCTACTAACAATTTTCTTATTTTCTAAACATTAATATCCATATGAAATACGTCATACCAATGTTAACATTTCCTCTCGGCCTATTCACGTTCTACATGCGTCATTTATGATCTTCATTTTCCGTTTTTTCACATGCAATGATCACGGCATAAGCTTTCGTATATACACACACATATAAAAATAACGGTAAATAACATTATATTCACACATTCACCATACACTTAACATTTTCATTTTATCCCTTACAAAATTTCTTTTGCATTGTCCTGATGATGGTTTATCATAAACCGAAATACTTAAGTATAGACATATAACACTTTTCCTTTGATCATAACATCCTGTGTCTGTTATATTTTTGAAAACATTTTCTTCATATATATATATATATATATATATATATATATATATATATATATATATATTATAAATAAATCTAATGAGTCAGACTCTCTGAGTCAGATTTAGCCCTGAAGAGCATTAAGCGAAACTAATAGTTTGACTCATTAGATTTATCTTTATTATTTGCTCTACTTAGGTATTGAGCACTTTTTACTTATTAGCTTATTCTCCTAGCGGTTATATGAATATATATATATATCTTATATACATATATATAGATTTAAATTGTTTTTTTTTGGCCAAATACTGTACCAATAGATTACTTTTTGTTGGTACGACTGTCTTGGTCTTTTCTTTTTTCCAAAAATGTTTTTCTCCCCGGTTGATGTTTGGTAGTATATTTTTACAATCAAACTATTTGCTGTTTTTTTTTTCTCACCGCGAGGATTTGCCAACACGCTTGGTATATTAAATATATATATATATATATATATATATATATATATATATATATATATATATGAAATAAAATATAAAAAACGTCCACCAAGCGGTGTAAACATTAATTTTTGAAAGATATTGCCTAAGGGGTGTGGGAGCTAAAAGTCCAATATCACAGGGTTGTCATAAGTTAGTAAAATCATCGAAATAATTAAAGGAGTAAATAAATTAAACAATTTGAAATGGAAACTTCTGTCCCTATCAAATAAAATGTCGTGCATATATTAATTATTAATTGAATAACTCTTTTGAAACATTTTACAGATAAATCTTACACAAAGTCGTATGTATTTTTATTAGTTTTTGCAAAGGTGTTTGGTTTGGTTTGGTTTGTTTTGTTATACGGCATCTCAACCCCAGTGGGTCATTTAATGCCAATGCAGTTTTGAAATAAATTCATTTTTAATGGATACTCAATTTTTTTAATAAATACATTTTTCTTTAACCCATAGATGGGACCCCAACAGGTGCAACAACTCCGGGTCAGAGTGGACCAGAGAGCAATGATGATGAAGGGGTGCTCCACATTCCCCAGACCTTCAAACTGGAGCCTCAATCAGTTATAGTTTAACGTCATTTCAAAGACATGTAGACCCTCAGCCACCGCCTTCTAGCACCCATGATAAAAAGGGGTTGGGGCTTGAAATAAGGGCAACAGGGTTGAGGCAATCATATAGGTGCTAGGGCTTGACGTGACCAGCCGATTGATCGGAGAGGGCTCTCCGACCTCTCGTCTAGCCAAGAAAGGGCCAAAGAGGAGTATTGCATGTCATGGACTGCTCGACCACCTGGGTTATATCCTTAAGTATCACGGGTCGCCACCCACGGCCAACAAGTGGTCCCATTGGGGGAATCTTACTCCTCTGCAGAGGTGCAGTCGGTTCATTCTAAGCCCCAGCCGACAGGGAGTAAATTTTTAGTTAACTTCTTGTTACTAGAAAAGGGTGAGAGTAAAGATAATTTTGATTTCTCGTTGTTCTTTATCTTATATTTTGAGGATTTTTGGTATTGTAACCTAAGCTGTGACGTAGTTTCAGTTAGGCAAATAGAGGCCGAATCTTCATTATTAATAATTAAAAAAAAGTAAAGTCGTCGGGTGTCCTAAAGTCGGTATCAGCTAGACAGCGAGAGAGTCTATCCCTTTTTCACTAGTGCTAGACCAAGGAGATTGTTTTTTTGCCATCTGAGGTGGAGCGCCACACTACCATCAGCTCCTACTTTACAGCACAGATCCCTGTGCTACTCATTCGCTGAGTTGGCGAGGGCCAGTATCGAACCAAGAACCTTGCAATTTGTTGACGAGTGCTCTACCAACTGAGCTAAACCGGCCCGTTGCTATATTGGAGCTAGGTTGACACAAGGTCACAAGTGTGTATCAGTATTGCTTATGTGAACTGTAGCTTCGTCCAGAATTTGAACTAGGTCGAGGAGTCCATTTCCTATGACTCTAACCATTACAGCCCGTGCCCCAACAGAAATGTAAATAACAATTCGTTGTGGTCAAGTCTACTTAACAGGGAAACTTTTTATTTAATCCATTAAAAGCAAACAACTCCCAGTTGGTGCGAGATTATATGATGTTAATGGCGCGTAAATTGGTTCTGGCAAATCGACTGTGAATTCTGGCTGTAGTTAATTGTTATCACCTTAGAAATAAACCCTCAAGAGAAAAAACGGGTATTTCCTTTTCTGTCCGGTCTTCTTTGTCTTTAGTAATCTTTAAAAAAAAAGGTCTTCTCATAAATATGTTACAATGATTGACTGAAAAGACTGTGGACAAGAGGATTCACAAGATCTAAGCACGTCCGTATACAGGGTGGTACAAAAGAAGGTATACGGTAGTGTCACATCAGTGAAATTAATGTCATATTATACTGAAGTGAAAATGACATATCTTAAGTAATAAAATTGCATGTACATTTACCTGTTTCCTTTTATTCACTTCAGGTAAATTTGTTATATATTGTACAAACGAAAATAGGAATTTCTGGTTAAATTAAACAAAGAAAAGACGAAAAAAAATGACAAAGGAATTTTTTCCCGGTAAAAGCGAAGTTAAAAAACGGAAGAGAGGGTTTCCGGTCAAGGAAGCAGGAGAGGATAAAGAAATATATAACAAAGGTCCGTTATCTGATCAAAAGATAAATATGCGTAGGCGTGTCGTCAATACAAAAGCCAGAGGGTCGAGTCGTCAGAGACAATCAGACAGGAGACAGCGAACAGAGCACAAGAAGCGACTGTCGACACGGTCCGTCCAATTGGACGCGGCCAATTGGAAGTCGCTACGCAACACATAGAATTTGATGCCAGTATGCAACAAATTGGCAATTTAACCAAATTGATGCTGATAAAGACCTTTGTTCCAGAGTGTGTCTATTCTTGATTAGAGGCGTGTATGAACTCTGAAGGCAAGCAATTTGAGTACCTGAAGGCTTCTTACTACATGGGATTCTTATTACATGTATATGCAACATTTGTTGGTTTGTATAATAAATACAATGAGTAATGTATGTTTTTCTTTTTTTTATAACTGTATACCTAATTTTTCACACCCTGTATGTCTGGCCTGCGCGAGACGGGTCTAGCGAGTGACTACAGATATTGAATTCACAACCTCGTCTTCGTGAGGAATGGCTCGTATTCAGACTACTGTCAGCCCTGTTGAATATGCAAATTTCGCACGGATCGGGCAGCACTGAGTGTAATTAGCCTGGGTGTAAGCACTCGGGGAGTATAGTTACTTATTATTTAAAGCCTACCTTTCACACCACAGCGAGATGTGTTTTGATCTTTTTACCGCGAAGAGAGACGTGCGTTGTCATGAATTAATATTGATAATGTCGTAGGTTTTAATTTTTTTAAAAATGTTCCTGGTACCAAAATTCAAATGGCAATATATAATGTGGAGAACGGGCGCCTCGTGTGGTTTAATGGTTCGCAAGCTAGATTCGCAGACCATTGTTAGTGAGTTCGATTCTCATTGGGCACCACTTACTTTTGGCCTTGTGCCACATCTAAACTAAGCTCAGTAAATAACTATGGCATGGAAAAAAATGTCATATGCAACATTTGGTCCTTATTAGCGTCTTGAACCCTTCTTTGCGTGTGTGTGTGTGTGTGTGTGTGTGAGAGAGAGAGAGAGAGAGAGAGAGAGAGAGAGAGGAGAGAGAGAGAGAGAGAAAATTTCGAGTTTCCTAATTTAAGCTGACCATCCACCATCTATTCATATATAAATAGAAGTTGGTGTTTATGTATGTATGTACGTCCGGAGGATACTACAAAAATAAAACAACGTCAAAACAAAGCCATGTCTACAAGTAGTTCGGTTGTGACCACGCAGATGGCTCAGGGGTCCAGCTTTGCTTTACGTGCTCTGTCACACATATGAGCTCTTCCTCCGGCTTTCTCTCGTATGCGACCGTACGTGATTGAGAAGCTCAGTCCTCGACAGACAGTCGCTGCCACACCTCACATATATGGTCAGGCTTAAATGTAGGAAATGTGTCCAGGACATCCGTTATGTGCCGCTATTTAAAGCCCGCTTCCGGATGGAGTGCTCGAACCGCCTTACCTCAAACCCCTTACAACCGCCATGAAAAGTCTCTTCCAAGCCACACAATTTGTATCTATCTTCTCCCACTCATGTACATTTATATCGAGAGTTTTTTTGGTTGTTTTTGAAGAAATCCCTAATATGCTTTTTGGGCTTGTGCCTCGGACGTTTCCCACATTGCAGTTCTCCATAGAATAGTTGTTTCGGGCTTCTGTTGTCCTCCATTCTAGCAAGATGACCATCTCAGCGCATCAAATACATAGATATAATTATCATTATTTTATTCATCATTATCATTATCATTATCATTATTATTATTATGAGTTTTTCACACCAGCATTAGCTGATGGTATTTCCCTGGAGTCTGAGTGACTCAAGTCTCCAGGACTCTCCTAAGTATTCTGGTAGATTACAGCAGTGCAATATTCTGAATGGCCTCAATTATTCTTCTGATTTTCAGATTCTCCAGTCTTTTGTGTGACGGTTCCAAGTGCCCCAACTACAATTGGTATCACTTTGATTTTCATATTCCATAGCGTTTTTATTTCTCTGGCAATGTCCTGGTATTTGTCCATTTTTTCGTTTTCCTTCATCTTCACCCTGTGATCTGCTGGAACTGCAAAATCCACCAGTTGGCAAGTTATTATTATTATTATTATTATTATTATTATTATTATTATTATTATTGTTCCCTCCTTTTGAGTTTTTCACATCAGCGTTACTCTTCTGAGTATTTTGGCAGATTGCTGCAGTGCAGTATACTGGATGGTCCCGATTCTCTCTCTGATTTCCAGATTTTCAAAACTTTTTTCCAATCTTTTTGGGACCGTTCCAAGTGCACCTAAATTATTATTATTATTATTATTATTATTATTATTATTATTATTAGTAGTAGTAGTAGTAGTAGTGGTAGTAGTGGTAGTAGTAATTGTTGTTGTTGTTGTTGTTGTTGTTGTTCAATCTATTTCTTTTTTAATTATATTAGGGTATGGAAAACCTTATATGCATGGAATATTTTTATGTGTTCCTATCTTTTTTGGTGTGTATTGAATTTTATTAACTAAAAAAAAAAGAAAAAAAAAGAATTTACTCGTCGCTGTATTAACTAAAACAGCCATGAAGTAAAAACAAATTCTAGTTAATGTTCAGCACGTGCCTTTAGCCTCGATTCAGAAATTGCTCTTTCTTCATAATTATTGTCCTTTTTCAGGCAGGTCATTTACATCTGCCCTCACCCTCACCCCGCCCCCTGAGGAAAAGTTGGTGATTTGCCACAGTAACGACCTCACGTTTTGTTTAATTTCACCTGAGGTTTGTATAACTTGGCCTTCGATTCCAAACAAGAATTTCAAAATTCGGATTTCTGATTCTTAAGATGTGACTTGGGGTTGGATTGAGGGACTCGGAATAGTGCAGACAATCCCGTAGGCTGGGGGAAACGGGTTGGTGGCTGAGACTGCAAGTTCAGGTGTAAAATCCACGAATGTGAATACCGATCATTAAGGCAGGGACACAGACAGACATATTGAGGGTGTTTTTAGAACGCAGGATCAACGATCAACTGAGTTCAATCAATAGAAAATGCTATTGCAATATTATTTATATATTGTCTCATTTTTCACAAGTAAACTTATCTCGATCTGAAAAAGGAAAATGTGTTTAAGCCAATTACTTGATTTCAATAAATATATATATGTACAAAATACAATTGAAATAAGTAGTTGAGTGTTACCTCCCCTACTTTATGATTATCTCCCCTTTGGAGAACTCTCTTGGGAATACTAGACTATGTAGACTCTTAATAAGTGTACCAATTATTCTAAGTAGAATAAAGCTTTCCAAAGTCTACCGGTGTTGTCGTTTGTCATTGCAACAATTTAAATCTCTTGATGTACAAAGTCAGGGTGTCAACTAATGTAAACTTTATAATCAAAACATCTTTTTTGTCAAAGACGCCAGTCTGATACATGTACCAAAAATGGTACAATGCACGAGTAGATGTGGCTCGTTTCATCCCAGTGATTTAAAAAAAAATTATTTTCAAATCCATCCAATTAAATTGCAATTAACTCTTCGAGTAAAAACAAAGGAATGTATGAGAAGAGGATGCAAAGAAATTTTAATAAATATTGATAAATGAAATCCGGTCTATATTTGTCTGTAACAAAAACTACGTCACCGTTTTCGTCAGAATTACAAAAATCGCAGTACATAGAATAAAGAACAATTAATGGTTAAATCGAACTTAACGGATCTAAATTCTACCAACGTATGTCAACCCGCCAAAAGAAAAAAAAATACCAAAAAATCAGAGAATTAACCGAATTTAATGAAATTTTCAATGTTGATATAGTAACGAATAAAATGTATAATGCACTAGTTATTTTATTTAAAAACGTTTACATGTTTCAGGTCAGTTAACTTTGGACTACGTATCTTTGAGGCGTAACACATATTCTGAAAGATACACGGTACAAAGTCAACTGCCCTGAAGAAACGTAAACGTTTTTAAATAAAATAACGGATGGATTATATCTTTTATTCATTAATATATCAACAGTGAAAAGTTCATTAAATTCGGTTAATTCCTTGATTTTTGGTATTTTTTTTTCTTTCGGTGGGGTGACATATGATGGTGAAATTTAGGTCCGTTAAGTCTGATTTAACCCAATAGATATTAATAAAAGCCGTTCCTTATAATTCGACGTTTGAATCTTCTACATTGTAATAACTATACTATATATCATTTAAATAAATACATTGTAAAAACTATGAAAATAATTGGAAAATTGTATTACTTTAAATGGAAAAACATTATTTGCGAAATTTCTAATCAATTATAAAAATTATATTCTATTCTCGCCCTTTTAGCAGTAACAATAGGTTTACAAAAAGTTTACAAATAAATAAATACTTAGGATTTTGTGTATAATTTATGTGTAAAATATTCAAAATAT
>CM042152.1:48022702-48027702 GCA_023376005.1 Doryteuthis pealeii
TCGTACAGACTGTTTCAACTTTATTAAGACTCATCAGCGATGTATACTAACGATTTCACTCCGACAGAAATCAAAACCGGGACTTCAGCAGGTTAATTTCGCAAGGATTGCCTCGTGCTGTGTCGTGGCCGCGGCAGTATGGTTTCTGACTATCCTGCTGAAGTCCCGGTTTCGATTTCTGTCGGAGGGAAATCGTTAGTTTACATCGCTGATGAGACTTAATAAAGTTGAAACAGTCTGTACGATGTTCTACACACCGAATAATTCTCCTTCGAAATTCACTTGTCATTATCATCTTCTATAATCATCGAATTTTATGCGATATACGCATTATAATTGCCTTCAAGCAAAAATATAAATAATAATATATATATTGCATTTTTTTAAAATTGTAAATATTTATATACAGAGTGTGTGTAAAATATCGAGATTTTCGGTTCTTTTTGACACACCTTGTATTCTGAAAAATTAACGTTCCATTCATTCTTCATTTCTATCTCGGTAAATACAGCTTCAAAATCTGAACTTTTTGACACAACTTGTATTCTGAAAAAAATTAACGTTATATTTATTGTTCATTCCTATCTTGGTTAATAAAGTTTCAATCTCGATACTTTTTGACACACCTTGTGTACATATATATTATCACATAATCAATTTCGATTTATTCTCGTGTAATACTATATTTTTAATCAAAACACTCTGTCCTGGTTATGACCTATTGTTTACACGGTTAATATTGCTTTTTAATTACTAATACTTTATTTTATTTTTATAAGTAAAATAATTCGAAATAGAATACTAAGAGTGTCAGATAATTTTGATCAAAACACGTTTCGACAAATAGAAATCATAAGTTTCATCCATACCAAACTATACATTTTTCTTCCAACTATCCTTTCGACATCAAATTTTATAAAAATCTTTATAAAATGTTATAAAGTTTTTTTTTATCTCCTGTTATCTCTAAAACATCCATCAATTTCTTCACCCCATGATACATCCTGATGAAGGTTTAAAGAAACCGAAACGTTTAAGCGTCGATAAATAAATTCATCCTATTTTTGGAACACTTGTGTTTTCAAATTTCTTTATATATATAATATATATATATATATATATATAATATATATATATATATATATGTGTGTGTGTGTGTGTGTGTGTGTGTGTGTGTGTATGGATAGATAGATAAATCATTAGATACAAATCTGCAAATGTCTTAAACGATTCTATTAGGTGACTCACAACATTAAAAAAGACAAAGCTAAGTAAAGCTGCAAACAGAGGGCAATTGCCGAATATGATGTTTCATCCGTAGTGATTTCCAAGAGTCTCCAAAATCTTTACCTTTTTTATTCAAAAGTTGTTCATTTTTGAAATTGTAAGCGACTTTTGTGGTTAAATCCTACTTAACGAACCTAAATTCCACCATCGTATGTCCCCCCGCCGAAATAAGATAAAAAGAAATACTAAAAATCAAGGAATTAATCGAATTTAATGACATTTTCAGTGTTGATATATTAATGAATAAACAATATAATGCACCAGTTATTTTATTTGAAAACTCTTACATTATTTCAGGTCAGTTAACATTGAACCACGTATCTTTGAGGCGTAACACAGATTCACAAACATACGTGGTACAAAGTTAATTGACCTGAAAAAATAAAAGATTAAAAAAAAAATAGTGCACTATATCTTTTATTCATTAATGTATCACCACTGAAAATTTCATTAAATTCGGTTAATTCCTTGATTTTTAGTATTTTTTTTTTCTTTCGGCGGGGTGACATACAATGGTGGAATTCATGTCGGTTAAGTAGAATTTATCCCTTCTTTTGCATAGTATTATTACTATAATTACTGAAAGAATGACAGAAGCCATGATCAGTGAATTTTCTCATCAACCACACTCAGCCGTTTAATTACAACTTTCTTCATTTAACCGAAAAATGACTAAGACGGAATTAACTTTAATAAAGGATGGGAAATTTTACAGCAAATACAGGTTGGTGAAGTAAACAATGGCCATTCAAAAACTGAACAGTTTTGAAATATTTTTGGTTATTATGTACACTGGCAGGACCCGTGGATATACCACAGCATGATAATTTAATTATTACAACTTAAGAGCTTTTGTGAATAGTTCAATTTGTAAAAAGTGTAATAATCTTGATTAAATCTCTCTCACGGTTTTCTTTTTCTCCTTCTTTTCATTATGTTCAATTGAACCAGATTAGCGTCATCACTTCCGCGCGTTTACCCATTCTCTATATTTTCCCTCCTATCTAAATTGTTATAATATTTTTCTGTGTAGCATGTCTTTCTCCTTCCCTTTCTTTATGATAAAAAAATTTAATGGTCCATTATTTAGCTAAAGTGACGACACTGATAAGACATAAGAATTCAGCTGATGAGAAACACCAGATTTTGCATTTCATCTTGGACGATTTGGAGAGTCTCATCTTTAATCAAATGGTGTTGCAAGATGAACACGAGAATTAATATATAGCTTTGAATCTTTGAAATTATTTTGAACTAACTGGGAAATATAATAGGAAAAAATTAAAGAATATTTACAAATAAAATTCTTCGTTTTAACTCCTCCTCCTCCTCCTCCTCTCTTACTACTACTACTACTGCACTAATAATATTAACAATAATGATAACAACAACAATAATAATGATAACAACAACTATAATAATAATAATGATAATAATAATAATAATAACAATAGTAAATGTAGATTTTGCGGGAATAGAGATGAGACTGTAAACCATGTACTCTGCGAATGTAGCAAACTAGCACAACGAGAATACAAAACTAGACACGACTGGTTTGGGAAGGTGATTCACTGGGAATTATGAAAAAAAAATTTTGACCATACAACAAAATGGTATATGTATAAACCAGAATCTGTTCTTGAGAACGAAACGCATAAAATTCTCTGGAACATTAAAATAAAAACGGATCACCTTATCCCAGCAAGAAGACCAGACCTAATGTTGATAAACAAAAAAGAAAGAACTTCTCAACTGGTGAATTTTGTAGTGCCAGCAGATCACAGGGTGAAGTTAAAGGAAAATGAAAAAATGGACAAATATCTGGACCTTGCCAGAGAACTGAAAAAGTTATGGAATATGAAAGTCAAAGTGATACCAATTGTAGTTGGTGCACTTGGAACATTCCCAAAAGGATTGGAAAAAGGGTCTGGAAATTTTGGGAATCAGAGGAAGGATTGAAACCATTCTGAACACTGCACTGCTGCAATCTGCCAGAATACTCAGAAGAGTCCTGGAGACCTGAGGAGACATGCTCTCACTCAGATTCCAGTGAAAGTCCATCAGCTAATGCTGATGTGTAAACTCAAAAGGAGTAAATAATAATGATAATAATAATAATAATAATAATAATAATAATAATAATAATAATGATAATAATAATAATAATGATAATAATAATAATAATAATAATAATAATCTCGACCTTGCCAAAGAACTAGGAAAACTGTCGAACATGAAGGTGAAGATTGTACCAATTGTAATTGGTGCCCTTGGAATGGTTCCCAAAACTCTGTAAAAGAATTTGGGTTAATTAGACATCAGAGAAAGAATCGAGACCATCCAAACTACAGCACTGTTGGGATCGGCTAGAATACTCAGAAGAGTCCTCCTGGAGACCTGAAGAGACTTGCGGTTACTCAGCCTTCAGTGAATCACCAGCTACGGCAGGTGTGAAAACCTAATAATAATAGTAATCATAATAATAATAATAATAATTGGATTATGATTCATATCTTTATATTCTTTATCTTAAAAACATGGTTTTTAGTGGGAATGATGACATCTTTATGACTATGTGCTCCAAAAATATGACCTCGTGCCAAACTAATCTTTAGTAAATATCTTCTATTACAACACTCAAACACTACAGAATAGTACATTATTCTAAAAGTTAATTGCTTTCCGGCTATTCTTTAATGTGTTCTCTGTCAGATGGCCTTGTGCCAATCTTTTCCTTATTAAACGTAAAAGAGAGGATAGACATAGAGTCACGAAATCTTTGCTGAATTTCCACTTTATATGGCCTCTTGCCAAACTTGCTAAAATGAATATCTCATCTGTGTTAAAATTCAGCCCAAAACCATGGGTAGCTATGTTTTCACGCAATCCAAAGTCTTTATTTGACTTTCTGTGAATGTGGCCTAAAAGCAGAGATAGGAAGAGAGCAGTATTGTACATTAGTGTAGGTTGATTTTTCACTTTTTTTCAAAATATCAAATTATCTTGAACAACGAACGTTGCATGATGGTGTAATAAATACTGATACTAAAATCTAGATCTCTTACTTGCACCATTCTTTTGGGAAATAGAATTGTTGGATTGTCTGCCCTTTGCCTGGAAGAGTTATCTGGGTTCCGTTTCTGACCACCAGGGGTCTGTTGTATTTAAGCACCTGTTTCAAACTCTCTCTCTTTCTCTTGCTTCTCGGGAATTGACAACTATGGGTTAGACACTTGTCTACACCCTCCCTGTGTGGGTTCTTCACCCCCAACACACTGCCACTAGTAAGTGACTTTAGTCTATGGACTCTCCATAACTATCAATAGCTTTTGTATATTATTCCTTTTCTATGTACGTATATTATCCACTATGTATTTTGTTTCATGTACTTCATGTCGTAAATGTCTCTCCATGTGCTTTTATTAAAGTCCATTATGTTATGTTCAACACTCGTGTCAGAGTTGTTTGTTTCAACTAGTTATAATTTATATTGTAACCTTGAACCTTACAGCATCAAAATCGTAAATTAAAATGCGCCAAAAAAATGCTGATTATCGTAACATTTGGAAGGGGCCTCTAAGATCACCCGTCTAGCCTAGGGTAATGGTCAAAAGGGGGTCCTGCATGTCATGGACTGCTCATCCATTCGAATTCCATTTTTAAGCATCGCGGTCACCACCCACTGTCAACAGGTGGCCCCGTTTGGGAGGTCT
>CM042152.1:48032702-48047702 GCA_023376005.1 Doryteuthis pealeii
GTAGAAAATGAACACGGCGATTTTTATGTATGCCGTTCATATGACGTGCTTCGGGAAAAGTCAGGGAGCGTAATGCGTGTTCAATACCAGTTGAATTATTTTAATGCTGATTTTAAAGGTAGTATGACCGACCTTACCCTAAAATACTTTATGGTAAACTCGCGAATGACAGGGGGTCCCCAAAAGCGGTTCCAAGGCCATATTAAGACAACGCTGGAAAAAGCGCCATCACATCTTCAAGCCTGTAAGATCTGACCCCAAAAACACAGGGTTGGCGAGACGCGTGCCGCACAGGAGCTGAGCGACTCAACATCGAGATTAACAGCGCTGCAGAGCGGCGACGTCTTCGTTGTCAGGAACTACCAAATGCAGATGGGAAATTCCCTTGCAACGTGTGTGACCTCATCTGCAAGTCCAGAATTGGACTAACTAGACACCAGAGGGTCCACAACTGTTGAAATCTCGGAGTGACGTCATCGTCGTCTGCGACGGACTTCTAAAAGGTTAAAGTTTCAAAGGTAGTATGAGTTTATTCCTATCGCCCGGAAAACATCAGACAATGGAATTTTTACCAATTTTTGTGCAGTATCATTTCGGCCGATCCCTTCTTGAGCCCTCGAAGTGAACAACGATCCTTCAAAGAAAAGATTTTTCCATGAGCGACTTTAAAATCTCACTTCACTTATTTTCTGATCCTTATTGTGTTTTTGTTCATTATTTAAAAAGTATATGGTACAATTTGCTATGTGGGTGCACATTTAATAATCTTATTTTAAATGTGTTTACAATAACAATGACCAGGTTTGGGGGGTTACAAACTTTCGAGCGGAACTCTCTTTATTCTTTTTATATATATATATATATATATATATACGCATTGTAATTGCCTTCAAAAGCAAATATAGATATAAGTATATAGAATAAATATATATATATATATATATATTATATATATATATAAGTAAAAGTAAAGTCGTAGGGCGGCCTAATGTTGGTATCAGCCAATCAACGAGGGAGTCTATACCCTTTTCACTAGCGCTAGACCAAGGAGATTATATGAGCATCTGAGGTGGAGTGCCACACCTACCATCAGCTCCTTACTTTAACGCAAATATCCCTGTGCTACTCATACGCTGAGTTGGCGGGGGTCAGTATCGAACCAAGTACCTTGAGATTCCTAGCGAAGACTCTACCGACTGAGCTAACATCTTGCATATACTAAGATATATATATATATATATATATGTGGTAAAGAATAAAGAATGAAGTAAAAGTGGACAGAAGGAGCAAAACTCAAACAAGTAGATGTAGGATATGCATTTCGTTCTGCATTGAGCAGAACTTCCTCAGTCGTTTATTAAAGCATCAGTGCAACATACATATGCATTTATAGAAAAGAAAAGAGTGGGAAGGGCTGAGTTTGGTGATGAAGTGAGGAGGAAGGGCAGAGTTTGTGAGGATTTTATTGGCCAGCTCATCCCCTCCCACTCACTTTCTTTTCTATAAATAAAAATGTATTACACTGATGCTTTAATAAACGACTGAAGAATCCTGCTCAATGCAGAACAAAATATATCTCCTACATCTACTTGTTTGAGTTTTGCTCTTTTTGTCCACTTTATCCTTTATTCTTTACCACATTCTGTCGGATTTACTCTAAGCCTCATATATATATATATATATATATATGAGAGTAAGATAATATGAAAAACACACAGATGTTGATCAAATAAAGTTTTTTATGCTGATATTATGCACATTTTTCTTGCTAAAATCGGTTACACCTCATTAGGAACGTGACACATTGATAATTTTTGGTTTACAATTTAAAATATTCTCTTTTCTTTACGAGTCCGGTATGAATTAATCCCATTACAAAACGGTCAAAATGTTCATTAACTCTCTTCTTGCTAACACAACATATGCTCTGAAAATAATTTTTAACAAATCGAAATATTGCAATATCAGCATAAAAAAAATTATTTGAAAAACATATGTGTGTTTTTCATACTATCTTACCCTTATGTACCGTCGGATTTATTTCCTTATTATTAATATATATATATATATATATATATATATATATATATATATATAGTAAAGTGGTCGGGTTGGCCTAAAGTCGGTATCAGCCAGACAGCGAGGGATCTATCCTCTTTTCACTTGGGCTAGACCAAGAAGATTGTTTTGGCGTCTGAGGTGGAGTGCCCCAACTAACATCAGCTCCTCACTTTAGCACACACATCACTGTCCTACTCATAGGCTGAGTTGGCGAGGACCGGTATCAACCCCAGAACCGTGTGGCTCCTAGTTATACTCTCTAATGACTGGGCTAAACCGGCAGGGTAGCGTGGACTTGGTTACTAACAGTATTTCGCATATGTAAACTTCAGACCATCAGAAGTTCCCAGAGGCCAGAAACTGTCAAAAACCAGGTGTCGGCTCCATGTTCACACTACACTAACTGAAATATAAACGCTCTATCAATGATATTGTGCACTTTTTGCTTAGAAATATATCATCCGTATTATCTACTACACACACACACACACACACACACACACACATATATATATATATATATATATATATATATATATATATAATATTCCAAACTTGTTGGTAAATCCTCGCAGTGAGAAAAAACCCAGCAAATAGTTTGATTGTAAAAATATACTACCAAACACCAACCGGGAAGAAATTTTTTTTTTGTAAAAAAGAAAAGACCAAGATAATCGTACCAACAAAAAATAATCTATTAGTACAATGTTTTGGAAAAAAAAAATTTTATATGCATATATATATATAATATATAAGATATATATATTCATACAAACCCGCTAGGAGACTAAAGCTAATAAGTAAAAAGTGCTCAATACCTAAGTAGAGCAAATAATAAAGATAAATCTGAGTCAGATCTTAGCTCTGAAGAGCATTAAGCGAAACTGATAGTAGGTTCGTCTGATTCATTATATATATATATATATATATATATATATATACCTTTCCATGATAACGTTGACCGCTCTTCTCCATCAAGCAAACCATATTCACCTTTCACCATTAGGCGACACCTGTTGGACAATCCTGATTGTGCTGCGGCATATGAGCCGGAAATGTTCTCCATTTTGGCATCCTCAATCAACGATTTGCACTTGGTTATACTGGAAACCCTTCCTCATTAACAGATTCCGTCCTGCTCTTTGCATACAAAAGCAATTTTATTCTTCACTCTTTTTCGGACACACCATTCTTGATCCCACCAACATGAAGAATGTCAACATTGTATGCCAGTCGAACATGGACTTCATCTTTTAACACACACACACACACACACACACACACACATATATATATATATGCGTGTGTTGTGTGTGTGTTAAAAGATGAAGTCCATATATATATAATATATATATATATATATACATACATACATACATACACACATAATGTTGTTAGAGAATGTACGTATGATGTTAAGAAACGTTTTCGCCCTAATTGTAATCATGGAAATATATATATATATATATATATATATATATATATATATATATATGAAAATTTTCAAGGCTTTTTAAAAAAGTCTAGACACCACAAATTAAAAAAATATTTTTTTTTGTTTATTCGTTTGGGAAGAAGACTGACAAACAGGAAGCAAATTTGTACAATTTGTTTTTACATGAACTAGAATTTAAATTTGTTATTGTTGTTGTCATATTTTTTTTCTTTTGTGTGCAATGAGAAGATTAATTCTGGTGATATATCCCCCCACCCATTTTTTTCGATTTCTGTATGTGTAAAACGCGTTTGATGAGGCTAGACTCATTTTTTTAGTTTCTGGTCGAAAGAAAAATATAACAGAATGACGGTTTGTTAAGTTTTTCTTTCTTTGAAAATTAAATATATATAATTTAATTTATTGATTGTTATACATTGAGCTCTTTTTAGGATTTATATGAATCCGTATATGAGTATATATGTTTGCACCATCAAAAACATACAGTTTGGCTGTACAGTGAGATTTTCATGACTCCAAAGAGAATCATTACCTTACTTACCAGTCATTTGGATTACCAGCACACACACACACATACACAGACACACACACATCTCTCTCTCTGTCTGTCTGTCTGTCTGTCTGTCTGTCTGTCTCTCTCTCTCTCTCTCTCTCTATATATATTATATATATATATATATATGCACGTGAAACAGACAGAATATGTATCTTGAATTCTTGTTTTGTGATTTTTACATATTGTATTGCATAGGATACAACACAAAGTGTTTGTTCATCAAGAAGTAAGTTAATCAAAAACATTACAGTTGTGATATTCAAAACATCTAAAACATCTGTGAGTATGCACATAGTGTCATTAAACCTGGGTACGCAGTACATATATTCTTTATTCGCCATGTTGTATTATTGCCTTTCAAAAATACACACAGCTTGCAATGCCAAACTTTACATAAATCATGTTATTAAATTAGTTTGACTAGCAACAAACAAACACCATCCGGCCAGAGTAAAAATTAATTTTTGAAAGATTTTTGATTGAGTGGGTGGAAGTTAAAAATTCAGTGTCAGAGGGTTTGTATCATAAGTAAGCAACATCCTCATATTTATTAAAGGAGTAAAAAAATAAAATAATTTGAAATGGAAACTTAGTCCTGTCCCCCTCAAATAAAAAATGTTGCGTGCCTGTATTAATTCTTAATCAAACAATTATTTTGAATATTTTCCACATAAATTTTCCACAAAATCGTAGATATGTATTTATTTATTTGTAGTTCTTGTTACTGATAAAAAGGACGAGAGTAAAAAAACAATTTTTAAAATTGCTTACTCAAATTTAGAGTGGATATAACACAAGAATATTGTGATGTAAGCTGTGACGTTGAGCTGTGACGTAGAGCTGTGGGGTAGTTTTTGTTACAGACAGAAAAAACCCACATTATTAATTGATGATAATTGGGATTTAACAATTGCCTCTTAATTTAGGTTGTAAGTTATTAATCGAAATTATATATTGGCATTTCAGTCTCGGGAGACTATAATAATTTTTTGTGCCCCTGAAGTTGCAGCGCTTCATGTGACTGTGAAGTCCGATGTTTGATAAACATTCCCGACCGCAGATGTCGCATGTGAAGGCTGTCCCTGAAGATGTTGATGTGCCGGTGCTTTGTTGCCGCTGCTTTCTTCTGGACCTCTTAGCTTCATGGTGTTGCGTCAGGGTGACTTCTGACATGAGCAATCCTCTATGGAGAGTCTGCCGCTACCGAGGGCGGTCATGAGCCAAATTTCCCCACCTGTATGGGGCAATGCCAAAGATCTGAGATCATTCTTGCAGACTGTTGAATTCTATTTGATATAAGGCATGGGGCAAATGGTCACTCCTAAATATAGACTCGTTGACTACCACGTGACCTGGGGTAGATTTCTATTGTCCAATCACTGGCACTGCTGCTGCTGTTTCTGCTGTATTAATAGACCCCATTCTGAGCTTATGTCATTGATACTTGGATTATCTTGGACGACGGACTTACAAAGAATACCCTAAGACCGGATTCTTATTGGCTTGCTTACTTACTTATTACATCTGGAACTAAGGATGCCGACCAGATACTTAACACAGACATCCTCGAATCGCAGCTTGGGGCGACCAATCTGTCTCTTACCAGGCGAAAGCTCTCCATAGAGGATGACTTTCGGGATTCGTTCATCATCAATCCGACGTACATGACCCAGCCATCGGTGACGACGTTGTATCAGTAGAGAACACAAGCTGGGGAGTTGAGCTCTCTCTAGAACTGGTGTGTTAGTGATCCCGTCTCTCCAGGAGATGCCCAGTATACGTATAAGGCAGCAAAGGTAGAAGTTATTTAGCCGCCGCACTTGGTGGGAGTATAAGGTCCAGGGGAGGGAACTGAAAATCCTCCCTCAATCACCATTAACAACTACATTCTGGAAACCGTAAACACCTTCACCTAACTTGGGTCCACCATCACCGACAACCTAATATATATATATATATATATATATATATATATATATATATTAATTAATATTCATAATATAATTTGATACATTTATAAGAGTTCACAGTATCATTAGAATAACGTAGACATGAAATCAACGGCGCTTGGTAACTGACAGTTTATCGGCAATGCGATTTTCAAACCAAGAGTTGAAAACAACGCACACACATATTTACATATATAAATATATATGGCTAAACTTGCAAATCGGTTGGAAAATTAAAACATATTATAGGGTGACCCAGAAAAAACAAAACCCAAATTATTTATTTATTTTCCCATTAAACTAACCCTAAACCCCAACCCTAACCCTAAACCTTAACCCTAACCCCTCCTACTTAAAATTAACAGTTTTATTACATTTGTAGGTACTTTTTTCTTGGGTCACCCTGATATACAGAGTGACCCAGAAAAACAGAACCCAAATTATTTATTTATTTTCCCATTAAACTAATCCTAGACCCCAACCCTAACCCTAACCCTACCCCCCCCCCAGTTAATTTGTGGGTTCTGTTTTTCTGGGTCACCCTAATTTTTCCGACCGATTTGCAAGTTTAGCCATATACATAAATATGAAGAGTGAGTGTGAGACAGACAGACAGACAGACAGACAGAGAGATACAGGAGGAGGGCCTGAGTCAGACGGACAGACAGACACAGACGAGTGGGGGGCGGGAGAAGTAAAAGACAATGCATCTTTAGATCTTTTCTTTCAAATGTAAATAATGATATTTGTAAATTTATATTTCTCCCGAGAATTCAATTCACACAAAAGCAATGAATACAAAAAAAGGAAAAGTCCTCTTTTAGTTGGGCCGACATTAACCATAAAAAAAAATTCCCTACCCTCTTTTTTTGTTGTTGCTGAAATTTGGTTGTCTGAAATACGTCAATAGCTCACACGAGAGGTAAAATTTCGCCCCAGGGCTCAGAAGAACAGACAAGAGTAAAAGACTGCTCTTACGCACACTGCCCATTAGATAAGTCAGTCCCGTACAATAACACAGACACTATTATTAGAGGCAATGATTTAATCAAATTACCGGTGCTGTAGGTTTCCATAGAGGAAGTGTTGTCATCTACAAAGAGGAAGCAGCCGATTATTCATCAATAAACTCATGTCCAACGGCGGTGGCACAATAAGATTGTGATTCCAAAATTACTAGAGTAACCTCCCTTTGGGCTGACTATAGACATTTATGACTGATGCAAATGTATTTCAGCTTTGTTCGCCTTTTTGTCAGTCTTCTTGTTGTATTTAGTATTTCAGTTTTTTTTCTACTCTTTTTCTGTTCTTTTTATCAGTGGTGGTTCTTCTTCTTCTTCTTCTTCTTCTTCTTCTTCTTCTTCTTCTTCTTCTTCTTCTTCTCTCCATTCTTCTTCTTCTTCTCTCTACATTCTTCTTCTTCTTCTCTCTCCCCATTCTTCTTCTTCTCTTCTCTTCTTCTTCTTCTTCTTCTCTCAATTCTTCTTCTTCTTCTCTCTCATCTTCTCTCTCTCTCACTTTCTCTCCATTCTTCTTCTTCTTCTTCTTCTTCTTCTTCTTCTTCTTCTTCTTCTTCTTATCGTGACTTTTTCATTCTTTTTCTCCATCTTCTTTTAACTCTTTTTAATTCTTTCTTCTTCTTTTACCATTACTATTTCCGTCTTCTTCAAATTCTTCTTCTTCTTCAAATTCTTCTTGCTTCTTTCTCTTCTTCTTTTCACATTACTATTTCCTTATCCATTCTTTCTTCTTCTTCTTCTTCTTCTTCTTCTTCTTCTTCTTCTTCTTCTTCTTCTTCTTCTCTTCTTACTACTTTTCCGTCTTCTTCAAATTCTTCTTCTTCTTCAATTCTTCTTGCTTCTTTCTCTTCTCTTTTTCACATTACTATTTCCTTATCCATTCTTTCTTCTTCTTCTTCTTCTTCTTCTTCTTCTTCTTCTTCTTCTTCTTCTTCTTCTTCTTCTTTCACATTACTATTCCGTCTTCTTCAAATTCTTCTTCTTCTTCAAATTCTCTCTTCTTTCCTTCTTCTTTTCACATTACTATTTCCTTATCCATTTTCTTCTTCTCTTCTTCTTCTTCTTCTTCTTCTTCTTCTTCTTCTTCTTCTTCTTCTTCTTCTTCTTCTTCTTCTTCGATCCTTTTTATTTCTCTTACCTTAGCTTTTTCTCTCTCTCTCTCGCTCTCTTTCTCTCTCCCCCCCTCTCTCTCTCTAACACACACGCACATTATCTCTTCCTTTTCTTTCTTTCCTTTCTCGTTCTCCTCTTATCCCTATGACATTATTGTTGTTCATTTTAAGCTTACTATTAATTATATCTGTTTTTATGTGTCTGCCTAAGTATAAAAAAACTTACTCCTTTCATTTGCTTTCTCTGAAGCTGATTTTTCAAATACAGCTTCTTTTTTTTTTTCATTCTCTTATTCAAAAATAATCTGTTATTGTCGACAAACACGTCAGTTTGTATATCCGTTTTGCACAAATATTTTTCATACTTTTTTTTCGACGTTTATTTTCCAATTGCCTAGTAAATTGCCTGCTTCAAGTTTTCGTTTTAACTCCTACTACTACTCCTACTCCTACTCCTCCTCCTCCCACTACTACTGCTGCTGCTACTGCTGCTACTCTTCCTCCTACTACTTTTATGCATTTTTCTGTGACCCTCTTCTAACATTATTCTTTCCCCCTCTTCCGTTCCACTTTTTATCATACTGTTTGTCTTCTTTTCACTCCTACCCCAATACTGATTTCTCCTCTTCCTACTCTCCTCATATATCATCCTCTCTTTACTACTACTATCATATCAATTCATCCATCGTTACTCCTCGTCCTTCCGCTACTACCACCACTCCTCCTTACACATTTTATCTGCGACTGCACCTCATATTACACTTTTCCCCTACTGCTCCTCCTACATTCTCCCACTACAACAGTCACACTTTACTCCTACTTGTTACGTCTAATACAACTAATACTATCTCATATAACAATTTGTACTACTACTACTATTACTACTACTACTACTACTACTACTACTACTACTACTCTTAGACTTTTTCTACGACTTTTCCTACCACTCTTCCTCCTGCTACCCTTCTCCTCCTAGTTTTAATCTTTCTCCTGTTCTTACTTTTACTCTCACTTCCCTTTCTCTGTCCTACTACAAAATACACCACTCCCCTAAATAACAGTGAGTGGTTATTTCCTATAAGTCCAACATAAAGAAAGGGGAACCACTATTGACTGATAAATTATTTATTTATTTATTGATCTACTAGGAAAAAAACGGGGTTAGGGTTAGGGTTAGTGTTTAGGCTTAGGGTTTAGGGTTAGGGTTAGGGTTAGGTCTAGCGTTAGTTTAATGGGAAAATAATTAAATAATATATCAGTCAAGAGGTGTTTCCCTTTGTTTATGTTGGACTTATAGGAAATAACCACACACTCTTATTTAGAAGGAGGGTGTATTTTGTAGTAGGAGAGGGCAGCAGGAGGAAGAGTGGTAGGATGAGAAACAGTTTATGTTGAACTTATAGGAAATAAACCAGTTTGTTTTGTTTTACGGCAGATCAACCACTGTGGGTCATTTAATACCGGCAAAAATTCGTAGTGATAGTTGGGAACTCAATTTTCATTTGTAAACAATTTTCTATTCAAACCATAGATGGGACCCTAAAAGGTACTACCAATCCGGGTCAGAGTGGACCTAGGAGCAATGGTGATCAAGGGTTGTTCCACATTCTCCAGATCTCCAGAACTAGAACATCACCATTAATTAGGTTTTAACGTCATGCCTAGGACATGAAGACCCACAACCACGGCCTTCTAGCACATATATGATACAAATATTTGGTTTTGCTATAAAGACAATAGGGTCGGGACAATCATATAGATGCTAGGGTTTGACATGACCAGCTGATTGATCGGCAGAGCCCACTTCGACTGGCCGACTAGCCTAAGAGCCAACATGGGGTGTTGTATGTCATGGACAGCTCATCCGTCCCTATGCATCACGGCTCATCACCCACAGCCAACGGGTGGCCTCATTGGGGTGAGGTGGGGGGCTACATTGTAGTAGTAGTAGTAGTAGTAGTAGTAGTAGTGGTGCGACTATTACTACTACTACTACCACTACCATATTTTACTATTACTACCATTTTTGTCATCTTTTAACGCCCTCTCCTACTTAGCTGAACCTTTTCGATGAAACTGGGACATAAATAAAAGAAAAAAGTTAGCGGGGTGCCCTATTGTCGGTATCAGCCGGACAGCGAGGGAGTCTATCCCTTGTTCACTTTCGATTCCTCAAACGCTTTTTAAACCATTGTTTATTTTATTATATATAAAAAAAGTAAAGTCGTCGGGGCGGCCTAATGTCGGTATCAGCCAGTCAGCGAGGGAGTCTATCCCCTTTTCAATAGCACTAGACGAAGGAGATTGTTTTGGCGTCTAAGGTGGAGCGCCACACCTACCACCAGCTCCTCAATTTACCGCTCAGATCCCTGTGCTACTCATACGCTGAGTTGACGAGGACCGGTATCGAAATAGAATTATTATATATATATATATATATATATATATATATATATATTGTGCTGAAAAGGACGGATATTTCGTGTCTGACGAATTTCTTTTCGGTCTTTTCCAGTTTTCTGGAAAGCTTCTTAATATCGGAGTGGACTGTGTTGATTAGTCTACCAAAATTTAAGACCTTTCAGCACTCCCAAGTCCCATCATCAGGAGTAGATATAATTGAGTGGGTTCCTGGTTCATTTTAAACACGGAAGGTGGTTAAAAAACTTAATCGAGAAAAATCGAGGAAAGTCCGGTTGGTGTAGGGGTTACGGTCCTCGCTTATCAGCTTGACAGTCAGGGTTTGAATCACACACAAGGTGGTCTTCCTATCTATGGGCTCTGCTGATGAGGCCTAATAGGCCGAAATGTACATACAGAGATTGATTTTTCTTGTTTTGCTTAGCCTTACATTTGAATAGGTATGCTCGCCTAATTAATTAATTATTAATCAATTAATTTTTAAAAATTAGATACAACTTTAATTAAGCACATATTCTCCCAAAAATTCTCGGCTAAAAAAACCATATCAAAACACATCGTTTGTTCATTTACTTTTCATACTGTCGTGTAGTAAAAGTCACTATAAGAGTAATATAACCTACTTCTAAACAAAACGAAAAATCAAGGAAAGTCCGGTTGGTGTAGGGGTTACGGTCCTCGCCTGTCAGGTGGACACTCAGGGTTCGAATCACGCACAAGGCAGTCTTCCTATCTATAGCTCTGTTGATGAGGCCTAATAGGCCGAATGTACATACAAAAATTGATTTTTTCTCGATTTGCTTAGCTTTACATTTGAATAGGTATTACATTTTAATAGGTATGCCCGCCTAATTAATTAATTTAACTCTCCATGCAATAAATCAAAAACTCTCTCCTGACCAACCAAGAATTATAACCCACTTTTTCCTACCACTCCCCTTTCCAACCAATCACCTAGCAACCTCCTCATCTTATCTCCCCGAACAAACTACAATCCTCTGATCTTCCCCCTCCACTTTCCATGATAGATATCCTCTGACCAACCAAATCTTCACAAACTTTCCCTTCCCTTGAATTCAACACCAGACTCACTTTGGCTTATATGAATACACATTTATGTACCATGTTTTGAATAAAAAGACTGATGAAGTTCCCGCTTAAAGCGGAACGAAATATATCTCTCCTACATCTACTTGTTTGAGTTATTATTTTTTGTCCACTTTTCATTTTTCCTTACCTCATATATAATTATATATATATATATATATATATATATATATATATATATTATATATATATATATATGTGTGTGTGTGTGTGTGTGTGTGTGTGTGTGTGTGTGTGTGTGTTTTAAATAAATTCAAGGAGAAACACAATTTTATTTTCCGAAAATTGTTATTGATTTCTTTGTCGTCTTATAAGATTTCTTAAGTTTGGTTGAATTTATATAGAAATTTCTCCTTAAGCGATTTCTACCATCATTCCCATGTTTCCTTTCAATCAAAGATTCCCAATTTCTTTTGAGATCTTTATGTTGTTCAACTGAAGACTGATTTGCATATTTAAGCTTCAACTGGTATTTCTTTTAGGAATGCAAATTACAAGATCCATCATTTTTTAACTCAACATTGGATTATTCCATAATATTTTCCACCTCCAAATCCCATCAAAATAATTACTAAAAGATACGCAGAAAAAAGTTAATTTTGCCAACGAAACCACAAGAAAAAATCTCCAATATTATTTTTCATATCCTAAAGAAAATTTAAAAGATTTGTAATTTAATGATATGAATTATTCTATCTGTCTTACAAAAATGATATTTTGCCCTATTTTTTGTAAAATCAAATCAATTACGAAATTATAATATTACTAGTTTACTGATGCCTTAAAAAAATGATAGCAATATATTAAGTAAGTTTACAATTCCATTGTACTTAGAAAAATAACATTAATCTAATTTAGTTTTTTTGAGTATTTTGAGAAATTGGTATATTCATCTTTTAAGATGTTTTGCGTCTCATCTGTTATTAGTTTATTTACTGCTTTATAAAAAAAACACAATTATCTGAAAATCATCAAAATGTGCTAATCACATATCACTATTTTCATATATATATATATATATATATATATATATATATATATATATATATATATAGCATGTATTATAGCACAAATCAAGAAGAACATTTATATATCCAAGATCTAAATTGGGAACCTCGTAAACATTTCCTTCTATTATGCCAAAAACGGATTATAAAGCAAGGATTACGAAATTTGTCAGTTTTTATCCTGCAAGATAAACGGTTGTTGCATTAAAATACATACAAATATGAAAATGTAATATACATATGAACATAAAAATACAAACACACACACACACACACACACACACACACATATATATATATATATATATATAAATTTAGGTAGCGTGGACATGAAATCAACGGCGCCTAGTTACTGACTGTTTCTCGCCCATGCGAGATTTGGTCTGAACATCGCATATATATAATATATGCCTAACACCTAGGAAACACCAAGGATTCTTCACTAAGGAACAACCGGAGGATTCTGCCTAACACTGATGAACAACCAAGGATTCTTCACTAAGGAACAACCAAAGGATTCTGCCTAACACCGAGTAACAACCAAGGATTCTTCATTAAGGAACAACCAAAGTATTCTACCTAACACTAAGGAAAACATGGGATCTTCACTGTAATGTGCTCTCTCTTGCAGCCTCAAATGCCCAGAAAAATCGCAAAAACTCCAACTCCTGGTCAGAGTTGATCTGAGAGTAATGACAAGGAATGAGTACACCACCCTCACCAAAGTTCCAGATCTGGACCCCTGTAACGGATGCAGTTTAAAGTCGTACCAAAGACACCTGGTTTGAGGTTGGGGGTTGCGATTTAGCATTTTAAATAAAAACGGCTACCCACTGTCGCCAGGATAGGTGATGGCAAAAGTTAGTTTCGCAAAACCATTATTACTGAATCACGAGTTGGTTCCTCGCAGGAGGCCCCATTAAAATGTATGCGTAAACAAGACCTTGCGTTGATACTGCCTGGTGAGGCGACAGACATTCTGAAAAGAAAAAAAATGTATCCTTTTTAAAATATCAAATGTAAAAATAAATCTATACTATTACTACTTAAATTTTATTTTTTAAACTATCTTTCCAAATATAAATCAAATCATCATTATTTTTGCTCAAAAACCAAGCCCTGGTGATATTAATGTGTATATATATTCACTTTGTCGTTAATTGTTTTATTTTCGTAGTTTCATCACGACATTCATGCACACAACTGCCCTTTATATATGTATAGATAAATAGATGAATTATATTCGCTTGAATATCGAGCAATATTCTGCATCTTTTACTGCTAGACATTTATGCTGAAGATAAAATTTTAAATAACTACAGCAATTCTTTTGTATTATTAACCCACACGCAAATACACATGTTACATAATTTATGAAGCAGCTTATAAAATATATACGTACCTGTAGTTAGAATATGTAAATAAAGTTCGTTAGATTTAAAATCGGAGGTGGGGAATTTTCCATACCCGTTGGATTATGATTGGCATGACGATGATCCCAACTGACCTTCCGTACAGGCGTGAGAATAAATTTTAGTTTAGTTAGTAAGATGCAACGCAGGTTTCAGAGTGAGTGGACGTGTTGGTCGCCGCTCTAGGTCGGCATCTCCCCCGCGGCGAAATCATGGGCTGGGTTTAAAAAATAAAGCTTTATCAAGAAAACAACCAAGTGTTGTTTGTTAATGGAATATTAAAAACAAGAGACGATAGCCCAAAGAAATCAACAACCCCCAGCAGAAGCCCTGAAGAGAAGTCAGCCCCAAGAAAATGTCGGTCAGCTGAATTAGACTAAGTAAGTAGAATGTAGAAAGTAAGAACGATCATCTATCATTCCATCTACTCTATCTGATCTGAGTCTCACTCTCTCACATCGATTATATACAACCGTGAAAAATATATTTTATATCATCATCATCCTATCGTGCTGGCAGCACGGATATCCATGACAATCTCTCGCCATCCTTTCCTATCATTCATTGCAGAATTCTGCGCAGAATCCAGTATCCGTGCAGAGTTGATCTATGTACGGCTTTATCATATAGAGATATATACATACAAACACAAATAGAAACTATCTATCTCTCACTCAATACACACACACACACACATATATATATTAATATATTGAGTGAGAGATATTTTATAGATATAATCTATTTGTGTCTGTATGTATATATGTCTATATGATCGCAAAGCCGTATATATATATATATATAAATATATATATATATATATATATATATATATATATATAATATAGCACATAAATATACATATATATATAAAGACACATGCACACATATATTAGAGAG
>CM042152.1:48052702-48080202 GCA_023376005.1 Doryteuthis pealeii
AGCAAACTAGCACAACGGGGGTACAAAACTAGGCACGACTGGGTTGGGAAAGTGATCCACAGGAAATTATGCAAAAACTTAAATTTTAACCATACAACAAAATGGTATATGCATAAACCATAATCTGTTTTTGAGAACGAAACGCATACAATTCTCTGGGACTTTGAAATAAAAACGGATCACCTTATCCCAGCAAGAAGACCAGACCTAGTGTTGATAAACAAAAAAGAAAGAACGTGTCAACTGGTGGATTTTGCAGTTCCAGCAGATCACAGGGTGAAGCGGCAGGAAAATGAAAAAATGGACAAATATCTGCAATCTGCCAGAATACTTAGAAGAGACCTGAGGAGACTTGCTGTCACTCAGACTCCAGTGAAAGACCATCAGCTAACGCTGATGTGTAAACTCAAAAGGAGTGAATAATAATAATAATAATAATAATAATAATAATAATGGATAAAAGACTGGCGGATCTGGAAATCAGAGGAAGAATTGAGACCATCCAGACTTATGCGCTGCTGCAATAGGCTATAATACTCAGACGAATCCTGGAGACCTGAGGAGACTTGTCACTCAGCCTCCATTGAAATACCATCAGCTAACGCTGATGTGAAAAACTCAAAAGGAGTGAAACTAATAACAATAATAATAATAATAATAATAATAATAATTCGAAGACTCGAGAAATCTATAAAATCGAGCAAAAAAAACTCTAGAAAGTTAGAAACAGCAATTGCAGTATATCAACAAACAGAAAAACAACAAAAACTAGAAACCAAATATGGAAGAACAACAGTAGTTCAAATGCTGGAAAAGCCTACCAACCAACCAACCAACAAAAAATACATTTCTCTCTGACCGACTGAAATTTTTCAAGAATTCCAATAAGGTCCTGCAGGAGAATGTATCAAATACCCGAGAAGTAACTTTTTTTTCCATTTCACTTATGTAAGATACCAATCTTTTAAAAGGGAAACCATTTTTTTTGTACCCCAGTCAGGTATCATTTCATTCCTTTTCTCGACACGAATTCTGCGAGTAGCTCCAGTTATACTCAGCTCCGATCTACATGGATTCCTTCGAATAATTCATTAGCTCTACGACTTCAGAACTTTGGCCACAAAGGTTGATATGCCGTAAAAATCCAACCAACCAACCAACCAACCAACTGAATTCAAAGCGGCATTACAAAGATCTTGGTATGAATTGACACTCAAGTAATAATATGGTCGATAGTTCATTTGCAACACTGGGTCTTGTAAAATACGTGCAATTTATTTGCTTCTATCGATTTGACTAGTGGTGTCGAGGTCTCTCTAACCTTAGCACAGCTCCAGTTTTTATTGATTAGAAATTGTGCTCTAATAATAATCGGAATTGGATATTTGGCAAGTGCTGCTTGTTATTAGCCACTCGAGTCATGATAGCCGAATATAACCGCCTCTGGTTTCGGCAAGCCATCTCAAAGGTAATACATTTCCTGTCAAATTTAGAAAGCCTCAATCTATGGCCGATTCCTCCCCCCTCCTTACCCCAAGCACTGCTGATACTGCAGGTGGCCAGGTTTGAACTCATGGTGTACAATGTCTCAATAATCGCATTTATTCATCTTTGGATTTTATATCCTATAACACAAATCCAAAACAAAAGTAACCAGTGTTTAAAAAACAAAGAAAAAAAAACACCTCTACAAAACACAAAATAAATGACACAAAAAAGACAATCCAGAACTATTCTTCTCTCTCTCTCTCTCTTTCTTTCTCTCTCTCTCTCTCTCTCTCTCTCTCTATATTATATATATATATATATATATATCCAACCCTGGTGGGTTGAGCACTTTGGAGAGGATTTTCGCTGACGACTACCGACTAAGCTTAAAGGCAACGCTCTCCTATAAAACGGATGAAACACTCTCTAGCGGCCTTTGCATATATACATATGTATGTATTTATCAGTTAAAATTGTCGAATTATCGTCCAGTCTGTAGGCGCTGATGATATATATATATATATATATATATATATATATATATATATATGTACAGAAATAACATACTCGAGTTTCACCATAAGGATCTTCAGGGTTAAATCCACTGAATTAATCAAGATAGTGATCAATTGAGTTTCACCATAAGGATCTTCAGGGTTAAATCCACTGAAATAATCAAGATATTGATCAATTGAGTTTCACCTTAAGGATCTTCAGGATTAAATCCCCTGAATTAATCAACATATTGATTAATTACAACTAACTGCAGGAGTTCATGATGTATTTACACTATATAGTTATAGGTTATTTCTGTACACAGCATAATAATAAATCCGCCCTACTTACGTATTGAACACTTTATATTTGCTATAACGCTGACTGATCTTGGTAAAACTTGTATCAAGTAGATATTGAGAATAATTTCAATGGTAAGTCTTTTCTTTTTTCATATATATATATATATATATATATATATATATATATATATATGCAGAAACATCTCATCTACAGAAAGCGATGAGGATATATGCATTGGAGAGGCAATGGACTGCTGTATACAGATCATCACTCATATGGACATCTAATCTCTCAAGTTGTTGTTGGCATCCTTCCGTCTGCGAAAGACGATGGCGTATTGTCCAAATTTTTATTTTCGTATTGTTGTACCGGCCGTTCCTACGGTTCTCACTACAAATAGTGAGACACTGTTACCGTTTAGCGGCAAGCTAGCCGTTCTTGTACCTTATTGTAAATACACTTGTCTCATTTTACCCTACCTCGACTTGACTTCTTTTTACTGTTGAATTAACATCACAACACTTATATTTTTGGAACTTCGTAGCCTGGGCGGATTGATATGGAAGGTGTGCTGTTGCCCAAGCAGCAGATCTCCCTCTACACCCTGCCGCTGTGGCGCAAAGGAAAGGTAAGAAACCAATGCATTTTGACAATGGCAATGTTGCAGGGTTGCTGTGTAATGCTGAAGTTCAGCATTAAACTGCTGTACAACCACATGTCATGTATCACACATACCATCCAAGTCGGACGAACAAAACATGCTGGAAACTGTTGGAGAAGCAAGGACGAGCTCATAAGTGACGGTCTCCTGTGGAAACCTACACATAGATATACTATTTAAGGCTGACCAGCAAACACCTACATCAATCAATTGTGCGGATTCTGGATGCTGCGCAAAGAACCTGCCATGGGCGATGAGAGTCATGGGTATCTGTGTTGTCAGCGTGTCTTAGTCATGATGATGATGATGATGATGATTAGCTTTGCATGACGGTCTGCTGTGGAAACCTACACATAGATATACTAGAGACCAGCAAAAACCTACATCAATCAACTGTGCGGATTCTGGATGCTGCGCAAAGGACCTGCCACGGGCGATGAGAGTCATGGCTATCTTTGTTGTCAGCGTGTCTTATTCATGATGATGATGATGATGATTAGCTTTGCATGACGGTCTGCTGTGGAAACCTACACATAGATATACTAGTGACCAGCAAAAACCTACATCAATCAACTGTGCGGATTCTGGATGCTGCACAAAGGACCTGCCACGGACGATGAGAGTCATGGCTATCTTTGTTGTCAGAGTGTCTTAGTCATTATGATGATGATGATGATTAGCGTCGCGGGGAAAGTTGCAGATGTGGTATGGTAAAATAATGTCTAATATTACTACGAAATCCTACCATTAATGAACTCCTTAGATTATGGGTCATCATGTTATATAATTACACATTATATAACCAAAATATCATATACAAAAATAATTGGTTTTCTAGCTTTAAGGTCAATAGGTGCAAGAAAAATATATCTATGAATAATGGTGATTGGGTATATTTCTGGCTGTAACTAAAACTACGTTACAGCTTACGTCACAATATTCTCAACGATTGCTTGTCTATTGATGAGTATTTAATCTATAGTCAAAATATTTAAAATATAGAATTAAATAAGTGTGTTATATACACTCAAAATTTGAGTAAGCAATTTTTAAAATTGTTTTTTTTACTCTCGCCTTTTTTTTCAGTAACAAGAAGTTAACAAAAAGGTTTCAACGAAATAAATACTTATGATTTTGTGTAAAACTTATGTGCAAAATATTCAAAATAATCATTTAATTGATAATTAACATTTTATTGGAAGGAGAGAACTAAGTTTTCATTTCAAATTGTTTTTTTTTTTTTTTTTTTTTTTTTTTACTGCATGTCATGGACTGCTCACAACAGGGTTCCATCATTAAGCATCTCGACTCAACAGATGGGCCCATTGGGAGGAGGGATCTTAACCATTTATAGAGGTGCAGACGGTGTTTTCTAAAGCCCCAGCTGACAGGACTATGGCTGATGAATAACAGAAAAATGTACAATGCTTAACAAATACGAAGTTAAACGACATCTCGTTCATGTGTAAATCTTGCCCTGTAATAGACTGATCGATATGAATCTAGTGTTCGAGTTAGTGTAGAAAATTCGATTATTACTTTTGCTCCACTGCCCTGGGTCAGATGAATCGACAGTGTGAAAGAGAAGAGTACCTTCCCTGAAGTGATAGGAAAAACAAATTATTCTCCAAAACCGTTGTTGGTGAAGTGGATTTATTTCTTAATGAGCATGTTGGATTTCACTTCAACTTTTAACTTTAAAATTCGATAAGTGGTTCATGTTAATAAGTGTTATTTAGTCAGTCAAACCGTTCAGTATAACATTATTTTTAATTATAAAAAAGAAATGAAATCAAAATTCATTCGGTCTCTTATTTCCAAGCCTCCTGCAGTTATAAAGTCATCGACACAGCGTATATTAAAGTATATTAAAAATGAATTAAAAGAAAAAAATAAATTATTTGAAACACAAACAAATGCGGGATCTTCTCATCACTTAAAATAGAGTCTTAAATTCTTTCTTTTTTAAAAAATTAATTTCATTTTTATATAGATTCATAGAGATTGCAGGCGCGTGGTGTAATGGTTAGAATCGTAAGAAATGGATTCGTCCGTACGAGTTCAATTCCTGGACGAAGCTGTTTGCATTTCACATGGCGCTAATACCCTTGGAGAAAGGTATGAATTCATTTCTCCCTCCAGCTATGGGTAAATAGCGGGGAAGATTGGACTCTTTAACCATGGCTTGGTAACCAGTCTAGGTGAAAGAAAACTCTGAAATCAAATTTGTTAAACTCCGGTTAAAAAATTGATCTTGTGTTGCATCCTGCTCGTGCTGAGGGGTTGGTATATATATATATATATATATATATATATAATAAGTCATCCACAGACACATGTTTCGGCGTTTCACGCCTCTTCAGTGTGGCTAGACACAGCTATCTTTGGCTAGGGTCGAACTCAGACTGACCGTTTGGCAGCCTGATATCTTACCCTCGGCCACTGACAGCTGTAGCGGTACTGGTTGGTATATATATATATATATATATATATATATATATATATATATATATATATATATATATATATATATATATATATATATATATATATATATATAGAGAGAGAGAGAGAGAGAGAGAGAGATAGATAGATAGATAGATACTGGAATATATAGATAAATATATAGATTAAAAGACTGCGATAGATAGATAGATTGATACTGGAATAGATACATAAATAGATAGATTAAAAGACTGAGATAGATAGATAGATACTGGAATAGAGATAAATAGATTAAAGACTGAAATAGATAGATAGATAGATAGATAGATACTGGAATAGATAGATTAAAAGACTGAGATAGATAGATAGATACTGGAATAGATAGATTAAAAGCCTGGGATAGATATATAGATAAATAGATAGTGGAATAGATAGATAGATAGATATATAGATAGATAGATTAAAAGACTGGAATAGATGATAGATAGATACTGGAATAAATAGTTTCAAAGACTGAGATAGATAGATAGATAGATAGATAGATAGATGTATTTCATAGCAAGATTCTGGTTAGTTCGAACATTACAGCATTTTGCTGTTCGATATTGCCTGTCATTCTTTATTATGTCTGACTTCTACTGATTCTGCTTTTTGATCGGTTCCTCTGATTGATTGGTGGTATTTTATGGCATGTCAACACTCGTTGGGTAATTTTATGCCAACGATGTTTTGTTTTATTCATAATTGTTGGGTACTTAATTTTTTTTTTCAAACACAGTTTTTGACACTGTAATGACAAACAACAACACCGATAGAATTTGGAAATCTTTATTCTACTTAGAATAATTGGTACACTTACTAAGAGTAATATATTCTAGTATTCCCTAGAGAATTCTCCAAAGGGAAGCTTATCATAAAGTAGGGGAGGTAACTCTAATTACTTATGTTAAACACATTTTTTCAAACTCATTTTCTCTATGTATATAATCCATTGACGGGACTCTAACAGGTACTAGCACTCTGAGTCAGAGTGAACCTGGGAGAAATGGTGATGAGGGGTATTCCATATTCCCCAAAGCTTCAGAATTGGAATTTTACCATCAGATAGTTTAACGCCATACCAAGGACATTAAGACCCGCAGCCTCGCCTTCTAGAATATATATGATAAAAGGGTTAGGGTTTGCTATAATGGCAATAGGGTTTGGACAATTATGTGGGTGCTAGGGCTTGACGTGACCAGTCGATTGATCGGAGAGGGCGTCTCCCGCCTCTCGCCAAACATAAGGAGTGAAGAGGAATGCTGCATGTCATTGACTGCTCATCCATCTTTAAGTATAACAAGTAAACAATCACGAACAACCACTGGCCGCATTAGGGATTCTTACTTTAGTTAAAGTTCTAAGTGAAATTAAATATTGATTGTTAAAACCAAATTGAAAAGATAACCTCATACTGGAGACAAGGAATTTAAAACTGGACAAAAAAAGGTTTTGAATCAGTCCTGACAAGTTCTATACCATGGAGATTTAAGACCCCACCAAAAAAGGGGGGTGCGTCCAGGATCTGACTCTGCTACATTTGATGATGAGGCTCCAGTTCTGGAACTCTGGGAGAGTTTGGAGCACTCTCTCATTCCCGTTACCCCCAGATCCACTCTGATCCGGAGTGGTAGTACATGTTAAGGTCCCATCTATGGATAAAATCTGTGTAAATCTTTAAAAAAATATTTACTTACTCCTCTGCAGTTGGTACAGTCGGTGCATTCTAAAGCCGCAAACGCCAGACCAAATCCGTAAAAAAACCCTCATCCATTCCATCTTTATACCATACAAAGATAAGGACACATATTTTCTGAAAGGTTTCTTTCTCTTATAAAATGATAGCAACTATATTTTTCTAAAAATAAATACATTCTTTCTATCTGCCTGTTGAAATATACATACCTGTTTTGTTTTTAGTGTATCACTTGTCATCCTACTACTTAGTGATCCATTAATGATTCTTGTGTTCTGATTTACCTAAGGCGAAATGAAGTATACCCGTATAAAACACATTCAATTTACCATCTCCAATCGCATTAGCATCCATTGATCTGCGAAATATTATGTTTTCAACGGAGAACTCTATCTGTACCATTAACCGACAATAGAAAAGCCCTAAAGATAAACATCCAAGAATGTTGGATCATATTTGCCACGGGCAGTATTTAGCCACGATCAGCTTAAAAAGCTTTTCTTTTTCCAGAGGCAGAACAGAGAAAAGATGAAAGAGTTAATGTAATGGAATCAGTTTGATTATATTATGAAAATCCACCTTTCATTGTCAAACATTTTTTCCGGGGAAAAAAGTCAAATATTTTTTTTACCATCACAATTAAATTAAATATTAAGCCTAGTTTAATGGAAAATATACTTTTGTATCTATCTATAAAATTTCAATCTATCCATCTCTCAGAGATTTTAACTTGGTCGCCTACAACTGAACGTTAAAAAAAACAATCCTCATTGAACGCATATTTGTTCTGTTTAAAAGGGTGGCAGACTAACTTTCTCCAAAGACTGTTAGATAACAAAAATAAAGTAGGGAAGTTATTAAATAGATATTTGGTTTTAGAATCTAAAAATATGAATTTTGAAATTCTAAAATTAAGCTTAGTTCATTCCCCGTCTCTACTTTTTGTGTGAGTTGTTTTTATTTCTTTAAAATCCACTCGAGTTCGATTTTCGGTCTCTCATTCGAAACGTAGTTTGAGATCATCCTAACAATTGTTGTGTTTTAAGGTGATGTGGAGGGGGCTAACTTTTTAATTTTGAGTTTTTCTCCAAAAGTGTTCTTTAACATAAATAACAAAGTAGATACAAGTTTATTTAAACTTAGTTATTTTGGTTTTAGAATCTAAAAATTATACGGAAATTTTGAAACTTTAAATATTAGTGTTCTTATTCTTCTCGTCCTACTTTTTGTGGTATATTAATTCTTAAAACTCTTTCGAAGTTTGACGATCTCAATTTTGAAAGTAGTTTGTGAACAATAACAAAGTTGTTACAGTTCTAGTTGCTTAGTTTTCAGGTTTTTAGTTCCCTTCTGTCTGTAAATCCCTTCGTAGATAAAGGATTATGGCTCCTGTAGCAGAAAGTAAAGTTGTATTCCTTGAATCAAGTAGAAATAGGCTATATGCTCGTTTTTATCAGAGAAAATATATAATGTATAATCTTATGTGAACTTTGAATCCTCTCTCTCATTCATTACTCTTCTCTCAGTGCGCAATTTCTTATGCTTACTCCTTCTATTTATATACTTTTCTTTCTTTAACATCGCCATAAGTACCTAGAGATATAACAGCAGCTGGGCATTTCTTATATCACTTTCTTTGCACTCTCTCTCAACAATCTCCTTTAACAGATACATTATTGTATTATTGTCCTATACAGTAATATAAATCAATACCACATCACACACCACAGCTACCATCACCAAACAATCCGTCTTCACACACACACTTCTTTTCTTTATTATTAAACCACACACACCATATATATATATTTTCTTATCATTTATCTCAATTATTATATACCCTATAGATATATAGCTAAAAACCTCTATTTTTATATTTATACAAATCGCGCATCAATCAGGAAGCAAACTACCGTCAAAATCAAATGTGCCCCCGACAAAACGTTGAGAAAGAGGGATGACCCTTGCTAATTACCAGTAAGATTAATAACACAACATTATAAATCTTTCATTCATTTTTTTTCTGATTCCTGAATTTTTTCATCGCTTCCTTAAATCGCACTAAATCAGATTTTACATCCTATATATTCACTTTATATTTATCTTATTTTCTATATATATTAATACTTTCTATATTCATATTTAATATCATAAAAATCAGTTTCAAAATAAGTTAAATAATAATAATATAATATACCCAAGTTGACGGTAATGTTTTTCAACAAAAACAATTTTTCTCTTTTTATCTTTTGTCTCGAGGAAGGTTTAAAAATACAACCTAAACGCTTAAACGTTGATTTATCAACTTTAAAAAAAATCATTTTTGGGAACTCTTCGTTTTTTTAATGTCTATCATGATATTGTAGGATTCCATTTCGATATTTTACTCACACACACACACACACAGCACAATACCACTACTTATATATCACTATATATATATTTATATATCTATTTCCTGAGGCAAATATTGAATGTCGTTAAGCTAAAAGGGAAATGTCAACGAACGCTTTCTTATATTCCAAAAGAAATTTAAAAGTCGCCTCAGAGGATTCCTAAAGCTTATCGAAAGAGGATTTTTGAAGTAACATAAATACTACACTGTCTGTCGACACTGTGTTTATACAGACATGACGAATCATATCAACGTAACGTCTAAATTGATCATGGATCGGCTTATGACTTCTTCTTTCTTTTTAATTGTAAGTGTCTCAAGAATTTACAACGCTCTAATTGTGTTCCCGGCTGAGTCTCTTTGAGTTTCTTGTATTGTCATTTTATTTTATTTTTTAATAGTGCTTCGCATGGTTTTCTTGGTCCGTGTTGTGTTTTAAAACTCTCCAATAATTGTGTTAATCTTATATACAGGCTGATGTCAGTAACATAGCTCAGAAAAAAAAAGAAAGTTTCTTGAAAAGATCAAAGACAAAAAAAACTTATTGGACTGTTTATATTTGGTATCATACAATAATTCAGTATACTAAGATCATTCCAAAGTACATGTGCGTCAGACAAAATAGTAACTCGCAACAGAGTGCTAAACCGCCTCGAGCTAGACGGTTTCGCGTAATGGTTCCGTATCCTCATCTGGAGCAGTCCTCAGGATAATTGTCGTCTCATCCACATCTTATGATAGGGCTTGACACAAGGGCATTTTAATGTGGCCTCACCACAAACCTACGCTCGTGTGTAGTAGGTAGACAACAACATTCTTGATCACGTCCATCACCCTGGGCTAGGGGCGCCTAAAGGCACTGGGGGGAATAAACCCAACCCTGCTTTTTAAATCAAGGGGCAGGTTGATATGTGCGGCATGGGGGGCTACCCCTGAGATCAAAGCTTGTTAATTTTACTTACAGAGTCCGAAGCACTCTGAATGCAAGCCTAGTCTAGGTTTTTGCCTCTTATGCCCCTTGATCGTAGGGTGGGATACAAGAACATTTTAGTCGGACCTACCCCCTACAACCGAAGGTCATGCTGTTTGTAACGACACAGCAAAATCGCGTCGACACTTGTTGGTCATGCCCCTCAAGGGGGCACCCCTCCAGGCGCTCGGGGCAAATAAACCCAGCCTTGCCCCTTTAAATCAAGGGGGCAAGTATTGCCTGGGGGATAGCCTCAGTGGGATCATTCTGTTAATTTAATTACCTGCCTTCTTACTATTCCCATTCTCCGCCCATTCGATGCTCACACACTCAGCTCATTCTCGCTCTCAGACAGCCGTGTTATAAAATACGTCTCGACCAGCGCATTCATCTCTCGTATCTCGCTTCCAGGATACGCAAGCGTTATCATCACCTAACAACTCTGGCACATTATATCAACAAACGTACAGATATAAGCTGTAGTTACCTTGACTTACAAGTTATTCGTTCCGCTACGTAACATAATTTTCCTCGTATTTTCAAAATCAAATTTTCGCCATTAAGATTAAAGAATTACCATCACTTTGTTATATCATTCCATATAACACCCTGATATTTTTGTTACGTTTATTTTAAATTAGAAAAATAGCACTATATTGTATAAAGGCATAATACAATAGAATGTAATAAATTACGTGCACTAAAATATATTATTTGATTTTTTCCACTGTTGTTCTTATCTTCATTATGGTATATAAGAAACACTGTGTCCCCGGTCTTCTTCAAGTGTCCCTGTCTATCCGAGCATATGAATGACCCAGCCTAGGAACAGGTTGGCTGTCGAAATATTGAAAAAGGGTCTTGTTCAGCGTTAATATAACGTGGAGCGTTCTCACGCGATGGAATGTTATTACGTAAGATTTATATTCAAAAGCATTAACAACCATAGGTCTTAATAGAAGCGATGTCCAGATTTAAAAAAAAAAATAATTAATAGAAGGCGAAAAATATGAGATTCAATAAGGGTCAGGTGGTAAATGACATAAGATGAATTTATTTAAATGTCTACATTTGGAAACTAGTTCATCTCTTTTGTTCAGTAAATTCACATTCGTATTTTGGAGAATACACACTTGTTCTTCAATGCATAATCTACAGTTGTATTGGCCACCTTTTTTATCTTTGGCTTTTTTGTTGTTGATAATTTCCCATTTTGTTATAGGCGTTTTACCCGTTGTGTTATTAATGTGTATATAAAAAAAGTCATAGGCGATGGACTCGTCGACTCGAGTTCAAATCCTGCCCGAGACTGTTTGCATTTCACATAGTGCTAATACCTATGGGAAAGGTATGCATTCACATACTCTTCTTGAGCTATGGGTAAATGATAGATCAAACCTTGCCTAGGTAACCAGTCTATGAGAAAGAAATTGACCTTTTTGTCGTATCCTGTTCGTGCAGAGGTGTTGGTATATTACATATATATTATATATATAGCATGTTTGACACTTATCGTCAAGACAACGCACCCGTTAGGAAATGCAAGGAAGGTCAATTCATTTATATAGTTGTGTACTTATGTGAGCCGAATTGAGATTTCTTGCATTTCTTAAAGGGTGCGTTGTCTTGGCGATAAGTGGCTAACACGCCGCTTTGAAACCAAGGGGAACAATTGCATCTTAAATGTATTGTACTCTATAACGAATAAATAAATACAGCTCTTACACCCATATTCCAGCACTTTTTTTCAATTCTATAATATTAGAAAAAAGGATATATAATATATATATATATATATTATAATATATATATATATATATATGAGAAGTAAATACACACGCGGTGTGTTTTATGATATGGCTTTTTTTAGCCGACAATTTTTGGGAGAATATGTGCTTAATTGAAGTCGTACCTAATTTTCAAAGTTAATTAATTAATAATTAATTAATTCGGCGGGCATACCTATTTAAATGTAAGACTAAACAAATCCAGAAAAATCAATCTCTGTATGTACATTTCGGCCTATTAGGCCTCATCAGCAGAGCTATAGATAGAAAGACCGCCTTGTGAGTGATTCGAAACCCGACTGTCAAAAAAAAAAAAATATATATATGTGTGTGTGTGTGTAAAAAGATTTGACATTAAATAACCCAAAAGGGTTGATATGCCATTAAACCAAACAATCAACCAACAAACATTAAAAAAACTAAAGATTTATAAGAAAAAGCTAATACCCGTCTTGGTTGGGTCTAGAACTTTACAGTATCCTCTCGTGCCAAATAGATATATTATTTTCCTTAGATCTCATGAAATTACCGATAAGATTTTTAAACAGAAAGCAATAACAACATTAATACGATATTTCCTGCTACATTTACCCGTATTTGTATTTAAAGAAATATCAATTTTTGGCAGTGTACACACAACAGTCTACAGCTTTATTTTCAAAAGTCGCCGACCCCACGAAGGCAAAGGACAGCGGCTTTTCATTCAATGTATTCCCCTTCGTCAGCGTTTTTGCTCATTAACGTCAAATAATGGCTGACATAAGCGACATTCATTTTTCTAGATTATTCCATACTGCGCATGCCCAACAACAAAAAAAGGCTTCGCTCATTTGTTCTTTTTCAAAGAGGCATTTCTTTAAAGGAAGGCTAAAAAATGTCACTATTAACAACGGGTAAAATATCCATTCAGTTCAAAATTCTACGTTATGAATCGTATGAAGGAGAAGGCTTCTTTTGTTGGCTAAACTAAGGTATTATGGGATGCATTAGAAATATGAATGATGATAAATTAAAGAAAAAAAAAGTGGATCTCTTGCTTATTTGAAGCGCTCTTGATATGCCTCGTTCTCGCTGCAAATAAATATATAATAGAAAAATGAAAAGCGAAATCATCACAAAAATATGAGAGAATACGTATATTAAATCGGTTTTATATTTAAAAATAAATAAAGTATATATATATATATATATATATATTATATATAATATATGCCTTTCTTAGAGATAACGGAGCGGAATAACGTATTGTTCAATTGTAGCATCCTCAATATATATATATATATATATATATATATATATATATATATATATATATATATATATATATATATATAAGAGAGTTTTATAATTTGCTTGAAGCATTGTGTATATATTGATTTGGATGTTGATTTTGAAGGCTACCACAATGCAGGTGTAAAGAAAAAATAATAAGTAACAATGGTTTTGAAATGGTTAAAAATTTCATTTAACTAAAAATGCCATAACAAGACGCCAACTACTTCAGTTCCGTGATCTCCTGAAAAAGAGATTTTATCTCGAAATATCAAGAATAAATTACAGGTTAACAAACAACACCATTGTTACCTTATTATTTTTTCTGTACACCTGTATTGTGATAGCCTTCAAAATCAACCTCCAAACTATATTATATATATATATATATATATATATATATATATAATATATATATAAAGTAAATATATAAAGTAATATATATATATATAGCTAGTGCAATGGTTAGAATCCCCACCTGTCAGCCTGGCAGTTAGGGTTCGAATCACAAACAGAGCAGTTTCCTGTATATAACTCTGCTGATGAGGCATAATATGCCGAAATGTACATACAAAGATTGACTTTTTCTCGATTCATTTACACTTTACATTAGAAAAGATACGCTCACCTAATTCATTAATTATCAACTAATTAATTTTCAAAAATTAGGTATGACTTCAATTAAGCACATATTCTCCCCAAAATTGTCGGCTATCACCATCTCGAACAGATTGTTTGCTTACTTTCATATATATATATATATATATATATATATATATATATATATATAAGAAGTAAATACACAAACGATGTGTTTTGATATGGCTTTTTTTAGCGACAATTTTTAGGAGGATATGTGCTTAATTGAAGTCATACCTAATTTTGAAAGTTAATTAATTAATAATTAATTAATTAGGCGGGCATACCTAGTCAAATGTAAGGCTAAACAAATCGAGAAAAATCAATCTTTGAATGTACATTTCGGCCTATTAGGCCTCATCAGCAGGTCTTCCTATCTCTAGCTCTGCTGATGAGGCCTAATAGGCCGAAATGTACATACAGAGATTGATTTTTCTCGATTTGTTTAGCCTTACATTTGAATAGGTATGCCCGCCTAATTAATTAATTATTAATTAATTCACTTTCAAAATTAGGTACGACTTCAATTAAGCACATATTCTCCCATATATATATATATAATGTAAGGTATTCCAAATGACTGGTAAGTAAGGGATGATTCTATTTGGGATTATCGAAACCTCACTGTATAACCATACTGTATTCTCTTGTAAGTGCAAACATATATACTCATACAAGGATTTTCATAGATTCCTAAAAAGAGCTCAATGTATAATAATCAATAAATTAAATTATATACAGAACAATATTTAAATTTCAATAAAAGCGTATAAGTGACTGTTCGTTAACACGAAAAATTATAGACAATACAATATACATGCAAATGAAATTATCCTTCTGGGTAAATTAGTGTGACTCTAAAAGTGGACTAAAGGCATAGACCTATATTGTCTTGTTACATAATTGATTAGCGAAATCTATCATTGGCACGGCCTGTCGGCTATGGCGTTAGAATGCACCGACTGTACCTCTGCAGAGGGATAAGACTCCCCCAGTGGGGTCACCTGTTGGCCGTGGGTGGCGACCCATGATGCTTAAAGATAGAGCCCAGGTGGATGAGCAGTTCATGACATGCAATACTCCACTGTGACCCTACCTTGGGCTAGACGGGCGGTCGGAGAGGCCCCCTCCGATCAATCGGCTGGTCACGTCAAGCACTAGCACCTATATGATTTTCCCAACCCTATTGCCCTTATGGCAAGCCCAACCATTTTTTATCATATGGGTGCTAGAAGGCGTGGCTGAGGGTCTACATGTCCTGGGAATGACGTTAAAATCTATCTGATGGTGAGGTTCCAGTTCTGGAGGTTTGGGGAATGTGGAGCACCCCTTCATCACCATTGCTCCCTGGTCCACTCTGACCCGGAATAGTAGTGCCTGTTAGGGTCTCATCTATGGGTTGAATAGAAAAACATGAGTTTATAAACAAAATGGTATTATGCATTAAGAATGAATTTATTTCGCAACTTTGTCGGCATTAAATTACTCACCGAGGTTGACATGCCGTAAAACAAAACAAACCAAACCAAACCAATCTATTATTGGCATGTAGTGAAGTAAAGGGCTAATTAGATGCAAGAAAAACTGTTTTGCTTCAAGTAGCATCGATTTCAGCAATCAATCAAGCGAAATGATTTTTATTCAAAATGCTTTATTCTCTATCAGTGCGGTTTATTGATGACCGGCGTGGGACTAGGGATAATAATTGCGATGCAAATCAAGTAAACATAAATGAAATAACAACTATTAAGATATTGATAATGGTATAAAATCTAATAAAAATCAATATAATCCTAGTGTTGTATACTCTTCTTTTTCTACTTCTATTATTCTTCTACTCATCTTTGGTATCTTACGTTCTTCTAGCCACTCTTCTAGCGTCTGGACTTCGTCTTGTTGGTTGGTCGTCCTTGGTTCCTTTCTTCTTCTAGATCAGTCTTGTTGCCAAGACATTCATCAACCACAAAACCATATTATTTATGTAAACTTTTATTTCTTAACTAAACATATATCTCTAACTAATCACAGCGCGCGTGTGCAGTGAGTCTCAGCTAAAGCAGTGACATCTTATCTGCCTGGCGTCCAAGCTGAAATTGAGAGCCAACCAGGTCCCACGTGACTTCACGTATTTCACGGGCTTTCTGTAATATTCCATGGAAAGTCCCGCCCGTGATATGAAAAGGGGCCATCCCTTCAGAAAGGGGCTTGACAATAATCTATGCATAGATTATGTAACACTAGTAGGACATATGGATGTACAGTATCCCCCGATATTCGCGGGGGTTACGTTCCTTCACTTTCCCCTAATCCCGAAAATTCGCGAATTATTGATGCAGTTTTAAAACGCCTATGTATGATATTATATACACTAAAATATGCTTCCCAAACACATTCTAAAGACAGTCTTACTCATTAATACAGTAATAATGTAGTAATATGTAGTAATATGTAGTAATGATAAATTAAAAACGGTAATAATGTAATATAATATGTACACAGTAATGATAAAAAATGGCCTAAGAAATTCACGAAATTGCCGAAATTATGAAAAAAAAGTTTGAGAGCAAAATCCACGAGTATGGGGGCCGCGAACGGTGAACCGCGAATGGGTGAGGGTATACTGTACTATAGTGTGAAAGTTGATTATGGAAGCGAATCCGTAATGTAAACCCACCCCTCGGGGAGGGGGTCCAGTGGCTTCGGCCCTGGATCTTTACAAGTTAATAGCGTCGATCCCAGGGGGCTTTCCCCCCAGGCAATACCTGCACCCTTGGGAGCCGGGCTATGTTTATTGCCCAACGCCTGAGGGGTAATGCCGACGGGATCGACGCAATTTTTGTTCTTTCTCACCCATGAGCTTCGGCTTGTGGGTGGGCCCACATTAAAACGAGGCCTTGTGCCCAGCCTATACAAGTGGGGTATGAGGCAAATACCTGGAAGTGAATCCGACTGTATGTTGAAAGGAAAAGTAAACTGAGGAAAGAAAATGCTGAATGGATAAAACAAATTTATTTTACTAACACGTATTTCGGTCAGGAGTTTGTTCATGTACACCTGTATTCTATTTATTATTATTTTAGATATAAGATAAAATAATAGTAATAGAAAACTACAAAATCTTTAAATATACAAAGAATAACGGCCCTCGTCAGAGTAAAATGTTTGGCGTTTGAAAATTAACGATGGCCGTTATTTTTTGTATACTTAAAGATTTTGTAGTTTTCTATTATTATTATTATTTTATTTTATATTTAAAATAATAATAAATAGAATACACGTGTACAGGAACAAACTCCTGGCCGAAACACGTGTTAGTAAAATAAATCTATTTTATCCATTCAGCATTTTCTTTCCTTTGTTTATTTTTCCCTTCAATATACAATAGTATGATAATTTGTTTATTACAATGTTTGATATGTTCAACCGAACATAATGAAAAGATGAAAAGAAGGAAAGAAAGAAAAAAATGAGAGAGAGAGAGAGAGAGAGAGGAGAGAGAGAGAGAGAGAGAGAGAGAGAGAGAGTTAAATAAGGATTATTATACTTTTTACATATTGAAGTATTCGCAATAGCTCTTAAATAAATATATCAAACATAATTAAATTATCATACTGTGTCATATCCACATGTCCTTTTGTTCGGAAAGGTTACATATTGTCTTTTCTCTGTACAGTTCTGCAATATTGCAAGCAGCTTCATGTGTGTTTAATGGTTTTAAGCCACCCTTTCTTTGATTGGCCCATGAATGTTCCCATGCCCCACCCTATTGCTTTTGCTGACATTTATACTAGTACATATGAATTTACACACGGGTATTATTTAATTACTAGGATATGTGGATATATCACAGTATGGTAATTTGATTATTACAACGTTTGATGTGTTTACTTAAGAGCTATTGCCAAATAATTCATTATGTAAAAAGGATAATAATCTTGATTTAACTCTCTCTCTCTCTTTCTTTCTTTCTTTCTTTCCTTCTTTCCAGCTTTTCACCATCTTCCATTGAAACAGATTAGTATTATCGTTTCCGCCCATCCACCCTCTCTCTATATCATCCACCTACTCTCTATCTTTCTTTTTTATTATATTTTTCTGTGTAGCATGTCCTTTTTCTTCCCTTTCATTCTTTATAATAAAAACGGAATGGTCCATTATTCAGTTGTGGTGACGACACCCAGAAGAAACAAGAATTCGGCGGATAAGCAACACCAGACAATCAGGATTTGCCTTTTTGCATTTCATCTTGGACGATTAGGACGGTCTCATTTTTAATCAGAGGGTGTTGCAAGATGATAACAATCGTACAATTAGGGAACACGATTGTTATCAATATATCATTAGTAAAAAGGGTTGGTTTTGCCTGGTGCAGTCTAAAAATTGCCAGAAATATCATAACACCCCGCAACGCTACAAAGCCATAAGGAGTTGATGTGCCGTTAAACCAAACCAGATGAAATTAAATATCTCATCGAGACTACGAGGAGATTACGGAGTACAAGTGGTTTCTTACTTAATGCTTGCTTTTAGCTGCAACCTCATATCAGTGGGTTTGCAGTCCACTGCTCTATCGAATGGACATTGTCTACCGTTTCAGCGTATAGCCAACGGATATAAGTATCCGGTACATCAATAATGCACGTGAAACCTCTCTATTTAGATGGCAAAATGTGGAGGAGGCTTTATTAAGCACACGAAACTAATAAGCGATTGTTTCCAATTTTAATTCAATACGACCGGGACGAAAACAAGCTCTTGACCGCTTCCTGCTGCAGGGAAGACTGTCTCGTCGCAGTTTCATGGCTTCGTTGCGATTGTTACTCTGGGCCACCATCTCATTATCTCTAAGGTGGAAAAAAAATAAACGACGAGCATTTATTTCATCTTTATTGAGTTACGCATACGAGAAGAAGATACAAAAAAAACAAAAAAAAAAAAACAAACAGAAAAAAAAATTGAACTATTAGCAGATTCAGTGTCTGTCGGTTTTTCGATCTATCATATGCGATTATTTCAGGTTTTCAAGATATATGGAACACACAGTCGTTTAAAATCATCATCATCATCATCATCATCATCATCATCATCATCATTATCGGCATTACAGTCTCGGAAGACTATATAGTTCTTGTGTTTTTGAAGTTACAGCGCCTTCTGTGACTGACTGTCAAGTCCAATGTTCAAAAAACATTCACGACCACGGATGTCGCATATGAAGGCTGTCCCTGAAGATTTTGATGTGCCGGTGCTTTGTTGCCGCCGCTTTCTTCTGGGCATCTTGGCTTCATGGTGTTGCGCCAGGGTGACTTCAGACATGAACAGTCCGCTACGAAGAGCCTGTCCCCATCGTAGGCGGTCCTGAGCCAAATTTTCCCCGCTGGAGGGATAATGCCAAAGCACTTGATATCATTATTGCAGAAATCCTTAAAACGCATCTGGGGGCGACAAATCTGTCTCTTATCAGACGAAAGCTCTGCATAGAGGATGTCCATCGGCATCCGTGAATCATCCATCCGGCGGACATGGCCCAGCCATCGGAGAGGATGCTGTCTCGGTAGAGAACACAAGCTGGAAAGTTGAGCGCTCTCTAGAACTGCTGTGTTAGTGATCCTGTCTCTCCAGGTGATGCCCAGTACACGTCTAAGGCAGCGTAGGTAGAAGTTATTCAGTCACCGTTCTTGGTGTTACACACACACACACAGATATATATATATATATATATATATATATATTATATATATATATATATATATATATAATTATATTTGTACTTCATAGATACTAGAGTCTAAGCCCTGTCGGCTGTGACTTTAGTGAACGCCTGCAACTCTGCAGAGGAGTAAGACCACCACCCTTGTATGGCCATCTGTTAACCGTAGTTGGCGCCCCATGATGTTTGGGTATATATATGCTCCCCATTCCCTAGGGTTGAGCACTCTGGGGGGGATCTCACTGACGACCGCCAACTCAAGCGTAAACGCAACGCTCTTCACTGAATGGAGCACTCTGTGACGGCCTTTACACACAAAGCGATGTGTGTATTAAAACAGTTAAAATCCCCTTCACAGTCTGTAAGTGAAGGCAGCCTAAAGGTTAAGGTGCCGGACTGACACCCAACCGACCGGAGTTCAATTCCGGCTGTAGGTAACTTACAAAATATCTAGACACACTGAAGAGACTTGATAAGTCGAAACACGTGTCTGTGGATGACCCTATATATATATATGTATATGTATTTGTATGTCTTTGTCAGTGTCTGTGTGTGTTGTTTTAGATTGTTTGAAAAATAATGGCTGTCTTTATTGCACCGTTTAACTGTATCACCGGCCATTATTTTCAAACACTTAAATGAATTAAAGACAATTTAACAAAATCGGTCACTCGAAAACCTATTTAAATATATTTCCCTAAAACATACCTTCTAAAAGCCAATTATCACAAATCTTCAATTAGCGCTACCCCGGTGGCTTCACTCCCCAAATCCTAGGTAGTCGTACTCATTTGTCGTAGTAAGCCTTCACGGTAATTTAACAGCTGAGCGTTATTTCTTGTATGAATTACTCTTTGTTTGTAAAAGTCCTTTATTGATTTTCTCGCGCCAACGTCGTTGTCAGAGTCAGAGACACCAAAATCCTTTTTAAAATGAACTAAAAATTTCAGAAAGTCACACCCGGTAAGATATACGTTCTACTGGGCGAGGCTGTTTCTATTTCACATAGCGGTAATAATCTTATGAAACTAGTCTCCATACATTTATATGGAAATTATTTTCTGCTTCTCTCTCGATGAGTCCGGATTAAAAACATTTACATCTAAAAACGGACCTAATTATCATTATGCTCTGATGAAGATTTTTTTATAAATCGAAATATTAGCAATATTAGCCATGAAAATTATATAAAATATATTCATTTTAACAATATTGTGTGTTTTCATACCCTTTGGTCTATACATATATATTTATGAGTAAATAATAGGTCAGACTGAGATCTTTAACCTTGGTATGGCAACCGGTCCAGGAGAAGGAAAACTCTGAATTGAAACTTGTTAAACTCAACTTTGAAAAAAAAATTGACCTTGTGTCACATCCTACTCTTGCAGAAGAGTTGGTAAATACATACTAAGAGATCTGCCTCTTGATTTTAATTGGAATCTGTCTCAGGAGCCGAAATGGACGATGTTTTCTCCTTCTCCTCATCTTTACAAATAATTCTAAACATTAATACGAATATCAACCTTTCCAATCAAGCCCGTATCATTACTAATTTCTCTATATATTAATACGGGTGTAACGGATAAAGTCGTGGGTAATGGACTCATCGATCAAAGTTCAAATCCTGAACGAGGCAGTTTACATTTCACATAGCGCTAATACCATTGGAAATCGTATGAATCTATCTATTCTTCCTCCAGCTATGTGTAAATAGTAGGGCGGACTGGGATCTTTAACCTTGGTTAGGCAACCAGTCTAGGAAGATGAAAACTCGGAATTCAAACCTGTTAAAACTCAGCTAAATTGACCTTGTGTTACATCCTACCCGCGCGGAGACGTTGGTATATATATATATATATATATATATATATATATATATAATATATATATCAGGGTAGTCACGTAATTGTTTAGTGACCGTTTTTCACTGTTTATTAAGTAATGTGGAGGAGTTGCAGTTCTTATTAAATCTGAATATATATATATATATATATATATATATATATATATATATATATATATTATATATTAATACTAGTCTTCCTTAATTCTACGAGCATTATCTTGCCACATTCTCTGGTTAAAATGAGACCGTCCAAATAAATGATGAAAAATCAAAAATGTAAATCCTTATCATCTGGTGTTTCTTATCCGCCGAATTCTTATTTCTTATGAATGCCGTTACATCAGCTAAGTAATCGACCATTCCGTTTCAATTATAAAGAAAAAGGGGAAGAATAAGTTTATGCTACATAGAAAAATACGAGAAAGAAAGAAAGAAAGAAAGAAAGAAAGTAGGGGAAAGATAAAGAGAATAGTGAACGAGTGGAAGAGATAGGGCTAATCCGTTTCAATCAAACATAATGAAAAGATGAAAAGAAGGCAAGAAAGAATAAAAGAGTGAGAGAATGTTGGTTGAAGATTATTATGTTTTTACATATTGAACTATTTAGCAATAGCACTTATGTAAACATATCAAACGTTGTAATAATCAAATTATCATACTGCGCTATATTCATAGGTCCTGCTAGTCTTCATCATTGTTTTAACGTTACTCACTTTCTGGATATGGTAGCACACACGTGTCTTCTCTTCTTAAGTGTTTATTTATAACTGATAAATAGAGTGTTTGCTACTTGCTTTTTACTTGTACCTTTTATCGATTAAGAATTCAGCATTGTATCAATACGGAGAAAATTCGTTTTACAAATTTCATATTGACTGTTTTTCCTATGTTATAACACATTGATATATATACATTTACCAACTCCTCTGCACGAGCAAGATGCGACACAATTTCAATTTCTTAAGCAGATTTTAATATGTTTGGATTCAGACTTTTAATTCTCCTAGGCTGGTTACCTAACCAAAACTAAAGACCCCAGTGTACGCTGCTAGTTACCCATTGCTGGAGGGAGAGTAGTTGGATTCATACCTTTCTCAAGAGTATTAGTGCTATGTGGAATGCAAACAGCCTTGTACGCGATTTGCATTTGGTAAGGTCTAGATATTTGTCAACCTTTTCGTTTTCTGTCATCTTCACCCTGTGATCTGCTGGAACTGCAAAATATACAAATTGACCAGTTAACTTTTTAATGTTAATCAATACTTAGTCTGGTCTTCTGGCGGAATGAGGCGATCCGTCTTAATCTCAAAGTTCCAGAGAATTTTATGCGTTTCATTCTCAAGAACAAGTCTTGGTCTATGCATATACCATTTTGTTGAATAGCCAAAATTTATTACTATTATTATATATTCTTTTTCAGTTTTCATATCAGCGTTAGCTGATCGTCTTTCACTTGAGTCTGAGTGACAGGTAGTCTCCTCAGGTCTCCAGGACTCTTCTGAGTATTCTGGCAGATTGCAGCAGGGCAGTGTTCTGGATGGTATCAATCCTTCCTCTGATTTCCAGACTTTCCAAACCCTTTTCCAATCATTTTAGGACCGTTCCAAGTGCACCAACTACAATTGGTATCACTTTGACTTTCATATTCCATAACTTTTTCAGTTCTCTAGCAAGGTCCAGGTATTTGTCCATTTTTTCATTTTTCCTTTAGCTTCACCCTGTGATCTGCTGGAACTGCAAAATCCACCAGTTGACAAGTTCTTTCTTTTTTGTTAATCAACACTAGGTCTGGTCTTCTTGCTGGAATAAGGTGATCCGTTTTTATTTCAAAGTCCCAGAGAATTTTATGCGTTTCGTTCTCAAGAACAGATTCTGGTTTATGCATATACTTTTTTGTTGTATGATCAAAATTTAATTTTTTGCATAATTCCCAGTGGATCACCTTCCCAACCCAGTCGTGTATAGTTTTGTACTCCCGTTGTCCTAGTTTGCTACATTCACATTATTTTATTATTATTATTATTATTATTATTATTATTATTATTATCATTATTATTATTATTATTATATAAAATATATTGTGCATTGAGCATGAGAAAATACAGATATGATAACATATTAAATAGGGGAGTAATCCCCGAAAACAAATCCGGAGCCAGAGAACCTAACTTTAGTGCTACAGAGCAACTCCTGCGACACTGCCGTTACCAAACTGCATTGGTCTTTTACCTTTACTTTGGACTATAGTGGCAGTGTGGATAGAGGGGTTCTACTGATTGGGCAACAGTACCTCCTCCATCATATCAATCCGGCCAGGCTACGTACTTAAAAAAATGAATTTTTGGACACTACGACATCATCTTTCACAGACGGAAGGATGCCAACTAACTAATATATAATATAATAATATATACAAATAACTCATATACATATATATATATATATATATATATATATATATATATATGTGTGTGTGTGTGTGTGTGTGTGTGTGTAAGTGGAGAAAAGTAGACAAACATGGTATGTGCTACTGTATGGATGATTATCATCAGTAGTGATTTCGACGTTATAACATTTTGGTCTGCTAGACCTTCTTCGGGGTTGTAGACAGAGTTCTTGTGTTGAAGGATGCCATTCTCATACTGACGAGATTCTTGAGGTCGTGACTGGAGAGGGGGTGGTCAGTTGCTGATGCCTACTGGGAATGTTTAGGATAGAAGTGGGAGTTACATATATTATATATATATATATATATATATATATATATATATATATTGTGTCTACTTTTCACCACACACTGTCGAATAGATTTCATATTTTTACACCTATATATATATATATTTGTGTGTGTGTATGTGTGTGTATGTATGTGTGTGTGTGTGTGTGCGTGTGTGTGTGCATGCGTGTCTGTGTCTGTGTGTATGTGTGGAAATCGTTGGTTTATAGATTTTGGTTATGCCTTGTAGAAATATGTGTATTTATATACGTTCCTCATAGAACAAAAGAGTTGTACGTGCGTACTAAAATAGGAATTAGAGTCCGTCATGTTTGTACATCGGGTGCTTTGATAGCGGAAGAATAATATTTACTCAAGCCGCGACGATACTTAAAGACAAGTGCACTCACTGTTTGTGTTATGAGGTAAAAAAAAAAAAAAAAAAAAAAAAACTTGTGTTGTCGGTTGAAAATAAAGCTAAAAACACAGAACTAAAACTCGACATTGAAGAATGCAGACACATTGAGGTTCAGAGAAAGACATTCCGCACCTTCAAGTGAAAAGAGACTTCCGGATATCTTTAAATGACTCTACAGAAGTGCCGATCAAAAGGAAGCACTCAGCGAGCCGTAATTATTAACAAGCTTGTCTCGTAGACCATTCTCTATTTTAATGCATGCGATTATCTGCGAGTGACCCGCCACATTAAAATCCCTCAGTATTTGATCGTTGCTAACAAGCCAGACTCGCAGATCAATATTAGTGATTTTGAACCTAACTGGGTTTTTATTGACTTCTACTTGATTGAGTTCAGCAAATATGAACAATAGTGTCATCTTAAATTTAGTGGGTTGGTTGGTTGTTTAGTTGGTTTTTACGGGATTTTCGGCTCGAAACCACAAGGTTCCTAGTTCGATACCCGCCCTCGCCAACTCAGCGTAAGAGTAGCACAGGGATCTGTGCGGTAAAGTAAGGAGCTGAGGGTAGGTGTGGCGATCCACCTCAGATGCTAAAACAATCTCCTTAGTCTAGCGCTATTGAAAAGGGGATAGATTCCCTCGCTGACTGGCTGATACCGACTTTAGGCCGCCCCGTCGACTTTACTTTTATACCAAAGGCATTTGTTTTTTATTCATTCTTGATGGGTACCCAATGTTTTTAAAACTCATTTTTTAAACACATTTATTTTAACTTAGGAGTAAGGATGAAGGGGTACTCCATATTTCTCAGAGCTCCAGAATTGGAACTTCCCCATCAGAGTTTAACATCATACCCAGGACACTAGACCCTCAGCCACCACCTTCTAGCACATATATGATAAAATAGGGTGGGGCTTGCCATGAGCAATAGGGTTGGGACAATCATATAGGTGCTAGAGCTTGACGTGACCAGCCGAGTGATCAAAGTGGGCCTCTCTGACCGCCCGTCTTGTCTAAGGGCCCTCACAATTTGGTCGTTTTTAAAAATCCCCACTCACAGATCAATATTATTTTAGTGACTTTGAAACTAACTGAGTGTTTCACTCTTATTTACTTGTACTTCATTGAGTTCAACCACTGCCAAGAATAGGGTCCTCTTATTATGTTGTTAGCCTGGGTGTATCTTAAATCTATTTGGTTGGATGGTTGTTTGTTTTTACGGGATGTCAACACGCGTTGGCTTATTTTATGCCGAAGACATTTTTGTTTTATTCATTCTTGATGGGTACTCAATTTTTTAAAAACTCAATTTGTTAAACACATTCTTTTTAAATCAGTTTTTTATTCAACCCATGGATGGAACCCTAAAAGGTACTACCACTCTGTATCATAGTAGACATGGGAGTAATGGTGATGAAGGGGTACTCCATATTTCTCAGAGCTCCAGAATTGGAACTTCACCGTGAGAGTTTAACGTCATACTCAGAACAACAAGACCCCCAACGTATTACAACAGTTATACGTTTCTATAAATAGTTACACACAAAGAATATGAACAACAAATCATATCACACCAATAAGAGGAAGCGCGTGGTGTAATGGTTAAAGTCATGGGAAATGGACTCGTCGCCCCAAGTTCAAATCCTGGACGTGGTAATTGCATTTCGCTTGACGCTAATATCCGTGGGAAAGATATGAATCCTACTCTCCTCCAGCTATGGGCAAATAGTAGGGCAGACTGGGCTCTTTAACCTTGGTTAGACAACCGGTCTAGGAGAAGGAAAACTCTGAATTCAAACCTGTTGAACTCCGCTTAAGAAATTGACCTTGTGCCGCATCCTGCTTGTGCGGAGGGGTTGGTAAATATATATTACACCAATAAGACGATTTATTTGCAGTGATATAATATGAACCTTCAGTTGTTTTTTTTTTTTTTTTTTTTTTTTTTCTCCGGCGAGCTCAAACTGTCCACCAACGTTCAGTGTCCGAAATGTCGATGCGTCTGGATAAAACTATTTTCTTTTCATTATTACGTTTTATTTATTTTAAAGAACTCTCGTTTTTATCTTATATTACCCAATCGGTGGAGTGTTTGCTTATGCATCCAGAAGAGACAGCGAGACACAAAGGTCATTTTAGCGATGAAAATAATAAATCAGAGGTCAATCGCAAAGAAAGGAAGAAAATAAATATTAAGTATTATGATGCGGGTTGACAAAAATAAACTATTATTATGCGTTACATTATAGAATAGACACATATATACGTTTCAGGAGGCTTACATTGTGTTCTATCTATCTCTCTCTCTGTTTCTCTTTCATATATATATATATATATATATATTATATATATATATATATATATATATATATATATATTTGGGAGAATATGTGCTTAATTGGAGTCGTACCTAATTTTGAAAATTAATTAATTAATAATGAATTAGGCGGGAATGCCTATTTAGATGTATGTCTAAACAAATCGAGAAAAATCAATCTCTGTATGTACATTTCGGCCTATTAGGCCTCATTGCTGATGAGGCCTAATAGGCCGAAATGTACATACAGAGATTGATTTTTTATTCATTATCAATCAGTGAGGAGGGCCGATGTTGCT
>CM042152.1:48085202-48090202 GCA_023376005.1 Doryteuthis pealeii
CGAAACAATTTCAACAGAACATGATATCTCTAGATCTGTTTGAAAATTATTTGTATTCGATAAGACTATTCAATTATTTTTAGACTGTTGTCCTCATCGTTATCATGATCGTTGAACCTCCCGGCATTGGAGAACAGCAGTAAAACTATTCAAAATGATTCCCTAGGTTGGATAATTGCTATGCTCGGATACACAAGCGACACTTGAAGAAGACAGGAATGTACAACGACCGAAACATAGCCTCCATTTTATCATGATATATAAAAAATAAGTAAGTAAGTAATTAAAGTCGTCGTGGCAGCCTAAAGTCGGTATCAGCCAGTCAGCGAGGGAGTCTATCCCCTTTTCATTTGCGCTAGACTAAGGAGATTATGTTTAGCGTCTGAGTTGGAGCGCCACACCCACCGTCGGCTCGTTACTTTACCGCACAGATTCCTGTGCTACTCATACGCTGAGTTGGCGAGGACCGGTATCGAACTAGGAACTTTGAAATTATTATTTATTTTAATTTTTCCCCCTTTTAGGAAGGTGAATTTATTTTTTAAACTTTCTTCTCTTAGGAAGGTGAGAAACAATATATGAATATAGAGAATATTGCTTTCCAAAGAAAATGTCTGTATGAATTGAATTCTACAAATCGAAGTAAAAAGATGCTATTTCTTTCATCTTAACTCCATCTCCCCAAAGAGGATATTTATTGTTCCTTACAGTAGAGCCTTTCTCATATTATTTGGAAAGAAGATAAAGACGTGCAAGTGCTCCATTGCCTTGTGCGATGCAATGAAGTAAGCACCACGGCAACATTATAGAAAATGTCCACATTGACTTGTAGAATATTGAAAATGACACATTTAAAAAGTTTTGCATATTGAGGGAAATAAAGAAACTAAGCCACCCCACGAAAAAAAAGCCCTGAGTAAGATTACAGATACCTCCTGGAATTCTCTTCAAATTCCTGGCGTAATTTGACATGAGAAACTTTTCACTTATTTATGCGACATATTTGATGGGCAGTATGTTAATTATGTACAGTAGCATAGATTTTAAAATAACGGTTATGTGACATAATTGATGGGTAGCCTGTTAATTATGTACAGTAGAGTAGATTTTAAAAAACGGTTATGTGACATAATTGATGGGTAGCCTGTTCATCATGTAGAGTAGCGTAGATTTTAAAATAACGGTCAATGAAAAGATACAGAATGAATTATGGACACTTCGTAACCCTGTTGACCTGTACTTCCGGTTCGCGAGTGCTAACGTGGGAAGTTAAATAGAGAAAGTCATTCAGAGAGGAAAAGACCTTAATGGCTGGTTCCGTTCAATTAGCCAAATTCTCACACGCGTGTTTGTGCTCTGGATCTTGAAATATATATGAGCTCAAAACAAAGAAATCTTTTTTGTCGTTAATAAGAAAAAACAAACAACACAGGAAATCCTAAATTAAGAAAAATCTACTAGATCCCACGATGAGAAGATACCAGCCTAGCCAGATAGCAGAGAATCTAAAATAAAATATATATGAACTCAAAACAACAAAAAAATATTTGTGCTTTACTAAGAATAAAGAAACAACAGAAGACATCCCCAGATTAAGAAACATATGTTATATATTGTACAAACAGAAATATGAATTTCCGGTTTTATTCAACAAAGAGGTTTAACAACTGCCCGTTATCAGATCAAGAGATAAAAATACGTGGGAGTAGCTATGAATATAAAAGAACCGAGGGCTCGAGACAGGTCAGTCGTCAGTTAGCCCCGGAGGCAGTCACCCGGAGAGAGAGTGAGGTGATCGGGGTCAGTAGTCGGCCGAGCGGGACCTCGTGTAGTTGGTGTCGGAAAAGCTAGCCTTGATACTTACCAACTGAAAAAGATTGTCACCCAGAAATTTAATCGAAGGACCGAAAGTCTAAAGACTGAATATATTAATTAAACTGGCCCTCTCTCTCGAAGTTAAGAAGCTTGAATTTATTTCAATAAACTTCTGGAGGATACCTTTGGTGTTATTTTCATCCCTTACAACGAAGATAAAACTATTGCAATTTAGTACAGTGACGACGCGCTATGCAACATATATCGATTTGGTGCACGTGAACCACGAGGGTTCATCAAGGACCCATAAAAACCTGCTGGTTACCACAAAAACACAACGTGAAGAACGACTCAATTCGGCCGGAATTTTGCGGAAAATAAACGTAAAAGTGGAAAAACACTAAACAGAAGAAGAAAAAAAAAACCAACGAAAATCAACGTAAACTTGGACTCCCCGGAAAAGAAAAAAAACAAAGAAAGAACGAGAAACAAAAGGACTCACTATATAGAGACTTGAAAAAAAAATTGTTTGTTCATTGTTAATTTGCTGTATAAGATTTTAACTCTGCATTTGCTTTGTGTTGTATTGTGTTGTTTTTACTTTTATTTCATATTTTGTAAACATGTAGAAAGAGAGAGAGAGGGGTCAGATAGAGAAGTTTAGAAAAATCAAAAGCAAAAGAAAAGAAAAATGAATGATAGTGGGGCGTTAGAAAAATGTCCACGTGAACATTTTTGAAAAATGAGATAAGGAGGAGTGTTATATATTGTACAAACGGAAATATGAATTTCCGGTTTTATTAAACAAAGAGGTTTAACAACTGCCCGTTATCAGACCAAGAGATAAAAATACGTGGGAGTAGCTATGAATATAAAAGAACCGAGGGCTCGAGACAGGTCAGTCGTCAGTTAGCCCCGGACGCAGTCAGCCGAAGAGTGAGGTTATCGAGGTCAGTAGTCGGCCGAGCGGGACCTCGTGTAGTTGGTGTCGGAAAAGCTAGCCTTGATACTTACCAACTGAAAAAGCTTGTCACCCAGAAATTTAATCGAAGGACCGAAAGTCTAAAGACTGAATATATTAATTAAACAGGCCCTCTCTCTCTCGAAGTTAAGAAGCTTGAATTTATTTCAATAAACTTCTGGAGGATACCTTTGGTGTTATTTTCATCCCTTACAACGAAGATAAAACTATTGCAATTTAGTACCGTGACGACGCGCTATGCAACACATATACCAGATCCAATAATAAGAAGATCCCCGCTGAGACAAGCCAGATAGTAGAGGATCGACTGATAGGCAGACCAGACCAAGCTAAGTTGGAAGATAACAATATTTAAGAAACAGTGGCTAAGTATGAAAACGAAGAAGTCTAGGACACCTGTGTACAACCATGGGTATGCAGGTGTACTCTACTATACGGCACTGTGCGTAAGATGCGACGCAAGATAAGTATGATATGAAACATTAGGCTTCAGAAAAGATGCAACACAGAATCAATTTTCAATCGATGCAAAGCTGGTTTTAATTCAGAGTTTACCTTCTCCTAGACTCGTTGCCTAACCAGGACTAAATAATCCAGGTTGTCCAACTATTTACCCATATTTTTATATTCCTCCTAAAAACTTTTCCATGATAATTTACACGTAACTATTACATTCCTGACCCCTCTCTCCTTTTTCCCTCTCTCTCTCTCTCTCTTCTCTCTCTCTCTCTCTCTCACCATCTATCTATCTCTATCTCTGTCCCTATTGTGTTACACGGGTATGCGGGTGTACTCCATTATACTGCACTGTGTACAAGATGCGACGTAAGATGAGTATGCTATCCAACATTTATATTCGTTATCATCTAAATTTCTTTGTGCAAATTGTTATCATTTTTGTCATGTTCTCTCTCATCTAACTAGATGTGAAGACACAGTTTCGGTGGCTCAAAGCGGGACTGCCACACCTAGGAACCTCTAACTTTTTACATAAAAGTTGATGTTTTCTTTTGGATGTTTTCTTCTTTCTTTTTATTTGAATTGTGTTTACTTCAAAGCGCATTGCTAGTTTATTTTTAGTTTCGACATTTATTGTTAATCTTTATAATATTAACAAATTTCTTGACGTAAATAATCAATACTACTTTATCGCATTACAGTTGTCATATATTTATATATATATATATATATATATATATATATATATATATATAGTATTTGATAATTTGCTTGAAGCATTGTTATGTATATTATTAAGGAGGCAAATACAATGCGTATAAAAAATAGTCTTCTTGTGATCGCAAATTCGGCCTCGCTCAGGCGTAGGGATAATAGTATTTGATAATTTGCATTGTTAATTTTTTATACGCATTGTAATTGCCTTCTTAATATAAATAAATAATAATATACTTAACAATGCTTCAAGCAAATTATCAAATACTATTATATAGATTCATAGACTAAATAAAACAACTATTTTGTTACAGGGGTAGTAAAAATTCACTTCTATCGTGAAAAGGCTATTAATGCTCTGTGAATGCTGCAAAAGAACATTTGTAGATGTGAAAATAACTAGATTCCGACATTCTTAATATCACCACAAGAATCCTGTAATTATAACACTTAAAGGATATTTATTTGGGTCTTATATTTAGCAGTAAATAAACTAATAACAGATGACGCGCTAAACATTTCTTTATTTAATAAGTAAACATGCTGGTTTCATAAAATATTACTTATACAAACTAAATTAAATTATTTAGATTAATAGCATATTTTTTCAACTCATGTAGAGGAAAATATTCTGAAATAACCCAATGCTGAGGAAAAATATGGAGTTATCTTGTAATTTGCATTCCTAAAATTCAGGAAATAAATTCATCTTACTTGCTGCGTGGAAAAAAAAAGGTTCTTTCTCATTGTTTTTGTTATATTATCAGGATTTTTATTTGCAGTGGTTCTCTTCGGAATCTGAAATTGTTTATGATGAAATGTTGAACAATATCACTAAAGAAAAACAAAAAAACAAAATGATTATGAAAATACTCCATTAAATAAAAGGTTAACATTAGGAATATTTTCAACATTAAAATAATTTATGTTACTTGTTTTTAAAAAGCTTAGAGGCATCATTTGTATATAGAGAATAAATTAAAGTAGTGAAAAGGAGATATACTTCCTCGCAGTCTGGCTGTTACTGACA